>CM077451.1:26170952-26548424 GCA_039654765.1 Mylopharyngodon piceus
TCACGTGGTCTGAACAGCACAGCGATCTGCCGACGTTTAAAGTCCTGTAGTGTAAACTTGGCATAAGCTGTGTTGAAAACCCTATCACCCTATTGGTCATTTCTGACCAATATAAGCTCAGATCAATGAGGCCTACGATCAGTCAGTTTCAAAAATAAACACAAAACCTGTCCTAATTTAAAGAAAACAAGTTGACAAAAAGATTGAATCCAATATTTAGTGATAATGTAGCATAATTAGAGATTTATAAGCAGTTTGACCACAAGTGTTACAATGTGGGGAAAACAACGTAAAAAAAATTTACAAAAATTATAAAAAATTTTAGGAAGTTGTTAGACTCTGGGTGAATAAAGTCAGTAAATTTTAGTCCAATGCGATAATATTAACTAGCATTTTCGGGTACGGGAAAATCCTCTTCGGGTCAAAACACAACATGAGGGTTAATGTATTTATTTTTTAAAAGTTCATTTAAAAGTCCAATTTTATTAAAAAAACTAAAATAGACTGTTGTCTGGAGGCAACACTGTACCATAGAGGGTTAAACAATATATTTTATTTGTGAATTGACTTTTTTTTTTTTTTTTCAGCTGTTCTTTTTAATAGTCAACTTATTTCAGATCATCAGTCATGCTCGGTAAATTCTCTGTCACAGACAGGAAGATCTTTAATTTCACCAAGCTGATTGATCACTAAAACCCCCAGCAGTCATCATGTTTTCAGGTCTTTTCGAGTTTGATTTTGACGTGACATAAAGCGGTGATATCTAAGTGGGTGATCTGTTTACTTACTTTTTAATTAGTCTTCGCATTGACGCCATCATTTTGTTCATTCAGATTGACATGTGGAACGCGCATGTAAACAAAAGGCGGGATTTATCACACAAACCAATCATATCCAATCATATCCGATCATATCCAATCATAGCGTGATGGAGCCATTGCCTCCTCTCATGTGACTTTCCCCCATTCATTCTCTATTACCCCCCACAAAACCCACCGCATGCTTTAGGGGGTCTATTGATTTTCTATGAGGGGAAGGGAGGCACGAGAGACGCGGACTCCCTCTGTAACTTTACCTGCAGGTGTCGCTGTTGGACAGTGTTCCTTTAGAAAAACGAGTGACTTGTACACTTTTTATTGTCAAGTCAAGTCAAACCACTAAACCATTTAGTGCTTTGTAAGTAATTAGCAAGATTTTAAAATCTTTACGATGTTTAACAGGAAGCCAATGCAGTGTTGACAGAACTGGGCTAATATGGTCATACTTCCTAGTTCTAGTAAGAACTCTAGCTGCTGCGTTTTGTACGAGCTGTAGTTTATTTATCAGGCGAGCAGAACAACCACCCAGTAGAGCGTTACAGTAATCTAGCCTTGAGGTTATGAACGCATGAGCTAACTGTTCTACATTTTTCATTGAGAGCATATGTCGTAGTTTAGATATATTTTTAAGATGAAAGAATGCGGTTTTACAGATGCTAGTAACATGGCCTTCAAATGAAAGATTGGTATCAAAGAGCACACCCAGGTTCCTAACTGACGACGAAGACTTAACAGAGCAGCCATCAAGTGTTAGACAGTATTCTAGGTTATTACGTGAAGAAGTTTTTGGTCCAAAAATTAGAATCTCTGTTTTTTCTGAATTTAGTAGTAGGAAATTACTGTTCATCCAATTTTTTATATCAGCTATGCATTCTGTTAATTTTGTGAATTGGTAAGTTTCGTCAGGGTGCGAAGAAATATAGAGCTGAGTATCATCAGCGTAACAGTGAAAACTAACGCCATGCTTCCTAATGGTATCTCCCAAGGGTAGCATGTACAGAGTGAACAGCAACGGTCCTAGTACTGAGCCTTGCGGTACTCCATATTGAACTTGTGATCGATATGACATCTCTTCGTTTACTACTACAAACTGATAACAGTCAGATAAGTATGATTTGAACCATGACAATGCAATTCCACTAATGCCAACATAATTTTCGAGTCTATTTAAAAGAATATTGTGATCAATAGTGTCAAATGCAGCACTAAGATCCAGTAACACTAATAGAGAGATACAACCACGATCTGATGATAAGAGCAAATCATTAGTAACTCTAATGAGAGCAGTCTCAGTACTATGGTACGGTCTAAATCCTGACTGGAAATCCTCACAGATACTATTTCTTTCTAAAAAGGAACATAGTTGTGATGATACTGCCTTTTCTAGTATTTTTGACAGAAAAGTGAGATTTGAGATCGGCCTGTAATTGACTAATTCTCTAGGATCAAGTTGTGGTTTTTTTAATAAGAGATTTAATAATAGCCAGCTTAAAAGTTTTTGGTACGTGTCCTACTGATAAAGATGAATTGACGATATTAAGAAGAGGATCTATGACCTCTGGAAGCATTTCTTTCAATAGCTTAGTCGGTATAGGGTCTAACATACATGTTATTGATTTTGATGATTTAACAAGTTTAGACAACTCTTCCTCTCCTAAAGCAGTAAATGAATTGAATTTTTCCTCAGGGACACTACAATGCACTATCTGACGCGATACTGTAGAAGTTCATAAAGTCATTACTGCTGTGCTCTTTGGAAACATCAGAAGTTGAAGCTTTATTTCTTGTTAATTTAGCCACTGTATCAAATAAATACCTAGGGTTGTGTTTATTTTCTTCTAAAAGTTTTGAAAAATAGGCAGATCTAGCAGATTTTAGGGCCTTTCTGTACTCAATCATTCTCTCTCTCCACGAAATGCGAAATACTTCTCGTTTTGTTTTCTTCCAGCTGCGCTCCATTTTTCTGGCTGCTAACTTTAGGGCCCGAGTGTGCTCATTGTACCATGGCATTGGATTAATTTCCTTAATCTTTTTTAAGCGCAAAGGAGCAACTGAGTCTAATGTGCTGGAAAAGACAGAGGCAATAGTTTCTGTTGCAACATCGAGGTCTTCTAAGCTTTCTGGTATGCTAAGGCGATGAAACTGATCAGGAAGATTATTTATAAAGCGATCTTTAGTGGTAGAAGTGATGGTTCTACCATATTTATGGCATGGAGGCAGTTTAGCCGCCTTGACTAAATGTAGTATACACGAGACTAGATAATGATCTGAGATGTGAGATTGAGATTGTCACATTCTGTTTTTATTTTTGTAATATGGATTATTTTCTCATCCTATTTTTTTTGAGGAGGCAATGCCTCCCTTACCTCCTCGGAGGAAATGCCCCTGCTGTTACAGGGATCAAAGCCAGACAAAAGACAATGGTAACATGAGGGCTATATATTTAGTTAATGTATTAATGAACATGAACTAACCATGATCAATACATTTGTTACTGTATTTACTAATCTTCGTTAACGTTAGTTAATGAAAATACAGTTGTTCATAGTTTATTCATGTTAGTTCACAGTGGATTCACTAATGTTAACAGAAAACTTTTGTATTTAGAAATGTATTAGTAAATGCTGAAACTTACATTAAGGTTATTAAATGCTGTTCTAGTATTGTCCATCATTGGTTCATGTTAACTAATGTAGTTCATGTTAACAAATGAAAGCTTATTGTAAAGTGTTAGAGAGTAGACAATGTGTCTGAAAACAACCGACATAAACACATTTGTCCCAGTGATCAAACCAAGAGTGACATTGACACGAAAGAACCTTAAAGATGATATGAAATGAATGTGTAAACTAACATAAATAGATCGACGATTTCAACCTTTGTATTGTTACAGTGTCAGTAGTATATTTAAATGAACAATGTGTAGTCTTTCTCCATGTTTCTGCTCCTGGATATCCCTGTTTATTAGTCAGCAAAAGTCTGCTGGATGAAGCTAAACATGTTAGTTGATCATCATAGATCTGAGTCATTGTATTTTCTCTTTCTGTCTTCAGTCTGAATAGATGCAGTATTACAGAGGAACAGTGTGTCATCCTGACTTCAGCTCTGAAATCAAACCCGTCACACCTGAGAGAGCTGAACCTGAGCGGGAATAAACTAGGAGACTCTGGAGTGAAAAACCTCAGTGATCTACTGATGAACCCACAATTCAAGCTGGAGAAACTAGAGTTAGTATCATTATACTGTACAGCAGTTACAGTGAGATTGAAGTTTATTTATTTTATTTATTCCCGATTGGTCACATTTTATGTTTTTTTTTTTTTTGTTTTGTTTTTTTTATCTAGCCAGTAATTGTTTAATTTCCAGCATTTGATACGATGTACTGATTGTGTACATGCAGAAATCTGCCTTCTCAACAGAGAATAAAGAATAGAGACATCAAATAAATAGTTAAAATGAAAGAGAAGAAACAGTATCTTCAGCACACAGAACTAGTGTGACTGGGTTTCAGAACAGACTATTGGAAACTAAATGCTGCTGAAGCTCTTCAATAAGATGATCATCATAGATGTGAACTATTGTTATTTCTTTGTCTTCAGTCTGAGTGGATGCAGGATTACAGAGAAACAGTGTGTCATCCTGACTTCAGCTCTGAAATCAAACCCGTCACACCTGAGAGAGCTGAACCTGAGCGAGAATAATCTAGGAAACACAGGAGTGAAGCACATATGTGACGTACTGAAGGATTCACACTGTAAACTGGAGAGATTGAGGTCAGTAACATTCACATACAAGAATCAAAATGCTGAAAATCACTTTAACAGTTTAAACTGAAACACTTTATTCTCAATATCTCACAATGAGTCTGAGTTGAAGTCTGGACTTTAATTAGTCCATTCCCAAACTTTAGTTTCTCATTTTCCCGCTATTTTCAGGTTGCTTGTTGTGGATCATTCAGATCAAAGACTTTCACACCTGTACAGTTTTAGATAATTGAAACCTTGAAAGTGATGTTGATGTCTAACATATTACAGTTCTCTGTGTCTTTTGTTTGCCTCCATATTCAGTTGTCAATTCTTGCAACTAACTTTCAATACATTTGTACAAAGATCAAAATAAAATTGACTTTAAGGATTTCTATTGTTCAGGTTGAACTGATTAATCAGCTGAATGTTTTCATTCCTGTTCTAGACTCTCTAACTGCAGTGTAACAGAAGAAGGTTATAAAGCTCTGGCTTCAGCTCTGAGATCAAACCCTTCACACCTGATAGAGCTGGATCTCACAGGAAATGATCCTGGACAATCAGGAGTGAAGGAGCTCGATGATTTACTACAGGATCCAAACTGTCAACTGAAGACACTGAGGTGAGACGGGATGAAATAATACAAAATTAGTTATATGGAGTCTAAATATTCATAACAAATATAATATTTTAGTTATACAATAAGCTGGAGAATATTTTGCATCAAAATGATCAAGATCAGATCAGATGCTGTGGGTTCTGTCATGATGATGATAACCGTCAACACAGTTTAGTTGTGGTACAAGCTACAGGTCAAATAGACATTATGGGTCAGTGTATGTGCTGCTATTCTGGAGTATGGTATACCTTGACAATTAACATGCACAATTTTGTTTTTGTGCACACTTCTCATTAAAAACTCTAGATAACCTTTCAGTCAAATTGTTTTCTGAACACAGTTGTTTTCCATCAAGTCCAGATTCACTGTATCTCTACAGCAGGTCTATGAGTCTCCAGATGTTCACAAACATGCAGTTTCACAAGCCAGTTTTCTCTGCTGATGTTTCTCACTCCTCCTGCTTAAAAGCCAGAAAGATCTCGAGGCCTTAATTTCACACTCTGTATTCATACTGAAAATCATGATCTAGTGAGCTTTTGTCCTTCTGCTCTGTGGGACGTTTCTGTTCTCATGAGTTTGCTTTAAGAGTCACTCTAGTTTCTTTTAAATAACTCTATTACACTTTGTTTTCAAGTATTTATATATTTATTTGTGTATTTAAATGTTTAAAGAAGAGAGTTACATCTAAATAACTAACTAGAGCTTGTCTTATCAATCATTTTTGTAATGCAACAGACATTTAGTTGAGAACTGAATTGTCTCTTCTGCAGGTTTTTGAGTCCTGCTGCAGATGAAGCCTGTCAGTATGTGAGTGGAATTGTGGGTAAAAACCCGTTACTCCTGAGAGAGCTGAATCTGAGTGAACATGAACTAGGAGACACACGAGTGAATCAGATCGCTGCTCTACTGCAGGATAAACACTGTCGACTCAACACACTGACGTGAGTATTGTTCATTTATTTATAATATTACATTACTTTTAATTGTAATGTTACTGTAGCTGATAATAGTCACCTTTATTTATATAGCGCTTTTTACAATGCAGTTTGTGTCAAAGCAGCTTTACAGTGATAACTGGTATATAATTTTGGCTGCACAGCAGCTCTTAAAGAAAATGGTGTCAATACAGGCAGATGCAAAGTACTGTTGAATATCAAATGTCAAGTGTCCCCAACTAAGCAAGCCAAAGGCGACAGCGGCAAGGAACCCAAACTCCAACAGGTGACATCAGGTGGCAAACAGGTGTTAAAATGGAGAAAAAAAAACCTTGGGAGAAACCAGGCTTAGTCGGGGTGCCAGTTCTCCTCTGGCGAACAGTGCTTTGTTACGATTCAGGTAGCTATCATAAGTCCGATAGGATCGCAACATTCAAAGTATTTATTCCAGTTCAATCCAGCTGAGGATCGTATTCATCACGCCGTTATGGACGGTTTGTTGAGGAGCTGTGCCACTGGCTGTCGTGTCGATGAGGCCTTCACAATGGATGACCTAGTTGACTCAATCTCTGCTGATACTTCAGAGGTGCGTTGCGGTCGTGTCAAGGCGCAGGTCCTCAATCTCACTTGGATACGGCCCGGATCCGGTTGACCACGGTAAACCTCGGGATAAACAGAGAGACTAATATTAGCGTAGATGCCATTCTTCTTCTGATGTAACGAGTACATCTGGTGTTATAGGAAGTGTTCCCGGTTCCGGCTGACCTAATTTATGCAGCCTAATAATCCTTTAACGGATTTGAAAATATAAATTGATAATGTGTTATGTGTATGCCAGGTTAAAGAAATGCGTTTTTAGTCTAGATTTAAACTGACAGAGTGTGTCTGCTTCCCGAACAATGCTGTAATAGAATCACCAATAACTAGGGCACTTTCAACAGGATTCTCAGTGGGTGCGTCACTGAGTGGGGAGAACCTGTTTGATGTTCTTATTGGAACGGAAGAGTGGTGTTTTCCGCGGCTAGGCCGCCTCACCGTTACCCAAGTGCCCTGCTGAGCGGGCTCTACAGCCGGAACCGAACAATGTACAGAGTTCACTAAGCTAGTCGCATCCAAAACAGTATCTGAAGCCCTTGCATTCTTACTATCCTCGATTAAAGTTTGGATGCGTGTCTCTAATTCTGAGATTCTCTCTGTCAGCCTGACTATTTCCCTACATTTATGACATGTAAATCCCTCGTCGCTGACAGAGAAAGCTATACTGAACGTGGCAAATAGAACACGATACAATGCTGGGAGAGGATGACATGACTCACCGTGTTTGTAGACTGATCCGACTTACCACAGCTGTTTGATGAACGCGTTGAAAAGAAAAACGAGCGCGCGAGAGACTGATGACAAGTTAACAAGCTAGCGAGATGCAAACGCGTTGTAATAGCGATTTAGATTAAAAGATTAAAAGCTAGCGACGTCAGATTAATGTGGTAGGCAATATTATATATAAGGTAATGATAATATAAGCAACAGTGAATGAAAGTAAGAGATTCAAAACAAAGCTATACGGAGTTACAGACGCAAACCACTCTGAGCAGCGAGGCAGACCAAAATAATAAATATTTCCTCACTTGTTTGAGTCAGAGCAGTTTTTCTCAGCGTCACACAGAGCCACAACAATGTAAAGTAATACAGTTAAACAGGCAATTAAACACACAATTAAAACATGACATCAAGCTTTAAATATTTGACTAAGACAGTTTGATCATGGGTCAATAATTATTTCAGTTCCTGTAGAGGGAGATCAATGGTTTTCTTCCAGAGCTTAGAAACTCTTCAAATAAGTGATAGATTGAAAAAACTGCACTATAAACACACAGATGTCTTTCCTAACTTTCACAGGTTCTGTGTAAATTAAACTGAAGTGAAAGTGACGTGTGGCCAATTTTGGTGTCCCATACTCGGAAGTTGTGCTCTGCATTTCACCCATAGCAGTGAACACACACCAGAGCAGTGGGCAGCCGTTTCTGCTGCGGCGCCCGGGGAGTGATTGGGGGTTCAGTGTCTTACTCAAGGGCTCCTCAGTTGTGGGTAATGAGAGTGGAAGAGAGCGCTGTTCATTCACTCCCCACACCTACATTTCCTGTCGATAGTGAGACTCAAACCCATGACCTTCAGGTTACAAGTCTGACTCTCTAACCATTAGGCCACAACTGCACATTTAAATATAAGTGTTCATATATTGAACATGACTGCTGAATGTGATCATGTTTACTGATTGCTGGTGTGTAATAAGGTTTCTTTGTAACAATATCTTGTCAATTAAGTAATTAAGACATTTATTTAAGAAATTTAATAAAAACAGAAAGACGTATTGCTTCAGCCTTATTCAAAGGCCGCGGAAACATGGTGGGTTCGTTTGTTACGCATTTCAATTCATTCCACACCCGACGTTCTTGGTTTTCTTCCTATTCATTAAATCCGGGCAATTGGTTGATGAAACATTTATTACAATTAAGATACAATTTATACAAAACGAAATTGTAGTAAAAAGGCTTACTACAAAACAAAACTTAATGAAGTCGTCAAACCCATGTCTGACCCGCTGCATGTCTCCCGACATATTGCGCATCTTATGAGCCTACCTTAGTCATGCTATTCACTTTTCATAATCAACAAAGGTGAAATTTAAAAAAAATATTAGTATATTATATTATTAAAATAGGCCTAGTCCGTCATTTTTGGCGATACAGATTAGTGCAAGACATCATTATAAACTACAAATGGTTAGGGCTGCACCAACTATTCGATAAAATCGATAATAATTGATAATGAAAATAATTGACAACGATTCTCATTATCGATTAGTTGGGTCTGCCCACCGTGCACAGAACTTCTGCCAGTTGCGTCAAATTACAGCACTGAATAACACATTTCTATGGATAAAAATGCATTTAAAAATAGTGGAGGAAACAGATTGAGCAGCTGCTTTATTTTGCATAAAGGCTCGTCCTGACAGTCTGCGTTAAACTTCAAACTGTACTGAATGAGCGCCGGCGCGTGCACCCGCGTCAGACAGACGGAACACGGTAGAGAGGGAGACTATTAATATTCAGCGCAAAAATATTCATTTTGCTGAAATATCTGTTGTTTAAAGTTAAATTTAGATTTAAAAATCAACATAACATTCAAGTATTTTATGAGAGTAGTGACTGTAAAGGGATAACAACATGTCATTGAATATAAATGTAAGACGTTTCTTATAGCCTATTTACAGGATAAAGAAATGACAGTAAGAGGTGATTGTGTCCAGAGTGAATGTGTGTGTTCCTGCAGAACATTTATCTTGCCTGTTGGTTAACACTGAGTTTGTGTTTTTCTTTATTATTTTTATTACTATCTTCATTTTTAATGTAGAGATTTAGCCTACACTATATTCACTGTACAGTGCTTAACAAATTTATTAGACCTCTGCCACCCAATGTAAGGTTTGTGCCACAGCTGTCCTAAACTATCAGTATTGGTGATTACTAAAATCATTTTTCATGTTTCTGTAATGGTTAATCCACCAGTATGTGTAAGCTCTTTAGTCACAGCAGTATTTCTAATGCTACAATATAATTATTGTTGTTATAAAAAGTGAAGTTTATAGTTGTTGTTTTTTCAGATGCCCAATTACAGTCAATAACAACAGAGACTGTTATTTTTTTGGATATTATGTGTGAATAATGACTATTTTGTTGTTTCAGTTTGTTATTTGCCTAATAAATGGCAATAACATTTTTAGTGTTAAACAGCCTGAAATATTTATGTTCTCTCTTTATTATGACAGGTAGTCTAATAAATTAAGCACTGTACGTTCTCACAGCATTCAATTGGCACATTTGAAGTACATTGGGCAAGATGTGCAATAGTTTTTTTGTTTTTTTTTTTCTTCTTCTTTTTGTCAAGAAAAAATGTAGGATTTTTATTTGATTAATTTATTAATCAAAAAAAAAAAAAAAAAATCGGCCAACTGATCGATTATCAGAAAATAATCGTTAGTTGCAGCCCTACAAATGGTCTACTTTTATTTGTGTACACTCTCAATAACAACAAAACCTTGTACTTTTGTAAAATAAAATAAATGAAAAACAGGGCGCGCTTTCAGCTGTCTCTCTATGAGAATCTTTCTGAAACTTCTCAAAAATGAACTGAAACTCAGCAAATAATTATCACACAAACATGAAACATACATCTAAAGAAAGCTTGAAATGTCACATTTAAAACAAATATTCTCTTGCAGTGTAATCTGTATGAAACTGAAGAGATGCATAGTTTCTCCTGGCTCAGCCTATTTTCCTTAATGTTGTGAATGTTAATGCTGCGAGTGTTTCTAATACAACGGCTGAGGGAGTGACGGCAAATTTGACACATTTCTCTCTTCTGACCAACATAAGCAATCTTTCAATATTTTTCCCCTCTTTTGGAAACTCGTGGAAATGACATGTAACAAATAAAACAAAACTACTCATTCTGAGGAATATTTTTAAGTTTCCTCAAAGTACTATTGTATAGCCGTAATTTGCGGGTGGGACGTGTCCCCACGACCCTACTTTTTGCAACATCTCGCGTCACACACAGATGTACCTAGAAGAAAGAAACATCTCCATTCGATAAGAAACTCATTGGTCTGTGTTAAATAAGAGGCGATCTATCGCTGGAATGTGTTGTTTTTGAAATCATGGCGAGTGCTCGTTGTCGCTGTTATGAGTTCTCTTGGCACTCGTGCACAATGAGCAGTCTTCACACAGACGATCGAGCGCTTCGTTCTGGTAAAAGCACAAAACAAAATGCACACAAACGTGTCCTTGCTCTTGATATACAATCACTGATGAACACCTTTGGTTTTACTGAGAAAATAAACCCCGATACGAGGGCGGATTAGAACCCAGAACCTCAGAAACGCTTGCTAAAAGTTCTACAACTAGACCATTACAGCACAGAAGCAAAGCACACGAATTTACATATTTATTCACTGCTGTGAAGAATCCCGGCACTAATTATATTGTATTATTTATATTTATATTAATATTAATATAGTCACTTCGTCGCCAGGGGCGCTTGTGATGTGGGCAGGGCCCCCCCGTCTGTAGTTACGCCACTGTCACCAACAGCAGTTACACAGTGGTGTACAGTGATGTTCTGAATGAGGAGGCAAACAACCACCTTAGTTTTTATGTATTTTTTATTTTTTATAAATCAAATGTAAATTCATGTCCGTTACTTGTTACATTTTCCTCGTTAAATCAACATTACATTACATGTAAAAAATGTAATGATTTGGACACTATAACAATATCAATCAACATTTTCATTCCTTCTTTAACCCTTAATGCCAAGTTTACACTACAACTACAAGCCCAATTTGCCAGTTAACGAGCTCGCTGACGGGAAATCAGCGAGTGATCGGTGCTCACCAATCTTTATGTGTGAACTACTCAACGACGCATCAAAGAGGCTCGCTGACGCCAGACAAATATCTAGCATGCTAAATATCTGGAGCAAGATTTTGTCATCGTTTCTGAACAAGCTTTTTTTACTTATTTATTTTTATTAATATTAAACATTTGCTTACAAAGTACAAAAGTGCGAAAAGAGCCGGAGGTTCAGGGACGGCCAAACATTACATCACATTGAAAATGAGAGGAAAATAAATAAATAATACAAATAAATAAATAAATGAGGAAATATCAATTAAACAGATCACATAAACATAACAATCCTCCCCACAAAACAAAATAACAATCTTAAATAAAGATTATACAAAGACACCAAAAAGTGAGCATACATTCAAAGTTTTACTAGCCTTTTTGTTTCAGGAGGTAGATAAGGATTTAATATAGATCTTAACATCTTCTTGAAAGTGAGAAGAATGGGAGGTCACTTTCATAGTTTTACATTTATGGATAAAGTATTTTGCAAGCAAAATAATTAAGTTGGAAAGAAAAAATGCATTTTCATGCTGCTTCTCAAAAATAACAAATCCAAACAAGACATCCTTGAAATAAAGCTCAAAGTCTTTATCTATATAGTCTACAATGAACTGGCAAATGTCTTGCCAAAGTTTTCTTGTATGATCACAATACCAGAAAAGATGCAAGAGAGTTTCTGGTTGTGAATCACAGAAAGTACAGTTCACATCTATACTTAATTTCAATTTAGACACAATGAAAGTTTTTACAGGATAGTACCGATGAATAAGCTTAAAAGAAATCTCTTTGACCTTATTTACCAGAAGATGCTTGTTAGGAAGAGTCCAAACCTTCTTCCACAATATATTTTCCACTAAATTGTTCCATCTTGAAACGACACGAGGAGTGGAAACCCAATCATTAAGAAAAAGAAAACGAATCTCTCTATTATTTTTTTACTGTAGATTTAAAGCATATTCTGCCTACATACGTGTCAGCCGGGTCTGGGAGAGGTATTTCAGAACTTGACAAAAAACTATTACAGCCCTTAAATAACATAATGACACCATTAGGGATAGCACCAAATACAATGGCAAACTGTTTTGGAGTAACAGGAATATTATAATGAGAAAGAAACTCTTGGTAAGTGAATAAGTAACCATCCTGATTAAATAGTTGACTAACCCGATTGATCCCATTCTTAAACCAGTTTTCAAAAAATAAGGACTCATGTTTATAACAAATATTCTTATTATTCCAAATGAAGTAATTGGTTGGAGAAAAATTGTGTTTGAAAATCATAGACCATGCCAAAAGTGCTTGTTTGTGGAAATTGGAAAGAGCAACAGGGATCTTCTCAGTGCTGAAGATACACATCAAAAGAAAATTCAAACCTCCCAACTGAGAAAAGACATATTCTGGTATAATATTCCACATACTGGATGGATTTCTCAAGGAATTCCTCAACCAGTTGATTTTAAAAGGCAGACGACGACATTATGTGATAATACAATAAACTTGTTAAACACGCTCCACAGCGCCACACAGTGCATTAAATTATAACTGCTAGTTTCAGTGCTTGGGATTTATCATGGATTCACTGCATTTACAGCCAGCAAAGCAACATAGTAAAATTCGAGTAGTATTTTTATTAATAAAGAATGAAGAAGGGAATAAAGAATAGAGACATCAAATAAATAGTTAAAAATGAAAGAGAAGAAACAGTATCTTCAGCACACAGAACTAGTGTGACTGGGTTTCAGAACAGACTATTGGAAACTAAAGGTTTAATGTGACGAGCAGGGCGGGCGAGAGCCGTGAGGGAACTTAAAAAACTTTAATTCAAAATAAACACATACAAAACGAAAGTAATGCCGGCATACCCTCACGGACGTCTGCCGGCCACACAAACAAAATAAAACCATAAAATAAAATCCAGGCCTGGTCCTCTCTCGTCCTTCACTGTCGTCGCTCCCCTTTTATGCTTCCGGAGCTCCTCCGTGAGAGACTCGAGACCTCGCGCCGTTCCCTCACGGCTCTCGCTCGTCCTGCTCATCACATTAAACCTTCAAACTTTTAAAACTACTTCAAACTTTCTGGCTAGGCTTTTTTAAGCCAACTTAAAGTTTGTCTACAAACTTTTTTATCTAGTTTAGATTATTTTCCTGACCGACAACCGAAGCTCATTATCGATCGAACCGTTAAGATTAGAATGTCATATTAGAATTAAATTAAATTAGAATAGATGTGTGTCTGTGACCCATTAAAAACACCACAAATGTTTGTTTCTTTCCAGGAGTTTATCTTTACATTCACAAATAGTAGCATAAGCAGCAGAACATGAGGATTCACACATCATCACATCACACACGCTTCTGTGGAGAAAAACAGAACAAAATTAACTAGCCTATATAATATATATATATATATATATATATATATATATATATATATATATATATATATATATAGTAAAGGAAAAGAAAAAAACTGCACAAGTAGTATAAGCTACACTTGTTTTTGTGACACTCTAACTCATTGTATTTGTTTTTCTTTATATCTTTATTTTATTAAATCCAAGCGATCGCTCAGGCGCCTCACACACAACATCAGTTCTAGCGTTGATAACTTGACATTTCAGACATTCATCATCAAACAGAAAAGCAGTCAACCAAACATAAGTTACAGTGTACTGATAGGATGTTATGGATGTGTAAGGTGCGCATGCGCAGGTATGGAGAAACTACAGTTAGTATCATTATACTGTACAGCAGTTACAGTGAGATTGAAGTTTATTTATTTTAAGACAGCAGAGCTTATGTTTCATTCTTTATAGCACTGCACTTTCTGTTTTCCTTATTGGTTAATTTGTGTGTGTGTGTGTGTGTGTTTTAAATCTAGTTAGTAATTGTTTAATTTCCAGCATTTGATATGATGTACTGATTGTGTACATGCAGAAATCTGCCTTTTCAACAGAGAATAAAGAATAGAGACATCAAATAAATAGTTAAATGAAAGAGAAGAAACAGTATCTTCAGCACACAGAACTAGTGTGACTGGGTTTCAGAACAGACTATTGGAAACTAAATGCTGCTGAAGCTCTTCAATAAGATGATCATCATAGATGTGAACTATTGTTATTTCTCTGTCTTCAGTCTGAGTTACTGCAGGATTACAGAGAAACAGTGTGTCATCCTGACTTCAGCTCTGAAATCAAACCCGTCACACCTGAGAGAGCTGAACCTGAGCGGGAATGAACTAGGAAACACAGGAGTGAAGCACTTATGTGACGTACTGAAGGATTCACACTGTAAACTGGAGAGATTGAGGTCAGTAACATTCACATACAAGAATCAAAATGCTGAAAATCACTTCAACAGTTTAAACTGAAACACTTTATTCTCAATATATAACAATGAGTCTGAGTTCACATTACAGGTGCATCTCAATAAATTAGAATGTCGTGGAAAAGTTCATTTATTTCAGTAATTCAACTCAAATTGTGGAACTCGTGTATTCAATAAATTCAATGCACACAGACTGAAGTACTTTAAATCTTTGGTTCTTTTAATTGTGATGATTTTGGCTCACATTTAACAAAAACCCACCAATTCACTATCTCAATAAAAAAAGGATATTTTAAACAGGAATGTCAGGCTTCTGAAAAGTATGTTCATTTCTATGCACTCAATACTTGGTTGGGCCTCCTTTTGCCTGAATTACTGCATCAATGCGGCGTGGCATGGAGGCGATCAGCCTGTGGCACTGCTCAGGTGTAATGGAAGCCCAGGTTGCTTTGATAGCGGCCTTCAGCTCATCTGCATTGTTGGGTCTGGTGTCTCTCATCTTCCTCTTGACTATAGATTCTCTGTGGGGTTCAGGTCAGGCGAGTTTGCTGGCCAATCAAGCACAGTATCACCATGGTCATTGAACCAGCTTTTGGTACCTTTGGCAGTGTGGGCAGGTGCCAAATCCTGCTGGAAAATGAAATCAGCATCTCCATAAAGCTTGTCAGCAGAAGGAAGCATGAAGTGCTTTAAAACTTCCTGGTAGATGGCTGCGTTGACTGTGGACTTCAGAAAACACAGTGGACCAACACCAGCAGATGACATGGCAGCCCAAACCATCACTGACTGCGGAAACTTCACACTGGACTTCAAGCAACATGGTTTCTGTGCCTCTCCACTCTTCCTCCAGACTCTGGGACCTTGATTTCCAAATGAAATGCAAAATTTACTTTCATCTTAAAAGAGGACTTTAGACCACTGAGCAACAGTCCAGTTCTTCTTCTCCTTAGCCCAGGTAAGACGCTTCTGACGTTGTCTTTGGTTCAGAAGTGGCTTGGTACGTGGAGTGTGACAGTTGTAGCCCATTTCCTGAAGACGTCTGTGTGCGGTGGCTCTTGATGCACTGACTCCAGCTTCAGTCCACTCCTTTTGAAGCTCTCCTAACTTCTTAAATTGGCTGACAATCTTCTCAAGCCTGCGGTCATTCCTTTCACTTGTACACCTTTTCCTACCACACTTTTTCCTTCCAGTCAACTTTCCATGAATATGCTTTGGCACAGCACTCTGCGAACAGCCAGCTCTTTCAGCAGTGACCCTCTGTGGCTTACCCTCATTGTAGAGGGTCTTGATGATCGTCTTCTGGACAACTGTCAAGTCAGCAGACTTCCCCATGACTGCTGTTGGGATTACTGACCTAAACCCAGTATTTATACCCTGAGAATGGTCATTTAATAGAACTTGAAATTAAATTTTCTAATAATTTGATACACTGATTTTTTGATTTTGATGAGCAGCAAGCTGTAATCATCAACATGAAAACAAAAAAGTCTGGAAATATTTTACTTTATGTCTAATAAATCTAGAATATATTTAAGTTTTACTTTTTGAATTAAATTACAGAAAATAAAAAAAACTTTTTCATGATATTCTAATTTATTGAGATGCACCTGTATATTTGTGTACAATTCTTCATCTTAGTATTTTGTGATCTGGTGAAATAAAGATGATGATCTCTCTTCCTCTGTTTTATTTGCGTATATAGATGATGTGACTTTACATAATAAAGAGTTTTCTTTTCTTCTGTCTTATTTTCTGCTCTCTCTCTCTCTCTCTCTCTCTCTCTCTCTCTAATGTAGTTTAAGTTCCTGTTATATGACAGAAGAAGGTTGTTCTGCTCTGACTTCAGCTCTGAAATCAAACCCGTCACACCTGAGAGAGCTGAACCTGAGCTGGAATAAACTAGGAGACTCTGGAGTGAAAAACCTCAGTGATCTACTGATGAACCCACAATTCAAGCTGGAGAAACTAGAGTTAGTATCATTATACTGTACAGCAGTTACAGTGAGATTGAAGTTCATTTATTTTAAGACAGCAGAGCTTATGTTTCATTCTTTATAGCACTGCACTTTCTAGTAAGTAATTGTTTAATTTTCAGCATGTGATATGATGTACTGTAGGGATGGGCATCTTTCAAAAATATTGCATTCGAATATTTGGGCTCATAAAAATCGAATATTCGTTTATTTAAATGACGTTTAATGAGAAAGACATTTTTTTTTATTCATCAAGTTTTTGTCACCATTTCTGAACAAGCTCACGATTAGGCAATATACACAAGCTTACGTTATATCTTAAGGCAGGACTATTCAATTACAAATTCAGTTGGGCCAGATTTTCAAACCAAGAAGGTTAGCAGTCATTTTAGCGGCGAAGCAGCTCGTAATGACAAATTTTAAAACCAACACAAACAAATGTATTGAAAAACATAAGGTTTATTCATTGTTTCTCTTTTAACGTTGGTCAGTTTGCACAGCAAAAGGTGCATAAAAAAACAATAAAAGAGCTAAATTAACAGAATCTGAGGTAGCCCCTATTTTTTCCACTTACAAAAGAAAAAAAAAAACTGACCTAGGCTACATATCTGACCTATCTAATCACAAAGTGCATAAAACAAAATAGTGCACAGTAGTAGGCTATTAGAAAAAACATTGTTTCCTTTTGAAACAAAATAAACATCTTGCACACATTTGACCCAGGAACATCTCAAAGTGGATAAAATAAAAAGTGCACAGTATTCACAACTATAACAACACTGAGGGAACATATTTTAAATCACCATGTGTGATTAGGCATGCCTTTGTTACGCATCCCACATTATATTGATGTATTGTAGGCTACAGTTAGCCTGCTGACTTAGTGGGAGAAGTGACATTTTTTGTTTTGAATGAGAGCATCTCTGTTCCACAAGGTTGATGACAGTTTTGTCTCTGCCTTGTAGTCCCAAATTGAGATCATTCAGGTGTTTGAATATGTCGCTCAGAAAGCAGGCATCGGCCATGAAGTTGTCGTCCAGTATGCGACTCAAGTGCGTTTCTGCCTTTTTTTGCTTGCTGCTGCGGAGGAAAGTTATGATCTCCTCTCTGAGACCGCAGAAACGCTCCAGTGCTTTGCCTTTGGACAGCCACCTCACGTCATTATGCAAAAGAAGGTCGTGGTGCTCAGCAGACATTTCTGACAGCAGCATGCGGAATAAGCGGTGTTGGAGGCTTGATGTGGAGTGAATAAAATTAATTGCAGCCATAACGCTGTCCATTGTCGTTTTGAGCGTCCCGCTTAGTTTTGCGCACAACACCGCCTGATGCACAATGCAGTGTAAGGAGATCAACTGAGGTGCAACAGCGGACCAACGTGCTGCCAAACCATTCACTTTCCCTGTCATGGATGGAGCCCCATCTGTCACAAGCATGCACACGCGCTTCATATCCAGACCATTGTCTTTAAAAAAGGCGGAAATTTTCCCAAAGACTATATCGCCAGTTGTGTTTCCTTCTAACGGCAGTAGGCCGAACAGCAGGTCCTCTCGGAAGCATTTGCCATCAAAAAAACGGACATATATGCGCAACTGAGCAGTATCAGTTTTGTCTGTGGACTCATCTACTGCTATAGACATAGTATCAGCTTTCATCAGGTCTCCTAACAGCGTTTCATACACATCTGCAGCAAGAATTTCAACCCTACGAATGTTTGAAGTATCTGACGGGTACGATTTTTATAGCAGATACCACGCTCATTTTAATTTTATCGTCATTTATCACCTCATCCACGACAGCCAGCATACAGTCCTTCACGGTTTCAGAGTCTGTGAATGGCCTTTTCTTTTTTGTCAATATCCAGGAAACACGAAGGGATGCTGCAGTAGCTCTCTCTTGGGCTGTGAATGACCGCACCATGGTAGTACTGCTCCGGTTGTAAGATGCAATCAAACTCTGCACATTTGCAGCCCTCTCTTGAGATCCCTCGGGAAAATTGGTGCGGAAAGTCTGGTGTTTCTCAACATGGTGCCTCCGCACATTGTAATCTTTATGTACTGCAACGCACTCATTACAAATTAAACACATCGGTTTGGCGTTTGGATGTGGTGGTAAAATAAACAAGTATTTGTCAGTCCAGGCAGGGTTAAACTTACGGTTTTCATTGGCAATTTTACGTTTCAGTGTTGAGAAAGACATATTGATAGTAATCTAGGCTACTACCGGCACACTCTGCATTGCACGAATGAGAAAAACAATAATATCCATATGTGCGGGTCGGGTGAGAAAACACTGCGCTGACAGACGTTCAGAGACACAAAGATAGACGGTGAACTAAGCGAAGTTTCTAACAGCACTTTGTGTTTTCTGATCTTAAACCTGTCTCCCTCGACGAAACTAAAGGAAGCACTCGAGATCATTTTGCTATCAGATCAGTTATCTTCTCGGCTCACTCGGGGTACAGCTGCGATTACCTGTCGTGAATGCAGTGATGGACAGCTGTCTTTCCTCATTCGACTGGTGTTTGGATTTCATGTGATTTCTCATTGTGGTGGTGATATTATGATAACTCATTTCATTAATTCATCTGATCAAAAGTACTTCCATTTAGTAAGATTATTTTCATCTAAGTAATTCCAAACTTGAGGAGGCAGATGACGACATTATGTGATAATACAATAAACTTGTTAAACACGCTCCACAGCGCCACACAGTGCATTTAATTATAACTGCTAGTTTCAGTGCTTGGGATTTATCATGGATTCACTGCATTTACAGCCAGCAAAACAACATAGTAAAATTCGAGTAGTATTTTTATTTTTCAAATAATAAATACAGATTGGGTATACGACTATTCGAATATTCATGCACACCCCTAATGTACTGATTGTGTACATGCAGAAATCTGCCTTTTCAACAGAGAATAAAGAATAGAGACGTCAAATAAATAGTTAAATGAAAGAGAAGAAACAGTATCTTCAGCACACAGAACTAGTGTGACTGGGTTTCAGAACAGACTATTGGAAACTAAATGCTGCTGAAGCTCTTCAATAAGATGATCATCATAGATGTGAACTATTGTTATTTCTCTGTCTTCAGTGTGTGGAGATGCAGTATTACAGAGGAACAGTGTGTCATCCTGACTTCAGCTCTGAAATCAAACCCGTCACACCTGAGAGAGCTGAACCTGAGCTGGAATAATCTAGGAAACACAGGAGTGAAGCACTTATGTGACGTACTGAAGGATTCACACTGTAAACTGGAGAGATTGAGGTCAGTAACATTCACATACAAGAATCAAAATGCTGAAAATCACTTCAACAGTTTAAACTAAAACACTTTATTCTCAATATCTCACAGTGGGCCTCATTTATGAAACAAAACGTATTATGACAGAAAATTGGGCGTACGGCCGTTTCCACACAAAACTTGGCATTTATCAATGTGAGCGTGAGCGGTGGCTATGATCAGATCTCACGTCAGGTCTCAGCTCGTTCACACAAGTGTCTGTGTTAGCGTGAACTTGGGTGCAGCATAGTGAATCTGCTGGAGAATTGAGATGAGAGCATTTTGTTCATTATGCTATTTAAACTTATTTCTCTGAGACTAAAATTTCTGACTCTAGCTCCTCCTAGAGGTTTAAAGCTAGAACTACCAGATTTGGCTCAAACCTTCAGACTGTTCTGACTTAGTGTGCTTTATCTTTACTAACTGATCGGACTCACGGTTTTCCTAAAAATGACTATTAAATCTGGAAAAAATCCCATTGACTTTCATTGACGGAATGTTCAGATGAGCCAAGACTGTTCAAACTCATCAGACTCCATTAGCTGCCATTCTGTGTTCTATTTCTAAACCATTGAGACTCATTCAGACTTCCATTCTATCTAATTATTCTAATCTATCTATCTATCTATCTATCTATCTATCTATCTATCTATCTATCTATCTGTCTATCTGTCTGTCTGTCTATCTGTCTGTCTATCTATCTATCTATCTATCTATCTATCTGTCTATCTGTCTCGCTGTCTGTCTATTAAAACTACTAAACTAAAACTTAAACCTTCAAACTTTTAAAACTACTTCAAACTTTCTGGCTAGGCTTTTTTAAGCCAACTTAAAGTTTGTCTACAAACTTTTTTTATCTAGTTTAGATTATTTTCCTGACCGACAACCGAAGCTCATTATCGATCGAACCGTTAAGATTAGAATGTCATATTAGAATTAAATTAAATTAGAATAGATGTGTGTCTGTGACCCATTAAAAACACCACAAATGTTTGTTTCTTTCCAGGAGTTTATCTTTACATTCACAAATAGTAGCATAAGCAGAACATGAGGATTCACACATCATCACATCACACACGCTTCTGTGGAGAAAAACAGAACAAAATTAGCTAGCCTATATAAAATATATAAAAAATATAGGCTATTTCACTTAACAGATTAGTAAAGGAGAAAAAAAAACTGCACAAGTAGTATAAGCTACACTTGTTTTTGTGACACTCTAACTCATTGTATTTGTTTTTCTTTATATCTTTATTTTATTAAATCCAAGTGATCGCTCAGGCGCCTCACACACAACATCAGTTCTAGCGTTGATAACTTGACATTTCAGACATTCATCATCAAACAGAAAAGCAGTCAACCAAACATAAGTTACAGTGCTCAGTTTAAATGTTCCCCTGTAAAATCAGCCCAGCGCCCAACCAAACACATTTTTGCTCAGTGAAGGATGCTGTTTTACGTGGATATTGGAACAACAGTGAAGGACAAAGCCTTATTGTTTACATAATCAATAATAGTTTAGCAACCAAATGTTACATGGCAGATATGAAAGCATATTTGAATTCTTGCCAAATTCGCTTTAAATAAATTCATTTTGACTTGACGTGTGTTGTTTATAATGAATGCCACTAATTTGTGTTTAATTTTATAGTGAAATATATAATTTATAGCTACTCATTTTTCATTCTTGTTCTTTTCTGAATCCCTTTAAATTTAAAGGATTTTGTGGAGTGAGGGAAACTAAAATAGCCTAGGATAATGTTTAAGATGTTTGTAAATGTTCCATTTTATTTATTGGTATTTAATATACATATAAATGAATGTAATTGTTTGCTATTACGAGGTTAACGGGTGATTTTGGAGTTAGATCGATTTCTTTTTCATCAGATTACTTCCTCTTCTTGGCCGGGTTATGTTTCTCCGTGTCGTAAACTGTAGGGGCGAGGCTTCTAAACCGTGAATTTATAGAGGGTGATATTTAAATGAGGATTGTTTTCAGCCGCCACATTTATCAACATACGATCATTCGTACGATGGGATTGGCAGCACACTAATGTTTGATGAATCACACGTGAACCCTGTAGTAAGATGATTTCTGTGCTCAGATCTACGTTAGATTGATAAATGAGGCCCAATGAGTCTGAGTTCACATTATAATTGTGTAAAATTTTCACCTTTTAGTATTTTGTGATCTGGTGAAATAAAGATGATGATCTCTTTCCTCTGTCTGTTTTATTTGATTATGAAGATGATGTGACTTTACAGAATAAAGAGTTTTCTTTTCTTCTGTCTTATTTTCTGCTCTCTCTCTCTCTCTAATGTAGTTTAAGCTGCTGTTATATGACAGAAGAAGGTTGTTCTGCTCTGACTTCAGCTCTGAAATCAAACCCGTCACACCTGAGAGAGCTGAACCTGAGCGAGAATAATCTAGGAGACTCTGGAGTGAAAAACCTCAGTGATCTACTGATGAACCCACAATTCAAGCTGGAGAAACTAGAGTTAGTATCATTATACTGTATTTACTGTTTAGTTTATTTTAAGTCAACAGGACACAAGTCACATCATCTGTAGCGCTGCATCTCCATCTGAAGAAAGATTCAGAAATGTATTAGTTAACAGGTTTGTATGTGTATCAGTAGAAAGAGCATTAAACCTTGAAGCATTTTAAACTTTGTGGCTATAAAATGTTTCAAATGCTGAAATCTGACAAATCTTTGCTATGAAACAAGACAGAAGTAAAAACAGACTAAAAACAGTGTGACAGATTGTCAGGAATGGCTGGTTGTAATGAAGCTCATGATGGAGAATACAATAACACTGTCAGGGTTTTAGTGGCAGTAATGATGCGCACGACGAAGGAGATCCTCAGGAAGACTTTTAATATCACTCAAAACACAAAACAGGAGAATATATAACCACTTTAACACATATGAACAGAGTTAATGCAGGACAGGGACCAAACACAAACTGAAGGCTTAAACACTGATCAGAACAAAGGAAGAAACAAACTAGACACACCTGAACCGAACACTATAATCAAATAAGGTACTGTGGAGACAAACAGGTGGAGAACGAGGATGACTGAACTATTAACAACCTAGAAGATATACAAAGAAACACAGATATGAATGAGAATCAAAAAACAAACTCAAAACGTGACAAACATTGTCTTTAATCACAAATCTAACATGTAGGAGAAATAAAGCACAACCACTTCAACATAAACGACAGAAAAAAGAGAAGAACTAAGAGTTTAAGGCCCCGTTTACACTAGTACGTTTTTGTTTTAAAACGGTGTTTTAAAATGAAAACGATCCTCGTCTACACCGGCGTTTACACAGCATTTCAGAAACGATCTCCGTCTACACTACACGACTGAAAACGCGTGTCACATGACCGTTCATGCACACTGGGCATGTGTGTACAAGTGTAAACAGTTTCCTCTTGTGCATGTCAGTAGCTGCAGTGTTAAAAAATGCAGAGTTTAACTGATCAATGGCTGCTAAAAATGACAACAAAACCAGCAAAGATTGCAGTTCAGTCTCCATGTTATTGTTCACACGGTCGTCGAGGACACACAGAGTGGACGTGGGCAGCCACACCATCGTTCTCAGAAGTCTCTGTTTTGGTCCGTTTACACTGAAACAACCCCAGTGTTTTCAAACTAAAACAGGGTCTGCAGCGTTTTCAGAAGTCTCCGTTTTCGAGGGTCAGAAACACTGGAGTAGTGTAAACCACAGGCGTAACCGTAGCAAAAGTTGTGCGTTTTAAAATGAAAAGGCACTAGTGTAAACGGGGCCTTAATCAGGGTGTCCAATCCTGCTCCTGGAGGGTCCTGTAGAGTTCAGCTCAACCCCAATTAAACACACCTGAACCAGATAATCAAGCTCTTACTAGAAACTTCTGGACAGGTGTGTTGAGGAGAGTTGAAGCTGAACTCTGCAGGACCGAGTTTGGACCCCTGGATTAAACACACAGAGTAATTAAAGTGAAACAGAACAGCTGCAGGAACTAATTAACCAAGAACACTAACTAGGGAACACACACAGACAGCAACACCATGATAATAAAACACAACAAAACTGTGACACAAATAGATTATTCTGAAATCTTACATTTATACTGGACTAATGGTACTTTTCACTGAATCTTCTTTTATTAAGCAAAATGTGTGTTTAGAGATTGTAAATTATAATCTAAAATGACTTAATAATTGATTAATTAGATTTTCTTTCATTAAAAATGTGAAAATAGACCATTTAAATGTTCATTTTTCTGTTGTTTCTATATTGATCCTATATATTAATCTAGAGTGATAAATTCACTTATTTGTGGAGTGAGGACGGATCCAGACTCGGATTGTAACTAGTGTCCTCAAACGCTCCTGTCTTGGTTTGTTCGTTTATATCATTAAGTTTCCATGTTTTTGCTGGTTTATTAGTGACTGTATGGCATTTATTCATGATTCATTTAACTCACACATGAACTGAACATGGATTTGAGTCATTTTCTCTTTCTGTCTTCAGTCTGAGTTACTGCAGTATTACAGAGGAACAGTGTGTCATCCTGACTTCAGCTCTGAAATCAAACCCGTCACACCTGAGAGAGCTGAACCTGAGCGGGAATAAACTAGGAGACTCTGGAGTGAAAAACCTCAGTGATCTACTGATGAACCCACAATTCAAGCTGGAGAAACTAGAGTTAGTATCATTATACTGTACAGCAGTTACAGTGAGATTGAAGTTTATTTATTTTAAGACAGCAGAGCTTATGTTTCATTCTTTATAGCACTGCACTTTCTGTTTTCCTTATTGGTTAATTTGTGTGTGTGTGTGTGTGTGTGTGTGTGTGTTTGTGTGTGTGTGTTTTAAATCTAGTTAGTAATTGTTCAATTTCCAGCATTTGATACGATGTTCTGATTGTGTACATGCAGAAATCTTCCTTTTCAACAGAGAATAAAGAATAGAGACATCAAATAAATAGTTAAAATGAAAGAGAAGAAACAGTATCTTCAGCACACAGAACTAGTGTGACTGGGTTTCAGAACAGACTATTGGAAACTAAATGCTGCTGAAGCTCTTCAATAAGATGATCATCATAGATGTGAACTATTGTTATTTCTCTGTCTTCAGTGTGTGGAGATGCAGTATTACAGAGGAACAGTGTGTCATCCTGACTTCAGCTCTGAAATCAAACCCGTCACACCTGAGAGAGCTGAACCTGAGCGAGAATAAACTAGGAGACTCTGGAGTGAAGCACTTATGTGACGTACTGAAGGATTCACACTGTAAACTGGAGAGATTGAGGTCAGTAACATTCACATACAAGAATCAAAATGCTGAAAATCACTTCAACAGTTTAAACTAAAACACTTTATTCTCAATATCTCACAGTGAGTCTGAGTTCACATTATATTTGTGTAAAATTCTTCACCTTAATGATTTGTTTGTAAGATGATCTCTTCCTCTGTTTGTGTCTTTCTAGTCTACAGGAGTGTGGCATTACAGATGTTTCTTCTTTAACTCAGTCTTTGACTAACTCAAAAGCACTGCAGTTTTTAAAAGATCTTGATCTGAGATTCAATAAGATAGGAGACTCAAAGCAGCGGCTCCGTGACGTGCTACGAGACTCAAACTGTGTCCTGAGGTGAGGAAACATCACTGTGATATTAAAGATCTTCATTTACCTCTGATATGTGAACAAACCTTTCAGATATTCATGAAAGGAAATTATCATTAAGCTTTATTGCAACAAAGGGTTTGTGTGAGAACAAAATGTGAAGTTATTAAAATGTTGAACGCAAAGGAGGAAAGAGAACAAAATCACACTGTCACAGCTTTATTCAACAACACCTGCTTTATTAACTGTGTCAGTAGAAGTGAATCATTTCAGTTTGAGAATAGACTTGTTCAGATTGTAGGAACTAATAGTAACTCATTTGCACTTTGTTCCACTGAACACTGATTGTTTTCTCTTCTGTTCCTCCTTCTGTAGATGAAGATCTGTGAAATCATCATGAGAGGATCAGAAATCATCAGGTGATCCACAGAAGAGTCTCACTACTGTGTCTATGAGGAGAAATAAATGTGTGATTAATGTGTAAATGTGTTTCATACAGATGGAAGAGACTCTTTACAGTTAAATAAAGCAGCATGTGTGTCAGCATGAGTATCAGAAACATGTGATATTGAATGATTAATGTTGCTTTAGTATTCAATCAAATGATGGTTTTGTTTTATTTAAAGGAGGAACAGGAGGAAGAAGCTCAGATGAGTCTGTCAGCAGAAATCTTCAGGCTCTTCAGTATCAGGCCTACAAATATAATAATGTTTGGATTGAACTCATCCATAATGATTATAATATTTATAATTTATATTTCAGACCAACTAAACATTTTTAGCAGTTAACAGCATTTGTGTGTCTTTCACTCGCTCTGATAGTCTAATGTATTTGTTTATCAATTATAATCTCTTTCACCACATTTACATTCTCATGTAAATAAAATGACACTAATAAAGTTGAGAATAATTGTTCTTGTTTGAAAACAATCTCATCTGTTTAACAGGCTCCGGCTCAGTGCAGATTGATCATCAATATCAAAATGTTGTCAGAAAGTGATCAGACTTTTTCACCATCTTTGATGTTACTTTGGTCACTGTCGCTATGGTTACTGGTAAGAGAATACAGGCTCGACTCTCGTTGCACGTTCATACAGACAGTATTCCAGATGTTACTGCAAGTTTCTGTGTGAACGGGACATTTAGAGACTCACTCCTGTAAGTAAATGCGGTCGTCAATCCCAGAAATTGACAGAGCCAATGAAATCGAAGTAGGAGGGGTTTATTGTTCACATAACCTATTTTTATAGGCTGTATAGTTCAGAACAGTTATTTTATTCACAATACAGCACTACAGTTTTGTATTAAAAGTACAATGCTAATTTATGTGAACATATTTATGTGTGGATATGCAACATCTGTACATAAATCTGAAGGCAAAGTACCACAGCATGAAGCGAAACATAACCCCTTCCAGACAAGTGTATGAATATATAAAATGGTTTGAAAAGTAGATGAGTCTAAGTGGTCATATAAAGTCACACATTGGCTGTTTGTGGACCGACCGTATGAATAAATGGGACAGATGATCCACATGATCTTCCAGAACTGAACTGAGAGACTCCTCTCTGAAACTCTTCATGACAGCCCGCCAAAATAAAAGTCCAGTTGACTTGAAGAAATTATGACTTTTACATAATAAAAAAGTATAGAGTATTACTAGTTTCACTGTCAACTATTTTATCATTGGGTCCTTATATCTATCATTCAGTGTGCTTTAAAGACAGAGTTAAAGCATTTAATGTATAAGATTACATTTATGTAGTGAATTAGAGAAACATTGATTTTTTTTCAATATTTTTGTCAAATATTGCCTAATCATCAACACCAATTAATGACAGACACTTTATACAGCATGTGCATAATGTGGTTTCAGGACTTCTTTAAAGATTAATCTGAATATAGCCATAAAATAAAAGTAAAATATGTGGACTTTTATATATATATATATATACAGTATAATAATGGCTATTATATTTTGTGTACAACTTCTCATATGGACAACGCTTTCTTTTGTCATAGATGGTAAATTAATTGTACTATATCTGCTACAAACAAACTCAAAAGCAATAAAAGAAAGGTTGTTAATGGGACTGAAGAAGTCAACATCATATTCAGAGAGTTTCACTCCACCAGCATCAGAAATAAAAGCAGCTTTTTCTGGCCTGCATGTGACAGACACTGACTAATATAAGAACACATCTGAAAATGAATTTTTGGAGGTTTTTGGTAATTAACACAAGAAATAATTTGTCTTTTACTTTAGATTTTTTATGGTTTATTTAATATATAGAACATATGTTTTAACTGTCATGAAGTAATTACTCATTCAAAATAAGTTCCTACTCAAGAGAGTCTGTGATTATTAAAACTGGTGGTTATGGTAAGGGGCGGGACATTTCCTAAACACCAATCACAACACACTGCTCCAGCCGACCAATCAGAGCACATTGTGCTCTTCAGAAGGAGGGGCTTCATAGAGACAGGAACTAAACAGAGTGTTACTGACAGACTGGGAAGAGAGAATCAGAATCAGAATCAGAAAGAGCTTTATTGCCAGGTATGTTTACACATACTAGGAATTTGTTTTAGTGACAGAAGCTCCACAGTGCAACAGAGTGACAGCGACAAGACAGGACACAGATAACAAAAAGAATAAGAATAATATACAAATATACAAGATAGACAAAGTGCAAAAAAAAAAAAAAAAAAAAAAAAGGCAAAAACAATATATAATATAGACAATTTGTATGTACATATAGACAATTTGTATGTACATATAGACAATTTGTATGTACAGGAGGAGGAGCTGAACAATGGAGAATATGAGGAAAATAATCAACACTCAAGCAGGAAAACCACATCAAGACTTTGTAAAAGGGCAAAATAGATCCACTTTAAATGTAAAAATCGGCCTGTAGGTTCATAGAGTTTTGCTGTTTGTGTCTAAGTTATAAAACCATCACATCATTTGAAATATGTCATCATTGAATGTGCCAAAGCAATGATAAATGATCCACAGTTTATCCCACATAGACTGATGCTGTGATCACTGTGTGAAGAGTTTTGAAAGAGTGACACAAGTATTGAGAAGCTGGTGCTGGTCCAAGGGATTGGAAAAAAACTGTAATGTGTGAGAAAAACTCAAGTAAATCACCATACGTGTAGAGGAAAAAATGCTTGCAAATCAAGCGCTCTCTCAGATCCTCCCACACACCAAACCAAACCAAACCACACTTCCCAACATGCAACACAGAGAGAGAGAGAGAGAGAGAGAGAGATGCTGCAGGATGCCGGGGATGCTGTTAGGAGACATCGTTCCCAATTTCGAAGCCGATTCCACTTTTGGCAGATTGAAACTGCATGATTTTCTCGGGGATTCGTAAGTGATGAGATCATGTGTACTTGTGATGTGAGAGTTTCGTTTGTTATTTGTGTTGTTCATCATAGATTACAATACAACAGTTTTATTCTCAATAGTCACTTCCTGAGGTCACATCTAACAATATTCCCCTCTTTTCTCTCCTCCTCTGTGTTCTTCTTCTTATTCAGTATTGGTTGTTTGTGAATTGTGTGGATTGGATATAAGACACGTTTCTCTCGTAATGTCCTCACAATGGACAACATGTGCGAGTCAGGCAGCTTTGATAAACCGTACATGGTCAAAGCCGTTGTCTATTCCTGTATGGTGACTGTGTTTGTAGGTCAGGCTGTCGTGACGCCACTGTTACCACCTCTTCAGCTACACCAAAACACTGACAGAGTCTGACACACATAAAGAGCAGAGTCGACAAAAACTCTTTGTTATGAACGCTATTTTAACGCTGAGCACAGGTTTTGCCATGGCTAACAATGTTGAGCGGTTTTCCCACCATTGTTTTTCCAGTGTTCTGACCCTTGGACTGTTAACAATTCTTGCCGCCTGTCTTTTTGACCCTGATATTTACCTGAATATTGACTGTTTGTTTGCTGCCTGCCCCAATACTTTGCCTGTTAGGATCTTATTGCTGATTTGCCTTTACTGCTGCTTGTATGTCTCTCTGTTTTCAACCCCTACCTGCCTGTATACTGTTGGTGCTATTATTTAATAAACCACATATGGATCTAAATCCCAGTTCCCTTGAGTCCTCGTCACACTCTGAGTGTGTATAGTTATCTTTGTGAGGACCACATTTAGACCATCAGAGTAAGAACAACGTGAGTAACCTTTTGGCCGGTCCTCACTTTCTGTTTGAGGGTCAAGACTTGGCTTTAAGGTTGAGGTTAGGGTAAGGGTTAGGCACTTAGTTGTGCGGTCAGTGATATCAGACCCTTTTATGCTGAATGTTTTGCTAGAGTTTGACACCCTATGATTCTGAAACCTAACGCAAATAAATGCTGTGAAATGTTAAAATGTGTATATGATTCTTACTCAGTTATGTATAAAAGCCCATTTCTGCCACAAGAAAAGAAAATCATGCTTTGCTAAATCATAAGTCATAATTCTAACATACTAAGTCATATTTATGAGATAAAAAATCTGACTTTTCATCTGATAAATATGGCTTAGTATGTCATGATTTCAACTTTTTAAGTCATAATTAAAATTGACCAAAGCATGATTATTTTCTCTTATGTGGCAGTAATGGGCTTCCACCGTCATGCCATTCCCCATGAGTGAACTGAGTTTATTTTCTCCATCAGCTGGGGCGTCCTGTTCTCTCATCCTCGAGACTTCACTCCTGTCTGCACCACTGAACTCGGCAGAGCAGCTCAACTCAGTCCAGAGTTCAGCAGGCGCAATGTCAAGCTGATCGCGCTCTCCGTCGACAGCCTCGAAGACCATCACAGCTGGAGCAAGGTTCGCTTCTTTCAGTCTGAAGTGTGTTTCTCTGTATGACGTGCTGCTAATGAGTCTCCACGGATGATTTCAGGACATCATGGCTTACAATAACGCGGAGGCCGGAAGCGAGTTTCCTTTCCCAATCATAGCTGATGATCGGAGGAATCTGGTTGAGATGCTGGGCATGCTGGACCCGGAGGAGAAGGATCAGACCGGGATGCCACTCAGCGCGCGATGTGTAAGTGCACTGCACACATGAATAAAGCTTCAAAACGGCAAATTTCAAATAAAAATGGCCAACAAGAGAATGTTGTGGCCTACAATAGTAGCTGACATTACTGTGATCTACACAACATACCTGAAAATGGTGTAAACCTTGTTTTGTGTTTGTTGACATTTTTGCAGCAATAAAAACTACAGTAAAAAAGTAGGTTACACTTACTTATTGAAATTGGACACGGGTAAGGTTTGGGGCAGGTTGTCACATCTACGCCCGGCTATCCCTACAAATACACCCAAATTCTAACCAGAGACACAATCAAGGACTCAATAAAACCCTGCATTTCCAATCAGCCAGTGTCTGGTGTCCAAAAGCATACAGACTCTTGTTTGTTCTGAACTTACCTCTCAGTACTATCTCCATTACTGATCTCCATCGTTGATCTCTATCATTGTCTCCAGTGTTGTCTCCATCTTTGATCTCTATTGTTGATCTCAATTGTTATCTCCATCGAAAAGGTCCTGTAAAGGCATTATAATTATATCTTGTGTCTACATGTCAAGTTTGTGGTCTGTGTGAAAGCCTACTTATTCATCCACCAACAAGCAGCTGTTTCATCTGCGCCAAGGGCATGACTCCATCACAGATTATGAGTTACTTAGACTGTGCAAAAAATTAACCCTCACCTTTGTTCACCACCGTGACCCTTACTGCTGCTGACCTCTCTATACCAGCTCTTGTCGACTCCAGGTCAGCTGGCAGGTCAGCTTCATCTCCGGGGCATTTTTGCCACCAGCTCCACCCTCAGAAAAAGCCCTGTAAAACCTCATTCTCGATCCACTCTATAGTCAGAAACCCCTGAGCCGATGTCTCATTCGTCATCTGCACACTGAGAACATCATCCTCCTGGTTCTGGAGAAGTCAACAGCTGAGATCATTCTGGGCCACCCGTGGCTCATCCAGCACTCACCGGTGTTATCCTGGTCAACCAGAGGCGTTCTGAAGTGGGGTAAAGACTATTTCCCTGGATGTTTCCCTAATCTTCCTCATCCCCTATTGACTCCAGAAATCCATAAGACCTCCCATTTAATAGTTGGGGCCACAACCAACAAAAGCCCTGCCAGTCTAACATCCACAGAGATCCCTCCTGAATACTCCCACTTCAGTGTCTTCTGCCACCAACAAGCCTCTTAATTGCCATCTAACCCGCCATGGGACTGTGCCATCGTTGAGAAAATCTACCCGTTGTCTGTCCCTGAACAGAAGGAAGTGCTTTTTCAGGGTTACATCCACCCTTCTACTTACCCTGCTGCTTCAAGCTTCTTCACAGCCAAGAAGGATGGAGGCTTGCTATAATGCATTGATGACTGGGCTCTAAAAAACAACACAGTGAAGTATCCACTCCCCTTCATCCTGGCATCCCTGAAAGCAGCTGTCTTTGCGAAACTCAACTTTCACAGCGACTACAACCTCATTCATATCCGGAAGGGGGGCGAATGTAAGTTCTCTTTCGTGACTCCTACAGGCCACTATGAATACCGGGTCATGCCTGGTCAACACTGCTTCTTTGTTCCAAAGGTTTATGAATTAGTTATTCCGGGAGTACCTCCACCATTTTTTCTTGGTCTACATCAATGATATCTTGGTGTACTCCTAGAACCAGACCAAACATCATCACCACGTAGGGCTGGTGTTGGAAAAGCTGAGGGAGTACCAACTGTTTCTCATTCCATCAGACTTCCATCCAGTTCCTGGGCTATAACAACAGCTACAGTCTCCTAACAGCCTCGCTCACATCTCTCCCCAAAGGCAAGCCCAAGTCTCTGTTCTGGCCCCCAATGCAGCCAACACTTTCCAATGACTCAAAGAGGCCTTTACATCTGCTTCTATCCTCGTTCACCTGGATCCCGAGCTAGGGTCCATACTGTACCAGCAGCAGGGGAAGTCTCAACAGCTCCATCCATGTGCCATGTGCCTTTGGAAGGAGATTGACACCGCCCACAGAAGGTGTGGCTCTCCACCCAAGACGTCCGGATGCTCCTCCCATGCAAAAAAAAAACTAAGCAGACATCAGATGCAGGTGTTTTTAGAATATAAGTACAATGTAAAAACGTACTGTGTGTACCCAACAAGTGAATTTTATCACATGATTCATTTAAATGTTATTACATAGTAGTTAAAGACACTTGATATAAAGTTTGAACAAACAGTAAAATAAAAAAAAAACTTTGAATGTTAGAGCTTAATGATGGCAGACAACACAATTTGTGTAGAACAGAGAAAATGGAATGAGATCATTCGCTCGTCTTCCTGTGATGCTGTAGGGATGATGCCATTTCCTGGGTATTTAAGCAGCATTTCAACCTGCTTGGTGGTTCACTGTATAAGATATCAGTTTAACATAACTGAAAAGGTTGGGACATTGGTTTGGACAGAGCCATCACCTGCACTAATTGATTTCTTAACGTGTGCACTTTTCGTTCAGGTATTTGTGATTGGTCCAGATAAGAAGCTGAAGCTGTCCATTCTCTATCCTGCAACAACGGGACGTAACTTTGATGAGATTCTCCGTGTGGTTGACTCTTTGCAGTTAACAGCACACAACCGTGTGGCCACACCTGTGGACTGGCGGGTGAGACATGTCAAGCCCAGTCTGTTTGTAGTCTGTTCCGGTCATCAGTGTGTAATGAATAATGCTCACATCTGCTCTTGTTTGAAGCCTGGAGACAGTGTCATGGTGCCGCCCAGCATCCCTGAGCAGGAGGCCATGACGCTCTTCCCCGCTGGAGTTTACACCAAAGACCTGCCCTCGGGGAAGAAGTATCTGCGCTACACACCGCAACCAAACCCCATCAGGAGTGAATGTACAGACGGCTGATGTATGGATTCAGTGATGCCATGTAATGACAGCAGCTGTTCGTAAAAACACTGTTCTCAAACGAAGAGGCAATGTCCTCACAGTGTTTTTTTGTAATGTTTTTCTTTTACAAATGTTCATGTTGCAGTTAAACTTAATTTTAATAATAATAATAAAAAAACAGTACAATTCTAATTTGTATTTTTACATTTGCAATGTAATGGATGTTTTTTTTGTATGCATTTTATCAAGTAATTTATTCCAAAATAACTATAAGAACACATTTGCATAAGTATATTTTTAAATTGTAGTTCAAGTATACAAGCAAACATGAGTTTAATTTATCAATAAAGCTGCAGAAATCAGTGATGTCATCATCCAGCTCAGCTCAGTTCTCATCTGATAGAGTCAGTGCAGTCAAATCAATAATATTGCTGAATATTACGTGTCCCCAACTAAGCAAGCCAGAGGCGACAGACACACACACACACACACACACACTAATAATAAATATTGCAAAATTGATTTTTAAAAAGACTTTTATTGCTCTGAAATGCATATTTCAACACTGATTCCAGTTAAGGTCGAACACAAAAGTGGTTTTGACAGGTTTTATCTGGTGATATTTTCCTCACTCCTGCTCATTTGTGTAAAATACCTGTACAGGTGTAAAAGGCTGAACACATAATGTTCAGCTAAAGCACAGATTCATGAAAACCTGGTGTTTTTGGTCATTTGAAGCAGTCTTCATGTCAAGACTCTTCTAGTGTTTAATCTGTGTCAAACTCCATCATCCTCCATCAGCGCCACACACTCCTTCTGATGATCATAAAGACGCAGAAACACGGCGTACTTCCTTCTGTAAAAGCTTTACAGAGACGAATATTCATTCTTACTAGTACAGGAGGGAAGGAGCGCTGATGCAAGAAACAATGAATCACAAGATATATCCTGATATATGAGTGTAATCTCAGCGACTCGTGGATTAATGATAGATTAATGCTATAAACATCATTGAATGGTACCTTTCTAGCTCAGGGTTTGGTCTGACGACATGCCCGATTCTGGTCATCTTCTTCATTGCTTCCTAAAAAGAAAGGCAGAATGTTCCTCAGGGTCTCTGTGATGTCATGAGTAGATGTGTGTGTGTGTGTGTCGGGTGCAGTGCTGTACCTGTATGGAGCTGCAGTCAGATGAAGCACAGGCTCCGATCACAGCAGATCCCAGCAGCACGGCCTCTGGCTCGGCCGGCAGGACCACCGGCAGCCCTGAAACACCCACACAAACACACATCACACAACCTCACGTCCAGCGTCTGTATGCGCACATCTGAGACACTGTAGGGTCCTTCTTCATCATTACATGTCTTTGAATCAGCCGATTTTTAGTGGATGTATGGAGTGAGTTCTGCTCAAGATCACAGAGGTCTAGAGAATCACATTAAAGCATCATGAAACTACATTTCCTGAGATTGGAACAGATTGCACTTCATAAACGTTAGCATCTGGTCTTTTTTGTAATTGTATGAGAAAACTGCTTAATTTTGAGATTCTTTTGCACTATTTTCATGTTCCAGGTTCAAAATCTTCATGGTGTCAATGTCACAGGATATTTTCACACACCTATTGTACATCTATCATTGTCTCATAATATTCATGAGACGTCCTTATCCAATGAGGAGATGTGTGTCTTAATTATTCATGACATCACATGTGTTGATTTCCTATGACGGATGCTGTGAGATCTGAGAGAAGCGTTTATGAATCATAACAGTGTTTTTGCTTTGTAAGAGTTTTTCTGCGTGGCAGTAATTCTCTTCCACAGACCCCGAGGGATTCAATGAAACTGGCCTTTACAGCTCCTTGATGTTACCGATCAAACCGCTTGAATAAACACTGCAAAATAACACTCTCAAAAGTTATTAATAATACAACAGTGTTCATATATGAATATATCCAATGCACAAATGTAAATGGCTGTGCAGTTATTTGTTCATTAAATTACATCAGTCACATTTACAGTGATCTTACAAAACCATCTATAATGTGTTGATTTCATTGCTTGTGATGGTGAACTGCAGCGTGCATTTGTGGAAAACTTTAACAGGGGTTTTATGACCCTTGACCTTTCTACATCCTCCACTAACTAACCACAAACAAACAAACACAATGCTGACTGACTCATGTTAGTTGTGTGGTGACGTTCACAGTCATGTGACGTCAGTGTATCAGCGGGTCTCTACACTGAACACACACTACACAGGTCAGCGACACACAGATGAAGCACACTTACCCGTGATGTTAGCATGTGTCTGTACGAACAGAGCGTTCTTGCTCAGCCCCCCGCACAGGAAGAGGGTTGTGATGTCATGTCCTGCCTCTCTCATGGCATCTATGATGTGTCTGGTGCCGAGCTTCAAACAACAGAGACACATTCACACTGTAAGACGTGAACACTGTTAAAGGATCATCCATTTCGGATTCATGTGTGAGTGTGTGTGTGTGTGTTACAGCGATGGCCTGAAGAGTTGCTAGATACAGCAGAGCCAAATCATCCAGCGTCTGTGACAAAGTGAGTCCAACAACCTGCACAAACCAGCAGGAACGACATCAAACAACTATCTACTACAGTAAAAATTAGTTGTAACAGGTAAATCTTTTGTATCTGTAATCACAAACATTTTAATGCTCCTAATAATAAACTTCATGTTCTTATTTTGTGATTTGGCATAACATGTTCAGTAAGATCTGTAATGAGCACAGCGTTCGTCACCGAGCCCCGTGACGTCTGGTCGGCCAGAGGAGAGCGGTTGCCGTGGAAATCAGGCCAGATGTGCAGGCCGGCCGTCAGCTGCTCCAGATGTGCTGCGTCTCCAGACATGTGCCGCAGATGGAGGTTCAGGCAGGAGTAAACGTGTTTCCCACTGCAGAGCGAAAACACAGCCATCAGACTGAGTGAGATCACAGAGACGGCATCAGAATCACTGACGCTCACCTCTTCTCCGCCCGCTCTCTCAGCTGACTGTACGCCGCGTGTCCCTTCACCACATGGTCCACCTGAAAGATGTTCATATATTTCCATGTAAATCATCTGTATATACAGTGTATGATGTGTTTACTGTAATGTGTCACAATGTCCTGTAGCGCAGTGCTGACTGTCTGGAACCAAGGACATCATGTCTCTGTTTCAGACCCTAGTAAACTGTGTTTCTGTCTGCATGCTCAAGCAGCATCGAAACACACAGCATGAAACACAGCGTCATAAATGACTGAAACTCTGAGCGTCAAACAAACACAGATCGCACAGGAGACTCGACTGACAAACGAGTCCAACAAGAATAAAAACAGTGAACACACAACCATTCATAGTTTCCTTCCATATTAAAGACACATGTGACTGAATGCTCTGCTCTCACCAGTCGTCCCGTGGCGCTCTGTCCCCCCTCATTAAGCCACAGTCCCGGCAGCATGGCGGACAGATACGGGCCCCAGACCCCGGGGACGAACAGCGGCTGTGTGCTCACCTGAGAGAGACAGACACACGCTGACATCATCAGTCACACGCTCTGAACACACACACACAGGAACTGAAGCTCACAGCCATGTGACATGAGGACGTCCCACATATGACAGCCATACGTGACGTGACCGGTTGCTCTTCACAGGGCAGCTGGTGTCCCCTCACATCGGCCCCGATCACCCCTACAGGACAGAGAAATCACAGAAAACGTTTCATTTACTTCAAGGCAAGACTGAATATAGGGTTAAAATGGATCTCACTGTACTTCCCCAGTTGTTAAATCAAAGTACATCAAAACAACTGTTTTGTATTATAAGTTATCTGAAAAGTGTAAAGTTATCTAAATGTAAAGTGCAGATAATGGAGTTATTGTCTTTTATACGAAAGAAGTGATTCTGAACTGAAACGAGTCGTCAGTAATTCAGTCTCACTTCCTGCTGAACCTACGTAGGTTTGTAACTAGTTTGCATAATGCCCGCCTCTGGTCTTCATTGGCTGAACAGCGTCTCTTTGCCCCGCCCTCAATCACTGTAGTTGTATCTGAGACTGGAAGAGTTTGGTTCGTGTTGTTCATGGAAGACGCTGTTTTCTGCTGCCAAAGCAAATCCACTTTGATGAGATTGATACGGTAAAACCGACGCCATCGTTACTGTTCGTATCACTGTGAATCAAGAGCTGAGATTCAGATATGATAATGAGTGTTTGGTTTCTGACCAATCACAGCAGACTGGGTCATCTGACCAATCAGAGCAGAGCAGCTCTCAGAAAGGCGGGGCTTAGAGAGACCAAATAGAGCTGATGCTGCAGCGGATATTATGAGGAAATTAAAGTGTTCCTGCTTATTCTTGTAGTTCACAGCCCTGTCTCTCCGAGGTTCAGCTGACAGTACCAACATTTGTGAACAAGTGAAGATGCACACCGCGGTTAGTTCAGACAGTCACATCAACTAGATATGTTCACATTATGCAGATTTTATTTAAATATATGATCTATTCAAACGACACAGTTTTCATTTCAAAGAGCTCTGGATGAGCGAGCACTGATGGAGTGGCGTATCGTACCTAACCCTCCTGCGTGTGCGTCTATGAGCGAAGCGGCCACAGCCGTTCCCGGTCTCAGGCCCAGATCTGCAGCGGCGTCTGCGGTCAGTCCTCGTCCTACAGGAGTCCCTGGACAACACGTCTGCTCACCTGCAAACAAAACCATTATCAGTCAAACACAACCGGCTGAACACACACAGACACCTGAGCAGTACTCTCTCCCACCGATCTTAGAGTAACTGTTCTCCATCAGGTCCTCCAGGCCGACGGCGCTCCAGAAGGTGTCGTCCCACCCTTCAGACGGGGAATACGTCCACTTACAGACCAGAGTACACAGAGACCTGCGTCAGGAGAGCAAGCTTTATTAATGTTAATGATAACTGAGATAACTCTCTTATGTCTTGCATTAAACTGGTCATGATATGAACAATATGTTTGTTCGGAGCATTTGACTGCAGATTGATTTGTAAACGAGGCACGTGTGATGGATCTGACAGCAGCTGAATCACAGACCGTAAGTAAATGATTTCATAATGCTTTGTCTGTACATGATGGTTTTATATGGATAATGATTTCAAAACACTGGTGCGTTTGAGTCCTCCTCTGAATTTCATATTTATGAGTTGGCAATTTCTAATGACAACATCAGATGCGTTAAAGTCACTCTGGTCAGAGCAAGATGGTGATGGACCTTTTCTACAAAAAAATTCAGCAGGATTTTTTTAAACTCTGAATACGTTTTTGCTTTTTATGTTTTTATTCAATTTATGAAGGTGCTGTACATTTAATTTATCATAATTGTACAGCAGCATCAGATTTTTTCATGCAACTTACTAATTTAATTACTATCAGTCCAGATGCTGCATCTATTGCGTCCACTATATTTGCTCACTGACGCCGGCCACTCAGAAACTCTGGGATTAATAATAAAATTCTGAGTCTCCCACTTTTAATTACAATTTTTTAGTGGCGATCTATCCGATATGACTTGATCGCATCATTACTCGAGAGCAATGACGTTAACCAATCATAACAGCAGCTGTTTACAGACAAGGCTTAAATACAGACTGTTTCAGACAGAGAGTTGAAAATAATAATTACACAGTAGTGGCCAAAAGTCATCTTCACCCTTTATTCAAATAATATTAAAGATTTTGTAATCATATTGCGTAGTTGTGCTTGGAGTCGATTGTTTTATTTGTGATAACGCAATGAAACCTGCAAAATTGTATGACATAATTTTTGTCCAGGCTGTCAAAAAAATTATCAACACATGCAAAAACAAGACAGAACCAATGAAATATTAATAACTGATTATGTTGAGGTGAGTATATGCTTTTTCCTGCCAACTAAACACTAAACTTAAGATATTTATCTGGCAAATTTATTTGGCAAAAGCACAAACTACAGCTACAGGTTTTGTTTTGCTTTGCAAAAAAATGCTTAGAAAAACAAAACCTGTAGCTGTAGTTTGTGCTTTTGCCAAATAAATTTGCCAGATAAATATCTTAAGTTTAGTGTTTTGTTCTTCCATTATATGTAAAAGGTTGTGAAAAATATACACAACGGTCAAAAGTTTTTTAATGTTTTTAAAAGAAGTCTCTTCTGCTCACCAAGGCATCATTTATTTGATCCAGAATACAGCAAAAATAGTAATATTGTGAAATCTTTTTACTTCTTTTCTTTTAAAAGCATTAAAACATCTTACCGTTTAAAAACTTTTGACTGGTAGTGTATAATATTTGTATTAATATAAAAACTTGTAGGGCCATTAAAAACAAATATCTCCTCCAGGCATCACTTTTGGCCACTGTTGTATATTTGTTTTTGTTTACAAGTGAATCTCAAGGAGAATATAAAATAATTTTAAAAATCCACATCATGACCGCATGTCTACAGTGGCTGAAGTGATCATCCGATTTAAACCAAGTCATTTCAGAGCAACTTCATTTACACTGAACATCACTGGTTTTGTAGACATTCAGAGTTTTATCACAGGATGATTGTCATCTATAAAACAAACATCATCTCACCTGCATAGGGACCCTGTGGCTTTCCAGGACAGAAAGTCTGGAAGGTCAAAGAAATGTGCTGCTTCTTTCCAACAGGTTTCCCGCAGATTCTAAACGCAGAATAAAAACAAGGGACTGAAATGAAAGTGCTGTAGTCCTCGCGCTGCCCCTCAGGATCCCGGCGCACCTCACCTCTTTGAGCCACAGTAGTTTGGGCGGCTGCATTTCGGGCGACATCACCCCGCCGACTCCCTGGAGCACTCTGTGTTTGGAGGCCGTGATCCAAGCGGCTTGTTCTGCGGCCCGGTGGTCCATCCACATCACCACGTTCCTCTCCCTGACGCCTGCAAGACAACACTCGGTCAGACCACCGCGTCACGCTCTCCGGACGAATGATGAACGCTCCTCACCTGTGTGATTGACAGCCACGGGCTGGAAGTGCCGGTCCAGGACCACCAGTGAGCAGGTGGCATCAAACCCAACCCCTCGAACACACGCCACGTCAATGTCCTGAGTTACTCTCTGAAGACACAGACCGCTTGACCAACACAACACCAGAGTCATGGATGATGCACAAGGATGATGTTCTCACCTTCACGGTCCTGCAGCACTTGCTCCAGATGTCCTCCGACGACTGCTCATAATGCTCCGCACACGGCTCCCAGATCACAACGGGCTCCTCCGCCGTGTGTTTGACCTGACCGTCCGGAGTGACCAGAGCCGCTCGCACACTGGCAGTGCCCACGTCCACCGCCACATAATACCTGCTCATTTCACTGGACACCTGCGGGAACACACACACACACACACACACACACACACAAACGCGGGTCAATGACGAAAAAAATCTTTTTGAAATTGATGTAATGCATATTTTTGAGTCAGGAACAATGTGTTTAAACAAGCTGTTAAATAACATTTCAAAGTGTTTCAATTATTATTATTATTTGTCAGGTGGTACAACCAAATATTTGTAAATGTATTTATTTGCAGTTGCTGACAAGTACACAGTAGTTAAAGACACCTAATATAAAGTGTGACCGATTTTTCTTGACCTGATGCAGTTGTGTCACCCTGACATTTGAAAACATACAAACTGCCTGACAAATGACTGAATTATCTCAACAGCTTTAAAACTACTTATATAAATGTGTTTATATGAAAGGTTTCAATATAAAATCATGCAATAGTATTTTATTTTGAATTTCTTCTTAGTTTTCTCATTTTGTTAATTTGTGCGGACGTTATTTGCGCCACCTTACATTTTGGGTGTTTAAAATATCAAAACATAAAATATTTATTATTTAAATGTACTGAAAATGAATTCAAACTAAATGGACTTTATAGAATAAAGCGATACATGTCACGATTTTATCAGATTATGTTAAAGGAAATAATGCACTTGGACACAGAAATATGCACGTCATTTACACACACGCGCGCGGGTTAATATTTCCCTCATTACTGTAATATGATTAAACTGAATAGTGTTCGCTATAGTGCTGTTACTTCAAGTGTACAATATATTATATAAAACAGAAATATCTCATGGAAGCAGGTTATACTTCATCCACTCCGCTCGTGTGTTTACAGCAGTAATAATCTGTATGTCTCAGTGAATCTCTCACCTTCAGCACGTCTGGAGGAATAAACGCGTTTACTCTCTTTTACTTCTGCAGGACTTCAGTCAGAGAAAAACATTCACATGTACTTTGGATTGTCGCTTACGGCGCTCGAGCGCGACCAAAAAGTACGAGACTGAGAAAATGAATGACTATTTGAGCCTTTATCCTGAAGAGTTTCCCTCTCTCTTTCCTTCTCTTCCAGAAAGACATGAATATCCCTGTCTCAAACACCTCCAGACCGAGAGTGCTGATACATCTGATATCATCATCAATGTTGGAAACAGTTGTGCTGCTTAACATGTTTTTATAACCAGTGATAGTTCTTTCAGGATTCTTTGACAAAAAAAAAGTAAAAATAAATAATTTATTTAAAATAGAAATCTTTTATAACAATATACGCTACAGTTCAAAAGTGATTTATTTTTCATTCTTTTTTTGAAAGAAATTAATACTTTTATTCAGAAAGGATGCGTTAAATTGATAAAAACTGCTAGAAAAGACTTATTGCTAGAAATGTTTTTTTTTTCACTTATTTATGAATACTTTATTTTTATTCTTTATTTGTATTTATTTTTTAATGGCATTCAGAGTGGACAGTAAAGAATTTCCTTGTACAGAAACTGCTTATGACAAGAAAGGCTTTGAACATCGAAAAGATTTCTATTTTGAATAAATGCTGTAATTTTTAACATTTTTTTCATCAATGAATCCTGAAAAAAAGTATTACAGGTTATAAAAACAATCTGAAGCAGCACAACTGTTTCCAACATTCATGATAAATCATCATATTAGAATGATTTCTGAAGGATCATGTGACACTGAAGACTGGAGTAATGATGCTGAAAATTCAGCTTTGATCACAGGAATAAATTACACTTTAAAGTATATTAAAATGGAAAACCATTATTTTAAATTGTAATAATATTTCACAATATCACTGATTTTTTTCTGTAATTTCTGATCAAACAGATGCAAAAAATGACTTTTCAAAAACATTAAAAAAGTCATTTCCAAACTTGTGACAGGTACAGTATTTAATCTTATTTACACTGTTTTTCTCTCAACCTTTCCCCAGACTGCAGTCTGAAAGTCTTCTGTAAGAGATTCTCTTCAAATCCTTTTCAATCCTTCACTTTCAGTGAGTTAAAAATTCATTCAGTGTCTTTGACTCTAAAGATGTGTTTTATCAGTCAACAAGGAATTCATGAGAACAGAAACCTGTGGTTTATTTAGAGATATAAAAACACACAGATGCACTGAACTTACATACAAAAACTAGAGAACAAATATTTACAAAATCATATTGACTGCCAACAAAATAATGCCCAGAAACATTCAAAGTAATCATGTGATAGGGCTCGTGAAGGACAGACCCATCAGCGTCAGTGATGCAATAAGAGTCTCTGGATGATGATCTTCCTCTCTCCTCTACACTGAGTGTGTGATCTTGACCTCTGCTGTACATGGTGCCGTGATGGACGTCCTCACACACACACACACGCATACACACACACGCACACATCTCTCAGCTGACCATCAGGCCGTCTCTGCTGGCGAGGTGCTGCCGGTGGATCCGGTCCTGCTCCAGCTCCTCGTGACTGGGGTGCCAGAGCCGCGCCAGGATCCGCTCCATGTTCAGAGCGTACATGCTGTGAGACGGCATCACCCTGCGCTGGACCTGCCCACAGACACAACAGAGCGTCAGAATCAGCCCGAGTTCACTAACTACACACAACAAGTCTGAAAGATCAAATCATTTCTTTGGACGTTAAGACTGGTGTTTGGGAACGCAATCGTGTGAGACGCTTCTGGAGGGAATGGTGTTTTCCATCGAACAACTGACGCATTTTTGTTGCACATCGAGGGATTTATTCAGTAAACGTGTTTCCATCGTAGTTTATGCACGTCTTCTTATTGGATAAAACATTTATCTGCTTCAAATGAGCGCATATGTTTTTAAGTGCATTTTTACAATTGTTGCACATCTTGGCATTTCCTTCCACCTTTTTAATGCGATCTCTCACCTGTAGAGCTTCCAGCAGGTCGTAGACGCTGATGGGCGGCAGCGGCGGCGGGACACTGTCACCCGAACACGCCAGCAGGAGAGCGGCCTGCTGCTCCGCATCGTCCGGTGACACCTGAGGAGGAGGGCCGGCAGGAAGTGATGCGCTCGGCGGAGGGCTGCCATAAACACAATACATTAACACGAGGGAACTCGTCATGTCAGTCAGTGAGATAACGTCTGCAGGTGTTCATCATTGTGTGCGGTAAAGCTGTGCCTGAGTGATTGTGCTACAGAAGAGGAAGGTGACGTGCCATTCTGTGACGCTGTGATAGGCCGGCAGGCTGTTCTTCAGGTACGGCCGCGGCGTGACGTCACTGCCGAAAGCGTACTGGAAGTGTCCGTCGCGCAGACGGTAGGCTTTCCTCCGCGAGACCAGTGCTGTGATGATGTCCTTCAGATGGACCTGCAGGAGAGGAAGAACAACTGTTTTAATGACAATTCAGCACAATTCCTCCCTAAACAAAACATGCACAATGCGCCTAAAAGAGGCTTTATTTTCTTTACACAAAGTATAATTTCATATTTTTGGGTCTGTTGATATCAGGCTGTGACTGTGTGAGTTATGTCTGCTGACCTCCAGCGCACACAGCAGGCTGCTGACGGCGTCCTCGCTCACGTTGTCCAGGCCCATCTCGAAGGCGCTGACCATCATGCGCGCCTCCATCTGTCCTCTGGTGGGCAGCAGCAGTGTCTGTGCGCTCAGCCGCAGCTCCTCGTCCTCCGCCTCTCGAGGGCTGAAGGTCTGCGCCGCCTGCAGGGGGTTCTGGGGCTGGAAGCGGTGCTGCAGCACAGGGATCATCACACACCACGCTCAGACTGACAGGACACTATTCTACACCAGTGTTTGCTTTGTGAGGTTATTTTAATAAAGGTTAAATAAATAAAGGTGACTTATTTTCAACAAGAAACACTCCATTCTCATCCTCCTCATGACTATAACAACATAAAACATCCTGATATTAATTCAGTAATACAGCACTGTAGTAACATCTGTCCTGCTGCTTTAAAAGACACGTGATATTCAGTAATATCATCAGTTTGACTCACTGACACTGTTCTCTCTGGAAGCTCGTTTCTGCGTCCGGAATAAACAAATACAGGCAATTGCGACTTTCTCACAATTCTGAGTTTATATCTCACAATTCCAACTTTTTTTCCCCCTCACAATTGAGGTTATATCCCGCAATTGACTTTTTTTGTTCCACAATTGTTTATAACCTGCAATTCCCACTTTTTTCCCCTCCCAATTGCCAGTTTATATCTCACAATTCCAACTTTTTTTCCCTCACAATTGAGTTTACATCCCGCAATTCCCAATTTTTTCTCCTCACAATTGCATTTCTCTCACAATTCTGACTTTTTTTCTCACAATTGAGTTTATATTCCGCAATTCCCACTTTTTTCCCCTCACAATTGCCAGTTTATATCTCACAATTCCGACTTTTTTCTCACAATTGAGTTTATATTCCGCAATTCCCACTTTTTTTCCCCTCACAATTGCCAGTTTATCTCAAAATTCCGACTTTTTTCTCACAATTGAGTTTATATTCCGCAATTCCCACTTTTTTTCCCCTCACAATTGCCAGTTTATCTCAAAATTCCGACTTTTTTCTCACAATAGAGTTTATATCCCGCAATTCCCAATTTTTTCTCCTCACAATTGCATTTATCTCACAATTCCGACTTTTTTCTCACAATAGAGTTTATATCCCGCAATTCCCACTTTTTTCCCCCTCACAATTGCCAGTTTATATCTCACAATTCCCACTTTTTTCCTATCAAGTTTTTCCCTCACAATTCTGACTTTTTTCTTATGATTACGCATTTATATCTTGCAATTCCAATGTTTTTCTCATGATTGCGAGTTTTTCACAATTTCGCCTTATTTCCTCGTAATTCAGTTTATATCTCACAACTCCGACTTTTCAGAAATTGTGAGAAAATGTCACAAATGTCTATTTTTTTATTCTATGGTAGAAACAAACTCCGATGAGAAAACTTGATCTGAATAACGACACTCTTGTCTTCTGCTTTACAGCTGAAACTGAATTTGTCTCATATTTGAGGAAGTTTGCATCATTAACTCCGTTATTATCCTGTTTATCACTGTGAAGCTGCTTTGAAACAATCTGTATTGTATAATTCACTTAAGAAATTAAGCACATTTTACTATTTTTAACTTATTTAAAACTGAAAGTATCCATAGGAGTAGTTTTTATAAAATTACAGTAACTTTTGTACTACAAGCAATAAAAAATAGAAGCATTGAAAATAAGATGAAACACAAAAGCTCAACAGTAAAATATGTGGACAGCCACATTACGTTCATGCAAATATTAGTGTGAATATGAGCTTAAACTCACACTGCACCAAATCATGAGGGTTCAACACCTCTATGCACAATATCACTTCTCTTCACTAAGTGAAATGTGTATGTGTGAATGAGTGAGCAAACAGAACTAACATCGAATTTCTGCCGGACGGAGGGAAACTTCTTCTTGCCTCGGCTGGGTTTGCCTGGTTTAGATGCGGATCCTCCGGTCCACTGCAGCGACCCCGCGCCCTCTACACACACACACACACACACACACACACACACACATCTTCATCAAGCACAGCAGACACCTGATGATCAAACGCTGAGCAGTCACACTGAAGTACCTGAGGTGGAGACGATGATCTGGCAGCGTGTGAGGATGGCCAGCAGGAAGTCATTGTGAACATGGACTGTGGAGGGAAACACATGAGCGTCAGCTGCAGCCTGTGCGGTCAGCAGGAGCCCTACAGACGACACGCGTGACCTTACCGTTGTCCTGGGCCAGCAGACGGCGCGCCTCCAGGTCAAACTCCTCCTTGCTGATCTTCTGCTTGAACCACAGCTTTAAATTGGCCCAGTAACTGAGAACGAGAGAACACACACGGAGAAATCATGACACGATCACCACATGAGGGAAAAAACATGCTTCTGTAAATCATAACTATGACACACGTCGAAAATGACATACTAAGTCATGATTATGATTATGGAAAGTCAAACTTTTCAATCTTATAATGACTTAGAATGTCAATTTTTGACATTTTTTTTTATAATTTCAACAATGACAGTCAAACTTATGACTTTTTAATGCCATAATTTCGACTTTATCTCATTATTTATAACTTAGTACATGATAAATTCATAATTTCATGAATTTCAACTTTGTCAAAATTTCATCTTTGTCCATTTTGAGTTTTTATGGTGCAGTTATGATCTACCAAAGCATGATTTTTTTTTTCCTCTTATTTATCTGGCATCTTACACCTCACCAAATAATTAAAAGAATAAACATGAAATATTGATTTTATTATTTTGTGTGCAGTGACTCAAACTGGAACTGTCAGTCAGTGTAATTCATTCTGAATTGATGATAACGAGGATAAAGAAAATATGTTTTTAAACAGTTTTTAACTAGATTATCAGCCAGTATAAGCAGTGAAATTACATTTCCATTAAATATCAAACAACAATCAACGTGAGATTTACAAACTTTAAATTGAAATGTCCTAAAAGTGCTGAAATTATCTTCAAAACAAAGTTTGCAGCTCAGTTAATGGCAGAAATGCGAATATTCAAACCCTGTCATTGAACCACTGTGAATCATCTGAAGACACAAAAGAAAAGAGCTTTTTATTAAACTATCAGATACACGATCAGTTCATTCTGAAACACACACGTTAGTATCGAGCAGCGGTCACTGGATGATGATACAGCAGTGGACTGAAGGTTTAATCGCTCATTAATACTCACTGTTTGACATTTTCTCCGATCGCATCGGTTAAATTCTTCTTGGCTATCTCGAGTTCACTCGCGTGAGCCGCCATAGTGACACCGGAAGCTGCGAGGACGCGTTCTTCTTCTTCTTCTTCTGGTCGTTTCTTGGCGGGTTACAGACGATCACACGGTTCACACCGCCACCTAGTGTATTAGAGTGTGTAAAACATGGCTTTATTTATCCTTATATGTTCATGTAATTATTCAACTAATGCACTAAAAACTTACAACTGATTATTTCCTGTTTCTAGTAGGTCTTTAAGATCCCATTTCCTTACAGTTTTGATAAAGCAAGTTATTTTCTTTCTTCCCTAAATTTCCTACAATTTATTTATCGGCCTACATGTTTTATATTTAGATAAATTGCATGTATTTCTTCTCCTCTCCTCGACTGACAGCCGCTGCTTGTGTCAACAGCAGATTTGTGTTTTTACTGGAAATCAGTTTGTCAATTTAACAAGTTTAATGTGTGAAAGCAGCTAATAAAACTTATAGATTGGAATGGACAACAAATCGCTAAAGTTGGGCGTGAAACATGTGTTTTCAACTTCAACTGCTTGACACAATGAAGATTTCATGAAAAGAGTTTTTGCTGTTACAAAAATACAGATTTGTAAGTTTAAACTTAAGGTGTCAGAATAAACAGATATTGAAATAAACGAAAGCGGATCATCACACATCTGTGCCAGCAGAGGGCGCTGCAGCTGATTGAGTGATGAGGTCTAAACAGAGATATAAACACGGATCATTAATTAAAATTAGTGTATTTGCGCACAGTCCAGCGTTTCAGAAAACAGAATCTGCTAAAGGAAAATGTGGGGTAAATCTGAGCTGTTATGCTGTAAAAACTGCTCACTGTGGCCTCCACTGGAGCATCTTTTGGATTTGTGATCTGAAGTATTAAAGGATCTTCTGTGAGCTCATCCTGAATGACATAAAGATATTGTGAGAGGAATGATGAGGGCTGCAGAGGACTGATTCTGAAGAAAGTGTGAATACTGAGGGATCTGATGGAACGAGTGGATGATGATGATGAAATGATGATATTTGCTTCATGATATTCAGCAGTCACTTTTATTAACAACTTGAACCAAAATTAAAAACACACAGGAGCACAGGGACACGCAGGAATATCACATCCAACTAATGGACCAAGAAACAACTGAAAATGAGGGATATATATATATACATTTATATAGGAAGAAAACAAGGAACAGGGGGAGTTAATCAATTAACAAATGAGTAACTATGGAAACACATGGCAACATTCTAGAAACCATGACAACTAATGAACAGGAACAAAGAAAACAAGAACTAACAGAAAGGTCACGTAACAAGATTTCACAGTTCTGACTTTCTTCTCACAGTTCCAAGTTTAAAACTCACAATCCTTTTTTTCTTGCAATTCTGATTTTAGGTACAAACTCAGAATTGCGAGCAATACAGAAGTGTGAAAAAAGAGTCACAATTAGCTTTTTTATTTTTTTATTCCATGGCAGAAACAAGCGATCATAGGCAAAATACATCAGTTTCTCACTTTTGTGGCCAGATTCTTGTCAGTGGTGTGATTTCACAGAGGTGAACCACACACACACACACACACACACACTCACACACACACACACACACACACACACACACACACACACACACACACACACACACACACACACACAGAGCAGCGTAAGAGCGAGAGTCAGCCGCTCATCAGCAGAAGGACAGACTCCAGCAGACGGAGGATCATCAGTCCTCACAGAACGAACACAGAGGTCAGTGACTGTATGCTTTCTGCTGCTTTTACTCTCTGACGGTCTGTTGAGATTTCTGTTGTTTTTGTCACAGACAAAGAAATTTATAAACTAACATAAACATTTACCAATTTACAAGCTTTTATTCGTTTTGGATTGCATGACACAGTGAAGCTGTGATTCATAGTTCATGGATGGCTGTAATAATTAGAAAAGAGAATAAAAATACAAAAGAACATTTATCTGCAAAATAATGCACTAAATGCACTATAATACACGTTATAAAGTCGAGTCCAAATTTGTGTAGACTTAGAGAAATGTCTTGATGTGGATTTCCCTTTATGTGTTGTGGATGTTTGGAGAGCAGCTGTCAGACTATGCGTTCATCTTATGCATCAAATACCTGAAAAACTATATATATATATTAGATATATGTAAGTCTTTATGCTGTAAGACGCTATGGTGAAAGACAAACTGTTGCTTCATCACATGATCCTCAGAAACCAGAATGAAAGCAACTATTAGTTCTTGTGTGAGTTTAAAAACAAGTCTTGAACCGGCTTCAGATGGATGTAACTTTATCCAACTGGGATTTTTCCAGCGAGACCGTGAAGATTTTTCATCTAGCTCTCAAATTCTGTTACTGTGAGTAACTTTTTCCATCCTGGTTTTGAGTCTGCTAATGCATGAACAAGTTTTACATGTTTCTCATCAGACAGTCTTACATTTCCACGTTCAGATGAACTTCATGGCTGTAAATGTAGAGTAGATCACTCCTGACAAATCTGCAAATGTTTATGCAGAATTACTAGTATTGTTGAATTTAACAAAAAGTGATGTGCAAAACTTTTTTTTTTTTTTGGTAGAATCATACTTCATTTTCCATATTCTCACAGGGTTTTTTATTTATATTCAAAAAATGTAAGCAATACAAGTCAGAAAAGTGTCAGTGATTTGTTCATGGTGAATTCTGTGAATAATTCAGATCATAGTTTTATAATATCCAGCTCATATATCCTGAGTCTCTGCATCCACACAATCCCAAACCTCCTTTATGCTTCACCATTGAGGATTTATTCTCAAGTGCTTCTTTACTTCAGCATAAATTGAGTTCCAGACCATCTCAAATGATTGTGCTGTTGAGACTTTCCATCCCTGTGACAGCACAGAGAACTACATTTTCGAAGAAAATCTTAGGTAATTTATTTTCATTGACTCATGATGGCAACAGATCCCTTTCCCCCCTCGTTCTGTTTTCTGGACATTGTGAAAGAGCACACGCTGCCAAAGCCGTTTTCGTGATGGAAAATACTAAAGCAGCCAGTCCTGAGCGTTCTCACCAAACCGCTGGAATAAATCAGTGTTTGTATTATTGTGACTGAACTCACAGGTCATGCCAGGCTCTATTTAAAGCTGCAGTTCTGCTCATGACAAACACATCGTTTTCTCACTTTTCCTGCACAGACAATCCTTCACACCACGCGCTGCCAGCAATACTGACAAACACAGTGAAAACACTGGCTTTAGTGTCATATTCCTCATTTCTAAGTAAAGCTGCATTTAAGATGCTAAAACATCACTGACATTTAGAAAGCAAGTATAAATGAAGCAGCACTGAAACCTTACAAACTACTCTGAATGACACCAACACGCTACCTCTGCTGAAGGAGTCACTGGGTTTCTTATGAGAAACCAAACCTTTCATGAGCAGAGAAGGGAAAACTGGGCCACTAATAAGATGGAAAGCAAACTCACCTGACCGTGAGCTGTCGTGTGACGGAATATAGTGTGCTCAGAAACCCTCCCCTCAAACACTAACACTGCATTCTGTCAGCTTCGTTCTTCTGTGAGGCACGAAAGGAGATGTTGTGTGAAGAACTGAAGATCATGCTGTCAAATCTCATCTGTGTCTGAACGAAGAGTCGCACCTGATTGTGTGATGTTCTTCCTCAGTGTTTCTGTCTTGTTTTCCAGTACAAATATCTAAACATTCTTAAATCAAGATACATTTACTGGAGAAGCGAAATGACTGAAGATATTAGGTCTTGATTAACTAGTTAAAGACAGCTAATATAATGTTCCTTTTGTACATGTGACTCTGTTGTGTGTTTGTCTCAGGGTTGTTCGTCGGATCTGCTGCGATGAGTCCTCATGCCTGGATCTTCTGCGCTCTTCTCTGCGTCCTCACCTGTGAACGGAGCAGGAGCGCGTCCAGAGGGCCCATCCAGAGCCGAAAGAGGAGACTCGCAGATGACACAGACGATGGGGCCCCGAAAAAGTGCTCTTACACCTTCTTGGTCCCGGAGCAGAAGATCACAGGGCCGATCTGTGCCAGCCAGGGCCCGTCTCTGCCCGATAAAGAGCGCGTGACGCAGACGGACGTAGCTGACGTCCGCGAGATCCTGACCAAGCAGAGACGTGAAATGGACACGCTCCGGTTGATCGTGGACGTGGATGGAAACATGGTCAACGAAATGAAACTTTTGCGTAAAGAGTCACGCAACATGAACTCCCGCGTCACCCAGCTGTACATGCAGCTGCTGCACGAAATCATCCGCAAGCGGGATAATTCTCTGGAGCTTGCGCAGCTGGAGGGACGGATCCTGAACAGTACGGCCGAGGCGCTGCGGCTGTCCGGCCTCTACCGCGAGCTGGAGCTGCGCTTCTCCGCACTGGCCGCGCTGGTCAACAACCAGTCGCTGCTGATCGCCGCTCTGGAGGACCGATGCCTGCAGGTGTACGGGAATCACAGACGGGAGCCGCTGCCTCCGCCTCTTGTGCAGGTGGTGCCGGAGAACATCCCTGTGTACGTGCCACGCTTCTCCAATGAGATCCAGAGGAGCCCCGGCTGGCCCGTTCCAGAGGACAGGAGTCCCAGGCCAACTCATCAGGCCAACGTCAGTCTGGAGGGTAACAAGAACTCATTACACAGAAAAACACACCTGACACCTGGGAGATTGAGATTTCCATGACACCCATAACCAGACACCATGACACACGATAAAAGTGTCTTTTCTTTGTTCATTTAATGTTAAAAGCATCTAATGTGAGTTTGGATATCATTTATAGCCGTACTGAAAGAGACAATGAATAATTCACCTCAGATCCTCAAAATAAATGAAAGGAAACAAGAACATTCAAACTGTAAATGTTCTATGACAAAGATTGTTTCAGTCACTCAGTATGTATTTTTAATAATGTTATTGGGTAATATTTGTGAATTTGAGATTTTGTATTAATTTGGTTGCGAGTGCAGTGCTCTTGCAGAGAGACTCCGCCCACACGCTCTTCTGATTGGCTGTGATTTTGGATTAATTTGGTTGCGAGTGCAGTGCGCTTGCAGAGAGACTCCGCCCACACGCTCTTCTGATTGGCTGTGATTTTGGATTAATTTGGTTGCGAGTGCAGTGCGCTTGCAGAGAGACTCCGCCCACACTCTCTTCTGATTGGCTGTGATTTTGGATTAATTTGGTTGCGAGTGCAGTGCGCTCGCAGAGAGACTCCGCCCACACTCTCTTCTGATTGGCTGTGATTTTGGATTAATTTGGTTGCGAGTGCAGTGCGCTCGCAGAGAGACTCCGCCCACACTCTCTTCTGATTGGCTGTGATTTTGGATTAATTTGGTTGCGAGTGCAGTGCGCTCGCAGAGAGACTCCGCCCACACGCTCTTCTGATTGGCTGTGATTTTTGATTAATTTGGTTGCGAGTGCAGTGCGCTTGCAGAGAGACTCCGCCCACACTCTCTTCTGATTGGCTGTGATTTTGGATTAATTTGGTTGCGAGTGCAGTGCGCTTGCAGAGAGACTCCGCCCACACTCTCTTCTGATTGGCTGTGATTTTGGATTAATTTGGTTGCGAGTGCAGTGCGCTTGCAGAGAGACTCCGCCCACACTCTCTTCTGATTGGCTGTGATTTTTGATTAATTTGGTTGCGAGTGCAGTGCGCTTGCAGAGAGACTCCGCCCACATGCCCTTCTGATTGGCTGTGATTTTTGATTAATTTGGTTGCGAGTGCAGTGCGCTTGCAGAGAGACTCCGCCCACACGCTCTTCTGATTGGCTGTGATTTTTGATTAATTTGGTTGCAAGTGAAGTGCGCTTGCAGAGAGACTCCGCCCACACGCTCTTCTGATTGGCTCGATTGGTCTCATAGTTGTGTCACGTCTGGTGTGGACAGACAAACTGCTTGTTGCTTATCGCATAGCGCTTGGTTAGGACACATTATTAGCATCAGTAAACTGCATTGAAAAGTCTGCACAAATTGAAAATGCCTTCCCAAACACTCATTTGCACACCAAACACATCACATCACAAAGTCCCTTTTGAAGAAGGTCTGTTCACTCTGTGGCTATATTTGAAACACCTCCGGGCAGTTATTTCAGGCACCCAAGACCAACCCTGCGTCTGAATACTTCAACTGTATTGAGGAGCATTATTTCTGCTCCTTCCTTGCTCATCAGCACTCATTTGTGTGTTCTTGTTTCCCGAGGTCCCTTCCGGGACTGTTTACAGGTGATGCAGGCTGGACACAGCACCAGCGGGACATATCTGCTGAAGCCGGACGGGACGGAGAAGCCTGTAGAGGCTTGGTGTGAGCATGACGTGGACAGAGGCGGCTGGACGCTTATCCAGAGGCGGAAGGACGGATCGGTCAACTTCTTCAGAACCTGGGACAGCTATAAGGTATGGCAATGGCCAAATTTCTCTTTTGAATGATTCTGTAACAGATTAATTGTCCAGGAGTACAAAACTAGAGGTGGAGACCCCTCAGTGCTAACAACACTGGTAATTAATAGTAAAGAGGGCCTGTTATGCTGTTGCTGTCTGAGCATGAAAAATCTCTACAAAGTTCCAGTTCTTCTCTATATCAGTGTCAGTGTTTCTGAACTCCCTGAAACGCCTCCATCTTGAGTTTTCTTCACAATATTCCTCATTCAAATAATTCATATGCAGAATAAAGGGCCTGGTTGAATTAGTTAGTAGTGTGTTGAAACTGGCGGTTATGGTAAGGGGCGGGACATTTCCCAAACACCAATCACAACACACTGCTCCAGCCGACCAATCAGAGCACACTGTGCTTTTCAGAAGGAGGGGCTCCAGTATAACAGTGCAAGTCTTTTGAATATATTGGTAAAGCTATACAGAAAAGAATAATTGCTTGAACTGGATCACGTCTTTCTGAGCTGCGATTCACACGATCATTAGAGGCTGTCAGAGAATCAGACTGTTGGTGAACGTGTCTCAGAGAGGCATATGGTAAGATTAAAGATAAACAGCTGGATCTCGTTCCCGGGGTCGCTTACGTCTGTTTGTTTTGATTGCGCTTGTGCCGTGTGCCAGCGGTCCTTTCGTCTCGAGCCCCACATACACACAGTGAAGTCTCTTAAACCTCAACGTAACACACTTTCCAGCGCTTGACGAGCTGCTTCAGGTGTGTTTGAGTTGTAACTGAACTCATGCATGCTTATTCACTTCATGAAATAATAATAAGCCATAGTATGTGCTGAAATCAGCAGTGTAAGTCTGGTGATATCTTAAACATCCATCATCAGCCCAGTTGTTCAAAGAAGCCTGTCCGGTGTTTTAAAGCCCAATGTGGACAGCGTCCAGTGATTGGCCGGGTTCAGCTCTCTTTTCCTTTTCCTCCAGAAAGGCTTTGGCAACGTGGATGGTGAACACTGGCTGGGTCTGGAAAACATCTACAACCTGGGCAAGCAGGAGGACTACAAGCTGCTGGTGGAGCTGGAGGACTGGATGGGTAAAAAGGTTTACGCGGCGTACAGCAGCTTCCACCTGGAGCCAGAGAGTCAGTCGTACCGTCTGCGTCTGGGCACGTACCAGGGCAACGCTGGCGACTCATTAACCAGCCACAACGGCAAACAGTTCACCACGCTGGACCACGACAACGACGCCTTCTCAGGTGCTTTCACACGCAAGACTGCTAACGGTGTCTTTATAATCCCTGGCTCGTTGAGATCTCGTGGCCTTCGGATGTACATTTGTGAAGCTTGTGAAGCTCAAGAGGTCATTTTATGATTCAAAGCGAGACTAAAGCACATTTATAAGTGAAATGCCCACACCAGTGCTGACATCAACAGTCTATTTGTCATTTAGACAGTGCTGTTTGCCTCATTGATTATAGTTCTTAATTGTCTTTCAGGGAACTGTGCTAATTTCCACAAGGGCGGCTGGTGGTACAACGCCTGCGGTCAGACCAATCTGAACGGCGTGTGGTATTCAGGAGGAGTGTATCGCAGCAGGTTTCAGGATGGCATCTTCTGGGCCGATTACGGAGGTGGTTTTTACTCCATGAAGTCTGTGCGTATGATGATCAGGCCCATTGACTGACGCATGAGCGGATCGCTCTTACTGATCTGAGACAGATCATACTTCAGCTTCATCAGGGTCCAGCGGGAAACATCATGGAAATCAATGATGCTTTCATTTGTCCTTATGCTTCAGGTTTTAACCAGTTTGTATTAGTAATGTTTGGAGTTTACTTGTTTTACAAATTATGTGACAGAGAGATGAAAGAATGTCATCACTATTTTGTAATTAAATTAAAAGAAAAGAAAAGAGATTTCTAACATCTGTGAAGACTATTATGAGCTTTCCACCAAGAAAAAAAAGTATTTTGACTTCACATGGGAAACTTTCATCCAAATGTTCTTATTGCTACAGAACAAAATATTCCCAGCTAACAGGAAACGTTCTGGCAAGGTTCTCTCAAAGTTATGAACAAATGTTCTTCCAGCAACATTAATAGAATGCCGATTCAGAGTTATCTGGTCTTTAATAATGTTCTCAAAATGTTAGTACAAAAATATTATTCATACACCAAAATTTTAGATGGCTGCTCGTCTAACATTTTTTTTAAATGACACTACCATGATGACCAAATGACCATTTCACAACATTCAGATCTCATTCAAAAGTAACGTTCCCATAATGTTTGAAGAATGATCAAATGGAATGTTCCCTTAACATTCACATAACTAAGAAAAAACGTTTTTAAAACATTTAAAAAATGGACGTTTTGAAAGTTTAGAGAACATTCAGAAATAAGGTTTTCATAACTTAATGGGAACATTTGCAAAACGTACTTACAACTTATTTTGTTAGCTGGGGAAGCATTGATTTCAAAACACATCATAACTCACATCTTGACGTTCCTCTCTGCCGTCAGCATTGTGTCATACTGTTCATTCTCATCAAACACAGAATCTGGAAACGTCCAGACATGAGCTTTAATACACATATACGTGAAATTAAGCCGTCTGTATGCCAGTTTCTCCCGTCTCCTGTCTGGAGGAATCAGAGGTTATTTTGGTGGCTTTATAGATGTAAGGAACAGAAGAACAGAGCAAGCACAGAAGCACAATGAGAAACATATTGCTGAGATCCAGACGGCACAGGGGAAAGTGGGTAAGAGGAGCCGCTGGGATGGAAACTGGCCAAATGTCTGTGGTTGTTGTGTGTTTTCCTTTTCCTCCATCAGTCCAGCTACTGGCTAATGCATCAATAACTGTCTAACTGTAGTTGATTAACTCTTGGTGAATAATCTGATCCAACAACCACGGAATAAAATACAAAAACATGCCATTCTTTTTCATTTATTTTTCATTCTCTGACTTTCAGAAATGCAAAGAAACTCTTGGTAGCTTGGCAGGAAACCTCAAGCAATGAAAAGCATTGTGAAGGATCCAGATCTGCATTGTGAGAGAAACATGAAGGAATAATATGTGCCATTGAAGGGTTTAACTTATAGAAAGATGACAGATTTAAAGTTCATCCATCCATCCCAGCGTCTCAGGCTGTCGACGGGGAAACACCCCGGACAGATGGATGGCCAGTCCATCACACAGAAAATGTGGAAAAAGTACAGATACATTCAACAAAATGAAACTTGAGCATTTTAACAGCTTCTTCTCAAGCTGACAATCAAATGGACAAGAAACAGCCAAGGGACCAATAACATGCAACCACAAAAACTTCAACACGCCTTTATGGAGTGTTTATTGCAATATAAATGGTGAAAAAAAATCACACAAAAGGTTTTATAGGTTATTTTTTCCTTTTTCGTTAAAACTTCTTAAAAGAAAGACTAGAGGGATCTCTGGTTGCTTAATATGCAGTGCCGTGTGTTTTTTTGGGTGTTTCTAGGTGTTTTATTCCTGTCTGGTGTGTGAAGAGTTGCTCCTGATCTTCTGGTCTGTATATGTGACTCTGGTTCCTCCTTCAGTGTGTGTCTGTGGGGTTTTTCAGCTTTTTTCTGAAAATGATGCATTTGATCACTTTGTAAAGCAGCAGCTCACTCTTCTCAACAACACACATGATCTGACGACAACATAACACTCTGGATTTTGTAGCGCAGTCAGATGTTCTTCACTATTGTGCATCTGAATGATTCTTCTGTCAGCATGCAGCATGTAAGTGACGCTCACAGTCATATATACACTCAGAGCGTCCACATATACATAGAGCGTCCGCATACATAAATGCAAACCTCAAATTAACATAAACGTGTTGAGCCTCCAGCACACAGGGAGCCAGTGTGATCTAGTGTTTCCAGAAACTCTCCTGTGGGTGAAGTAAAAACCTTCTTTCAGCGCTGGCATAGTTCGAGCCGAGGCTGAAATCTGACTGGCGGTCGCACGAGTTTGACCAGACGCTGTGACTGCTGTCTCTCAGTAGATGTTTGTGGGATGAAGGTGACATCTTTGGCCCACATGCAGAGACCACACAAGTCTAAACGGTCTGAAGAGAGCCATTCTGACTCTGTTGAGTGGAAAAAAACTCAACACGGAGAGCTGAGAGATGCTGTGGAAAGCCTCATGGTCTCTCTGGAGTCTGTGGAAGCTGGAAAGTCCAAACAAACGTTTGTTAATTCAATGCATAGATGAGGAGATGATACTGCACAGACTTGGGCTCCGAACGACGTAACCGGCAAGGACCGTTTCTGGGATATTTTGGATTCGTTTGTTTATAGTGGAAGGAAGTGGAGACGTGTTGTCCATCTTTCTTTACAGTCTATTGTTCGAGCTGATAGAAAGGCAACAGTAACTCAAATAGCCACTCGTCCAACCTTGAAGCAGATGAGCTACAGCAGCAGAAGACACACCGGTGCCTCTCCTGTCAGCTGAGAACAGCAAACTGAGGCTACAATTCACACGGACTCACCAGAACTGGACAATAGAAGATTGGAATAACATTGCCTGGTCTGATGAGTCTTGATTTCTGCTGCGACATTCAGTTGGGAGGGTCAGAATTTGGTGTAAACATCATAAAAGCATTGATCAATCCTGCCTTGCGGTTCAGGCTGCTGCTGGTGTAATGGTGTGAGGGATATTTTCTTGACACACTTTGGGCCTCTTAGTACCAACTGAGGATTGTTTAAACGCCACAGCCGACCTGAGTATTGCTGCTGACCATGTCATCCCTTTATGACCACAGTGTACCCTCTTCTGATGGATATTTCTAGCAGGATAACACGCATGTCACAAATCTAAAATCATCTCAAACTGGTTTCTTGACCATGACAATAAGTTCACTAAACTCAAATGGCCTCGACATTCACCAGACCTCAATCCAATAGAGCAGCTTTGGGATGTGGAGGAACGGGAGATTCGCATCATGGATGTGCAGCCGACAAATCTGTGTGATGATATCATGACAATATGGAGCAAAATCTCCAGCACCTTGAAGAATTAAAGCAGTTCTGAAGGCAAAAGGGGGTCTGACACGATACTAGCAAGGTGTACCTAATAAAGTGGCCGGTGAGTGTATGACCTGGATGTGTTCTTGGCATATTTCATGAGGTTCAACCGCCATTATCTCTGTTGATCACCCTGGCTCCTCCCAACATCGATTCTGCCATGGGTCTTCGTCCTGGCTCTGCTTTGGCTCTGGATCCTGTGTGTGCATTTCTTTTTATAGTAACCCTTTACATTTAGGTTTTACCACACGCAACCATGACAGAACATCAAACCCTCATATAAAGTAAAAAGAATTAAAAGAAACAAGAAAAAAGAATGTATACCAGCTGTCTGCTTGGTCCTGCTGGAGCAAGGAGATCGCTCCCTTGAGGACCATACAAGGGACTTTTTAGATCTGGCGTGCCTCACACATTACCCCAACAGATCACTCAGCAATTTCTACCTTGCCGGTCTCAAATAGCTGTCGAAGGCACCCCTTCCCAATGAAGGTCTTCTGGGAGCAGTATCTGGAGTGGGTACTGGTGAATTGTGGATCCTCCTTACCATCTGCCTCACGGAGGAGGACATCGCCAGCCCTTAATCTACCATGGAGCCAGAGCCCAGCCAGCCTTTAGCCATGCCCGCAGTGGACCAGCAGCCAGAGCTCACCTCAAATCAAGAGCCCAGAGAAGAGCCTAAGTCCAATTTCGTCCCGTGGAGCCTGACCATGTGCGTGAGTCCATCAGTAAGGGAATTTTAGTGGAGTTCAACGATATGGATTGGAGCCCCGGCCACACTCCCATCACTGAAGTGCGTGCAATAATCTGGGTCTCCACTGAATTGAGCTGGATGATGAATTGTTTCAAGGTCTCCAGTCTCTGCTGGTTCCACCCAGCTCCAAGTCTCCCTTGTCAAAGATGGTCCTGCCCGGCCTCCCTCTCCATCCTCCTCTGCCAAAGCCATCCAGTTCCTCGGCCTCTCCACCGCTTCAGCACCTCAGCTCCTCCCTCAGTGGTTCTGCCCTGCTGATTGGATCCGCTTTGGACTTCCAAGTCGTCATCAACGCCTTGGTCTGATGATCCTCCACCTCGAGCCTCCGCGGTATGACGTTCAAATACAGTGAGGCCTGAAGAAATGTGAAATGCTCTTCAGTGTTGACATTCACAGATGGCAGGTCAGGGAGTAACTCCCATCAAAACACATTAATCTATCATCAGACATGGAGAATCTGACATTGTTCATCTACTGCAACCCTAGTTGTATATAAAAGTATAGCTGATGAGAAGCAAGCACACCTGATGAATCCTCATCCAAACATTCACCTCAATGAAATACCTTTGAAATAAAACTTGCGGATTGAAATGTTTAAGTTGCTTCTACCGTGAGACCTTTACAAGTGCTTTCACAGAATAGCAAGAATGATAGTAGGAGGATTGCTTCAGTTATGATTCATTTACAAAGAAAATGCCATGTTAGTGCTGACACAGTTTGTGGGATTGGAGGTTTATGCAGTCAGAAAATGCTTCCAGTTTGCAAGTAGTAATTAGTGGTATTGTCCACATAATCTCTCAAGAAACACTGTAAACAGATCACAGTCTACACTCCGTTCTGCAGTTGTAGACTTGCTCTCTATTAGTTAACCGAACTAATCTAGATTTGAGCAGATTAATCAAAACAAAACATGAAGCACCAGATTATGATACTGACAAACACTATATCAGTGATGTTATACTTTATGAGGATTGTTTTGCAGATTTAGAGTTGTAAAGTTCTATTTTTAAATGTATTTTCTTTGTGAATTGTTTGAATTGTATTTTTACTTCCAGAACCATATTGTTGCTGTATATTGCTCAGCTATAGGCTAAATATCCCCAAAAACCTGGTTGGATAATAAAGCCGTGATCGTAAACCCTTTGAACACCGCTGCAAAATTAAACTAGTACTTATCAAATAAAAATAATTTGCAGGAGTGAAGTAAAATGTAAATGTAAGTAAGAGTAAAATGTAGGCTACTGTTTTGTTTGTTTGTTTGTTTGCTTCAGAAATGTAATTAAGAAAAATTACAATTATTCAGTTTAAATTGCACTTGAGTAAAGTACAAATCCCGTAAAATAATATTAAAGTAATCATGTATTTCACTGGGTTTAACACACTGGACTGCACGTGGCTCGTGCTTCTGAGATGTTGGTTAATATATATTTGAAAATATACTGAATTACCTACATGAGCCATTGATGCTTTAAACAAGTATTGGACAATGATGATATATTTTTAATGTATTTTGTTGTACTTTTTGTTGAACTGTTATTAACAGAATTTAAAAGATGATTTTTAAAGAACACAAAGTAAGGATCGATGTGAGTGGTGATCTGCTGCCCTCTTGTGTTTGGATCTAAACATTCAGCCTGAAAATTTCTGTTATATTTCGAGCTTTACAGTTTTTTTTTAGTTTTTTTTATAAAAGCTTACACAATAAATGTGGTACTTGAGGCCCACTCAGTGAAACCATTCACTCATGTATCTAATCTTCAGACCAAGTCTGAAATACTCCAGGCACATTATCTGCTTTTACACTTACTTTGCAATTGTAAAACAAACTTTTTGAAAAATGCAAAACAGTTCTCTACATTAGACACATGACTAATCAAAACTAACTGCTCTTTTTGAACATGTTGATGTTAATATCACAGAAACATCTGAAAAATCTCTGATTCTAACCGTGTTGTGCAAAACTCTTCACTCTACATACAGCAGTGGGTTATTTGGCAAGAATCATCACTGAACGCAGGGCTGCCCACAATCACATGACTGACACTGTTCTCACGCTTGCGCCACAAGTACATTTTCTCACACTGCGACAAAAATTACTTTATTTCTCTTTCAGTCCAAGTGATTTCCTCTGGAAGTCAGTGTCTCTTTTGACACCAGTGTGTGTTTCTGTAGCATGTTTAATCAAACACTATCAGTGAAGATTCAAGATGAACACATTATAAAACACATTACATTTTCATTTCTATCACATACCCAGCCTGCAAAAGTATGTTCTAAAAACGTTTTGCTAACGTTCCCATCAAGTTATGAAACATTATTTCTGAATGTTCTCTGAACATTCAAAACATCCTGTTTTTAAAGTGTTTAAAATAATTCTAGGTTAAATGAACGTTAAGGGAACATTCAATTTTTATCATTCTTCAAACATTATGAGAATGAAATGAAAGTATTAACATTTAAAAAACGTTAAACGACAAACTAAACGTTTCAGAAAAACACACCATGAACAATGTATAAATAATGTTTTTGTGCTAACGTTTTGAGAACATTATTAAAGACCAGATAATGCTGAACGAACATTCTATTAACGTCACCGGAAGAACGTTTGCTCATAACCCAGCCAACGTTTCGATGTGGGTTTTTGATGGGCTGTCACATGGGCTCTGCATGGGCAACCCGAGTGGAGGCCAAAGAAATCTGTCCGTCGGCTCCACATGGGCCCCGTGTATGTCAGCCCATAGTGGCACATGACAGGGCTGCCCATTTAGAAGTTCATTATATGGGCACAATTGGGTCCCAAATGGGTGCTAATAATGGGGCCAAGGTGAGCTACACACAAAAACCTCACGGGGCCCACATGAATGATCACCTTAACCAAGCTGGGGCCCACGTTCAGAATGATAAATAATAATTATTGAATTAAATATTAGCTTTTCATGAACTTACAAACCCCATGCAGTTCCTTCACCAGCCACTATGGGTTTGAGAAACAGCTTCATCATCTTCAGTGCATGAAAAAGACAACATACACACTACTACAATCAGATCACCATATAAATGTTGTAATTTATGTTGAGCGTAAGAGAAAATTCACTGGTGTGAGGAGATTTAGATATCATGATTCAATCACGTCAGTATAATGGACAGATCAGATCCTCGAGCCTCAATCACACACTAATGTGTCTGAACTCATTATAATGAGCGTGAACTAATGCTACATAAGCTCCAGCCCTGACACACTGTGTGTGTGTTTATTGACTGTGATTTGTAGTGTGCTTGTTTGATTGTGTGTTTGCTGAGACTCATCTGTAGCCTGAGGATGTTGAGAAACACACCTCTCGTCCGTCTGCTCCGTCGCTGTGCTGCTCTTCATTATCAGAGTTTATGAGCACAACCATGAAGTAATGAACACATGGTGATATTTCCAACCTAACTCTGTGCTGTTGTTCTGTTATGGTGGATAATGTGGGAGGAATGTGTGCAGGTCCACACAGGTTCAACCCGGAGCATGTCCAAACACACACACACACACACACACACACACACACACGATAGAGAGCAAACACTTCACAGCACAACCCACTGAACGAATCTTTAGCAGACAAACTCACATGAAAATTACAACTATGAACCTTCCACTTCCACTATTATCATGTATTTATAACAGCAGTTGAACTACACTGGAAAACAGAGTCAAACTGAAGTTTGTAATAGTTTTGGATGTTCAAATACTTTCTTCATATTCAGAGTCATTTGAAGTTTGTTTCACCATCACTCCATCGGCCTGACACTCTCACAATAGCTGCGTTTCTATCCATATATTTTTAATATAAAAGAGCGCTGGATGGAAACATTAAGATAGGCATGAAATCTTAAAATGTGAATAAAAGATTTCCACGCTCAATAACAAGACATGCATAAACTATATTGGAAACACATTTACTGAATAAATCTCTCGATGCGTGACAATAAACTCAGGTGACTTTGCCTCAGCAGAGGCTGTGATTGGATAACTGCACTAACCAGTGGACCAATCACATCGCAGCATCTCAAATGTTGGTTTGGTGGTCCTGAAACGCCTGAGTCAAAGTCTGTCATCAGAATGATTTGGTTTAATTCCCTCCAGAAGCGTTTCACACGATAGTGTTCCCAAACACCAGCATCCGAACGCAAGAGAACATGACAGCGTTTACTGTGTTTCGTCTGACGCTCTTGAGACCAACTCATTTATGATGGAGGAAAAAAGAGCCCGATTGAAGCAACTTACATTTTTATTATGTTTTGCACCAGTTTTCTAGGAAGTGACGATTTTGTTTTCTTAAACACATGGGATGGAAACACTGCTTTATTCACAAATGTTTTATGCCATATTCCAATTTTTCACACAAGTTTAATTCACTGATTCAGAGTTGGGGGCAGAGCTGTCTGTTTTACTGACCAATGGCAGACAGGGGCATGTCCATTATTTTAGCTCTGGTGACACTAGTGGAAATGACGCACTTCAGCTTTAAGGTAAGAATAACCTGTTTAATGAATTGTTCATTAACATCAGAGCAGAAAATGTATTATTAAAATATTTTATTAAGTAGTGAAGCAACACATTGATTTAAGCCTTTTGAAACCTCGTGAGAAGTTCTGGTATTACAACACATACAGTAATACAAGTACATACAGAAACTGATTGGCACATCACTGGCATACAGCAGACAGAGGTGTGTTCATATGACTGCTGATCCTGTGGATTCACACGCGGTCCGTTCCCGGTCGTCCTGCTGCGCGGGAAGGAGGCGGGAATGATTTCCCAGCAGCTTTGCTCTGACAGTTACAGCACAGCATGCTCCCGCCTATGATGGCCAGCGCCGACGCTCCCCAGCCCACGTACAGAGCCTTGCCAAACTCATACCTGTCAGCACACGGGTCAACATCAGCACCTGACCACTGAACTACAGCACAGGTCACATGACCATTTAGAGCCGTACCTGTGTGTCACATGACTTCACCATGGTTCAGGCTTGTTCAAGACACAGTTCAATTAATGAATAACAATATGCACTATAACCAAGTCACATCTTTGGATGGATTATTATTGAGTTTTTAAAAATTAAGATATTAGCCATAAAGCCACACATGCTGAAAAACTGAAATATGAATTAAAAAATTTCAGGTTTGACCCAAACCATAATGTGAGAAAAACTCATATATTTGGCTGTAATAAATTAAGCTGGTCCAAAGTATCATTTGTAATGTTACTAGAGTAAACGCTGCACTGACTCCTGACGCTCACCTGGCATTTGTTGGAGTGAACGGGTCAAAGAACTTCCGTCTTATGTTTTCTCCATACCAGCTTGTGGCAGAAAGAGCACAAACCCTTGTAGAAATAAGAAGAGATTTGACATGAACATGCTGTGGCGTTCCCGTCTTAGTACTTTCATAACTTTGTTGACCTGGTTAAGCTGAGCGCTGTTCTGTGTCTTCACACAATAGTCGTTTCTGGAATGAATAAAAGTGAATAGCAACTTATCTGCGATGATGAAGAGGACGCCTCCAGCCATGGCCACCTTGTTCTTCTGCTCTTGGTTGTCAGATAGGCAGGTTGTGCACTTCATGCCGACGGCAGCGACCAGCAGACCGATGCCACACAGGAAGGCGCCGATGATCATGAGAGCTCGAGCGCCCTGAACTTCCCCTGAGAGAGAACAGAGGCACATCACATTACATTGCATCGCATCGCATCCCATCGCATTGCATCCCATCTCATCCCATTGGATTACATTGCATCCCATCACATCTGATCCCTTCACATCACATTTCATCCCATCCCATCACATCCCATCGCATGCCATCACATCACATCCCATCATCATATCGCAACACTTCACATCCCATCACATCACATCGCATCCCATCGCATCCCATCCCATCATTGTATTGCATCACATCACATCACATCATATCATATCGCAACACACCCCATCACATCACATCGTATCGCATCCCATCGCATAACATCACATCCCATCCCATTGCATCCCATCATATCGCATCGTATCGTATCACATCGCATTGCATCCCATTACACTGCATCATATAACATTCCATCGCATTCAATCACATCACACCACATCGCATCCCATCACATCCCGTCATATCCAATTGCATCACACCACATCGCATCCCATCATCGTATCGCATCCCATCCCATCATCACATTGCATCCCATTGCGTCCCATCAGCTGATTCATCAACAGTCCAGGCTTGTTCAATTAAACCTGACTGAAAACAATATTCCATAAAAATAAGATCTGTCCATTTTGATTTCACAGTGACTTTAATCAAATGTAAGAAAATGAGTCCCTGATCATGTGACCGTTTTCAGTTTATTCAATTGGTAATGCTGATAATTTGAAATGAAATGTAAAAGAAACAGAAGAAACAGATGTGTAAAAGGGAATAATTTTCACCCACTCCATATGTATTTGACACATTCACTGTTGCTCTGAAAGGAAATTAAGTGCCCAGGGAGAAAAAAAAGTTCTAAAGAATATTATTTTCAAAAATGTATAGTTTTTTAAACGTTTTAAAAACGTTTTTCTTGATTATGTGAACGTTAAGGGAACATTCTATTGTATCATTCTTCAGTTCAAACACTATGGGAACGTTACTTTTGAATGTTCTCTGAACGTTCTGAAACAAGTAATATAACATCTAAAAACCGTTAGAAACTAAAATGTTTCAGAAAAACGCTCCATGAACGATGTATAAATTATGTTTTTGTGCAAATATTCTGAGAACATTATTAAAGACCAGATAACTTTTAATGAACGCTCTATTAACGTTACTGGAAGGAGAGAACGTTCCCTGTTAACTTTGTGAATAGAGACGGAAACTTTTTTTTTTTTTTTGTCTTTACTTACTGTTACACAAGTACAGTTCGAGCTCAGATCAAGATTAAAGTCTTACTTAAACTAATACATCCCGGGCTTTTTCACTGATCGTTCTACACATCTGTTGAAGAATTCGCGGCATTCGTCTGACTTGTCTGGACATGCGCAGGAATAAGCGGACTCTCTCTCTCTCTCACACACACACACACACACTGAACGGATAAACGCGCTCGTACCTGGTAGCTGCAGTAAGGAGTCGTATGTTTTACACTGGAGCTGTCCGGTGCTCTGGGACACGCAGGACTGCCAGAGCCCCTCGTACATGGCCTGGGCGGTGATGATGTTGTCTCCGGCGTATGAGGACATCTTCCACTCGGCCATGGCTGTAGATGCGATGAGACCCAAGAGACCCAGAGAAGCCAAAGTGTAGCCGAGGAGCTGCAGGCCAGCGTTGGCCATCTGTGCGCCTGAACACTGAGTTAAAGGCCGCTGGAGTGAGTGAGATGAGCTGAGAGCCGCTCGCGGTGCTGCTGACACATGAATGAAACTCCTCGAGCATCATCATCATCATCATCATTATCATCCTCACGAGCTCTGAAGCCCCACCTGATGATCCGCACGCGCCTCCTACCGCTCGAGGCTGCAGTTTCACAGAGCTTCACAGGCACTACGCAGTAATAAAAAAACAACAACAAAACGTATATTGAAGAATAATTATATGACAACAAAATAAAATAAAATAAAATAAAACAGTAGGCTATCCCAGCTGCACTGAACAAAAATGGTAGCCTAACCTAAAAAGGGCAACATAAACATTAACTGCTTAAATTAGCCTAACTAAATTAACAGGTTTGATCCAAGTCAAAAATATTATTTAATATTGCTGAATCAACCTATATACATTAATCTACACAAAAAAAAAAAAAAAAATTTATGTGTTAAATTAAGTAAAATGATTTAACCACTTTTTACAGTGTAACATGGAACGTTCTGCGATCTTTACGAACAACCGTTCTTCCAGTAACGTTAATAGAACGTTTGTTCAGAGTTATCTGGTCTCTAATAATGTTCTCAAAACAGAGAACATTAAAAAGTAATGTTTGAAGAATGATCCAATGGAATGTTCCCTTAACACTCATATAACCAGGGAAAAAACATTTAAAAACTGGACATTTCCTATGTATGAAATGTAATAAATATGAATAGACTGACAGATGTTAGTGTGAATCACTGTAGGCGTGATGAGGCGCCTGTCAACTTGATTTTGTGTTCTTATTACGCTTTCACAAACTAACACAAGTGGGGCCTGTGAAAATGTGATATGATTGAATCTGTAAATCATGTTGATTTATTTGCTGTTTAATGGTGAACAGTGTCCACAGTTCTGAAACCCATCTGAATTCTGTTTACCACAGAAAAGCAAATAAAACATACACCTCTTGTGTTGCTCAACTGTCTGTATGGGTCAATCCATAAGTCTCGCTCTGCACAAACACGTCCAGTGAAAACCTTCCTCTGTCCAGTAGTTACCACCACATGACACTGGATTTGGGAGAATTCATTATTAATAACGTTGAACTAAATGAATAATTATTTGAGCAGCGTAAGTGCATGCAGTCAGTGTGTTTCAGCAGTTTGAGGGGCTGAAACTGATCAAACTATGATGATGTCACAGATAGAGCCGACCAATCACCATCAGTGTCCTCAGACTCAGAGTTCATCTGAGAGCCACTGACGCTCATTTCTCCTGGAGCTGGACGTGTGCGAGAGCGGTGGGTGAGAATACTGTGTATTTCCAAAGATAGAGCCAGTAATTAGACATTTTCAAATATTTTGTTAATTTATTGATATTTTTATTTTTGTAGTCCCCTGAGCCATTTTATGGGCAAATTTAAATGTTATTTCTGGATAATATTAATATAAATACTTTTCATTTAAATAAATAAGCAAATAAATGTGATCTTAGAAAAAAAAAAATCATTACCATTAGTTAGGAATCATGAACAATGAACAACATTATTTTACAGATTTTATTAATCCAGGTTAATGTCAATTCATAAATATACTAATGTTCATTGTTTACATACTTAACAATAAGTTCCCATTAGTTAACCTTAGATAACGCATTAACAAACATCAACTAACAATGAGCAAATGGTACTTATTAATCTTTGTTTATGTTAGTTAACAAAAATACTCATTGTTTATATTTGCTCAGGTCTATTAAATAATATTAACAGATACAACTTTTGATTTTAATAATGTATTAGTAAATGTTTAAAATAATATTATTAACTAATATTAATAAATGCTTTAGAAGTGTTTTTTCATTGTCAGTTCATGTTAAATATTGTAGTTATCTAATGTTAACAAATCAAACTTTACTGTAAATTGTTTCTGTGCTAATAATATCAAAATAATGGGTCTGATATCCGAGGGAACGCACATGCTGACAAAACATACGCTTTGGATAAAAGTGTCTGCCAAATGTACATTACATTTACTTTCAATGATCAAGATCTAATGTACATTTGATGACGTCAAGTTTTCTGCTACTCAGTGTAATGAATGTTCATGTAAATGCAGAGAAGATCTTTGAACCTGTTAAAACTGCATATGAGAATAGTTTTACTATTATTTTTGGATGTGAACACAGCCCAAACTCGAAGAGACGCAGTGACTGAAACTGAACTGTGGCTATTCTTTTCCCAGAAGTCATGAGCAAACACTGGGCTGCGCTTCTGCTCGTCCTGATTCAGCTTCACTGCAGCGACTGCTGTCCTGAACTCTGCCAGTGCTTCTCGGCTGCAAAGGTCGTCTGCGGAGACGACGCCATGAAAACCCTACCTGTCAACATCTCAGAACAGGTCAGAGAGCTGATTGTAGTGGCGTTGGACATCACGCATCTGGACGGCCGTTCCTTCAGAGAGAACCTCACACTCACCAAACTGGTCGTCCTCAACAGCGTCTTGAAAACGGTCTCACATGACGCCTTCGACCGCCTGCTTGAGCTGCAGGAGCTGGAAATCAGTGGAAACTCTTACTGGTTGATGTTTGACGTGCAGACCTTCAGCTCGCTGACCAACCTTACAAGACTGCTTCTCAACAACAACAAGATCAGCATTCTGGACGTCGGCATTTTTGACTCCTTGCAGAAATTGGAGATGCTGCAGTTGAGGGGGAATATCTTGTCGTCTCTGCCCGATCGTCTCTTCCATCGTCTCCACAAACTGCGGGAGCTGGACCTGTCCTTCAACCAGATCAGCTTGGTCTCGGAGGATGTTTTCCAGAACAACTCTCTCCTGAGAGCGCTCTCGCTGCAGGCCAACATGATCCTGCAGCTTCCGACAGGGATCTTCGCCCACCTGGATCACCTGGAGGAGCTGAACCTCCGCAGCAATTACATAAGTAACCTGAGCGCCGACGTGTTTCCGTCCAGCCTGCGGAAGCTGATCCTCAAGAAGAACGCACTGGCGCAGCTTCACCCCTCTGTCTTTCACAAACTGCATCACCTTACCTATCTGGACTTGTCTCAGAATAAGCTCTCTGAGGTTTCTTCGGATCTCTTTCAGAACCTCATCTCGCTGAAAAAGCTGGATCTGTCCGAGAACCGGATTACGACACTGCCCAGCACCGTCTTCAAAGGACTGTTCGGTATAAAAGCCATCCATCTGCAGAAAAACAAACTGAACTCACTAGAAGTGGATCTGCTGAAGGATCAGCACGACATGGAGCAGCTGTACCTGTCCATGAACAGCCTACAGAGCATCCCGGACGGCTTCTTCGATGAGCTGGACTTCCAGTGCATTGTTCAGCTCCACGGAAACCCCTGGCGCTGTGACTGCGGGATACGGTATCTCTCCGACTGGCTGAGGAACAACCTCAGGAACGTGGAGGACGTGACACGGGTTTATTGTCAAGCTCCCGAGTTTATTCGGGGACACGGCGTGGTGTCTGTGGACAAGGAGCGGCTCGACTGTGTGAAAAACTCCAGTTCTGAGTTTCAGAGCTCCTCCGACACAAACATTACAGAGATCCCAGTTGATGGCGGTGGCGTTCACTGCTCGCTCCGAGATGTCAAAGGCACGGCAACCATTCAGTGCAAACTCACTAAATGCACCAGCGTGAAGTTTCAGGCTCTTTTTGAATTTGTGGATGGAAGTGAATCGGAAACAGTCATGAGCAAAGAGTGGCCAGCGCCTGCCGGATGCTCCTATGGGACTACTTAGTGTTCTTATTTAACAGCACATGCTGCAAAGAACCAGCCGTCATACACTCTCAGAAAAAAACGAGCGAAAAGTGTACCTTTAGTGTACCTGTAAAGCCTGACATATGAAATGATAGTAAGAAAAATCATTTTTTTTTAGTCCAGTGTGTTCATCTTGAAATATCACTAACAATATCAAAGTTATTCTTACGTTTGCTTAATAAAAATCAGTACAGATGTTTGTGCTAAAAGACTTTTACTTGATAAAAAAGCCTAACAATCAGACGACAGATGTATTTATCGCGAAGTTTTGATCATGTTGGTAATTTAGACGCCTTAGAAATTTGCTTATCAAATATGGTTAAAGTGCTACTATGAACTTTTAGGGTGAATAAAGTATAAACTTGTCACTTTGAGGGTTCTGCCCCAGTGATAAGCTGTCGTTTTTTGCACATCTTTTCTGACAGAGTCCCAGAATGCTTTGATGTAGAGCTGATTCTCTCGCTGGCGTATGTTAATGACTAACCCAAGCGTAAGCCAGACTCATGACAGTGGAGATGAATCAATGTGGGACGTGATAAGAGAGGTGGATGAACTGGTCCTGTGCGGGTCAAAGAACAGTTATGAGTCTCAACCACAACACGGTTCATACGAAATATCCAATAAACTACACTTAGTTGCACTTACATTCATGCTACTGTTTTTTAAAGCAATAAATAATAATGTGCAACTGGAATAGCATTTGTGCTGCCTTTGTGAGTTTATGTCAGCTCTCTGGAGCAATGAACCATGTTTTTAAGTCTTTAAAGGGGATCTGTTATGCACAAAGTCTTGATTTTGTTTTTGGGCTCTACTAGAATAGGTTCCCTTTCAAAGTGAGACTTCAACGCTGCATCTTGGTGTTGATGCTATGGGGAACGCCATCAGCGTGACCGGTGTCACATGTAAACACATGCCAGTATTCATTGGCAGGTGCTAGTCCGTGACGTCACACAAGCAGCAGAGTTACACATCACCAACTCTTTTGTCTTCAGGAGCTGTTTGTTTGTAGTGCATTTAAAAGAAGATGAAATCTGGAGGTTGACACACTCTTGACTCCGGCCTAGTCCCGTAGAGACACTATGTTTGTGCATATTCACAGCTTTGTGAGGCAGGCATTTCTGGGGTATTGAGTTCCCCATAGATTCAACAACAAGACACAGCGCTGAAGTTCCATTTTGAAAAGGAACGTCTCATGCTGCGTATGTAACCCGGTTCCCTGAGAAGGAGAATGAGACGCTGCATCTCATTGCCATGCCTGCCTGCGAACCTCCTACATACAAAGAGTTGGTGACGTGTATTACAGGCTCCCTTTTATACTCACAATATGCTCCGCTTGTGACATCATGGACAGCCATTTGTTTTTACATGTGCTTCAGACACCGGTCACACTGATGGCGTTCCCCATAGCATCAACACCAAGGCGCAGTGTCTTGTTCACCTTCTTATGGAACTGGGTTGCATACACAGCCTGAGATGTTTTAATGCTTCCTCATATTCTCCATTGTTCAGCTCCTCTCTTCCCAGTCTGTCAGTAACGCTCTGTTTAGTTCCTGTCTCTATGAAGCCCCTCCTTCTGAAAAGCACAATGTGCTCTGATTGGTCGCCTGGAGCAGTGTGTTGTGATTGGTGTTTGGGAAATGTCCCGCCCCTTACCATAACCGCCAGTTTCAACACACTACTAACTAACTCAACCAGGCCCCGCCCCTTTATTCTGCGTATGAATTATTTAAATGAGGAACATTGTGAAGAAAACTCAAGACTACACTTTTTATATCCTGTAACTGAAAGGTAGCAGAACCTTTGCATATGGCAAATAAATGGTAAATTTACAAATTGCAGTTTGTACATAATTTATAAAGAAGATCTGCAAATGATGTGTAACACATTTACAAGTTACTCTTTAGATTAGGGGATGCAGAAAGCTTTATAAATGATTTATGCGTTTACACATCATCTATAACAGGTGTTGAACACTTTGTGTACTGCAGTGTGAGTGCTGACTGGTGAGGGTATAGACAGCTGTCCTCTCTGACACACCTGGAGTCTTTAACTCTGTGCACCTGATGTGAGCTTCAGTGGAAGGTAAAACCGGTTCAGAGGTTGACTTTATCACTAGATCCACACACTCCACACAGAACACAAGTCTGTGCTGATGAGTGAAAGGATTTAACACAACCCACTGCAATCACCTGACTGTAAGGCATTTATACGTTTATCCACTTCAAAACAAATAAATTATTCTTCTTAAAAATAGTGCTTTAGCATACCTGCATGTTTGTGCTTTTGAACACAGACCAGCTTACAACTTCATCAATAAATAATAAACTGATCAATTACTAATGGTTTATTCATCATTTGTTTATGATTAACCATTGTTTATTGAGATGATACAAAACAATTTTGAAATAAATAAATGATTTATAAGTGATAAATAATGTATCAGCTAATAACTTATCAACCATCTACTAATGATCTGTTTGATTTATTTCATGATTTACACATTTTTAAGATAACTTACAATACATTTGTAAATCGTTAGCATGTCACTTATTAATCATTTATGATGTTTTGTAAATTATTAGTTCATCATTAAGTAATCATTTATAAATGACTTATAACTGAACGTTATTATAAAGTGTTACCCACAAATCTTACCAATCAACCAGCCAAGCATGTATATGGAGTTTGCCCACTAGAGTTGTGATGTTTCATCAAACAGTTGTGACAATTGTATGAAAGTTTCAGTAGGAAACAGTGGATATTCATGTTATATTAGAGGTGGTTTGTGACATGCATAATGAATTAATGCTGATGGGAAATGAGGAAATGTGCGATCACTACTGAATCTCTTAGTAACAAACTTTTGAAAACAGAGGAAAAATCACCCACATCCACTCAATCAGGGAAGAGTTTTCTAACGGCAGAAACCAAACCATTGTGATCCTCAGTAGAAGTTAAATGCTTCATGACTGAAACTTTAAAGAATACATAAAAACTGTACTGTTTATCATTTCAGCTATTATAATCTTTTAAATCATCATATGTGAAATATATGCATCACATGGCTTTTGTGTTCACGATCAACATGTTAATGAAAGTGTTCATTACTGTCATTATTTACCATTAAGATCAGATCCTGTTTGATTATTCTGCTGTGAAAAACTCTAGTGTTCACCATATCTGAACATCAATTAGGTTTTCATAAATATTAACACAACATAATTTAACATTTGGAACACATGTTTGTAATGATTTGTAAATCTTTAACAGATAAAGTTAGTATACTTTATATTTATCACTCAGATGCTGTTTGATTATTCAAAATCTGAGTATTATATCACTGTACACATTTTCCTGTCTATAACACTTGAGGCTCTTTTTTTAAGTGGTTTTCTATTTTGAAGTTTGGTTTGCTGATTGCTGATACGGTTGCATGTTCATTAAGTGTTAATGATGTTTAATGCATCTTTCTTTGATGTTTCCGGAGTTATTCAGGCTATAAAAGAGCGCTGAGCAGCTCATAAACACCATCATCTCCTGATGAGCAGCGTCTTCAGTCTCATCGGTGAGTTTATATCATCAACTATCTTTGTGTTTCAGCCTCTGGAATCACTGTGATCGTTTGTGCTTAAACTAGTTTCCTTTAATTAACATTGTGTGTGATTTCAGTACAGCAGCACCAAATGAAAAAACTACACAGATTTCCATTTCTTAAAGAAAACAGGCTTGAAAAGCAGCAGAAGAATCAATATTTTAGGAAGATCATGTCATTTGTGTTTTCTCTCGTTGATCATTTGTTGGTTTCTTATTTTACTGAGGATATGAAAAAACATTGAGTGAAGTTTAAAAATGAAATCAAGCAGCTGCAAAGCATTTCTCAGTTTACTTCAGTCGTCGTAGTTGAGCCGAACCAGTTCTGAAAGTTAGACTGGTTTTTCACTCAAACTATCATTGTTAGTTAATCGTGTCCTTTCAGGTAATCACAGTTTCACACGTTGTATCAGATTGTTTGTCTGTAATCTCAGTCATTTCCTACATCAGATCAAGAAGCTTTAAAATGTGTGTTTTTACAGTGTAGCGAATGAAGAGCTCTTCAAACATGTGAAACATCTGTCAGTCTGTGTGCTGCTCCACAAACCTTCTGCTTTGACTCGCTTTGACCTGCAGACCAAACACACAAACTACCTGTCAGTAACGTAAGTTCTTCAAGATTTATTCCTTCATTAATAAACCATTGAACACTTACAGTTGAGCTGTACTGAACATTCAGAACAACAGCATTCTTGTGTTATTGTTCAGATGGAGGATTTTCAATCTTTAATCTTACATTTAATGTATTTTAAGCATTTTAACATCACACACATCTCCTCTAAAGAAAATGTAAAGCAAACTGAGGAAACTGTATTTCAACAATCACACAGAAAACATGTTATGCCATATAATTTTCCCTACTGTTTTTATTAAAGAAAAATATATATTTTACAATAGGAAATGAATGCATGTTTTAAACTAATGACTGGTTTGTTATTTAGTGCTGCCTGTCAAGATTTCATCAAACAATGGAACAAAACACCAGCATCAACGGATCAACTGGAGTGAATTATGACAGTGAATGGAGGAGTGAGCAAATGAAGCTAAGGGAATTTTACAGGAAACTTGTGTTTGCAGCATCATTATTCATCTGGATCATTTCAGTCATTGAGATTCCAATCATGATCTTAACTCTGTTAGCGTTGTGTGCTCTTATCAAATCTCAGCGCTCTGCTTCAGTTTTTGTCATTCATTTGATTCTTTCAGATCTCATTCAGATTATTTGTACGTTAATGATGACAATCGACTGGACACCTGCACTGCATGAATGGTTTAATGAAATCAAGTTATATAAATTGTTTGATGCATATTCTTATTGTTTGATGGCGGGTCTGTATTTTATGGCTTGTGTTGCTTTTGAACGATATCTTCTGGTTTCTCATCCTATCTGGTACAAATCTCATAATTCACTAAAAGTCTCCTGTGTTATTTCTGTGATCATCTGGTTTGTTCCTCTGATCTTTGCAAATGTAAACTACTATTATCTGTATTTTGACTCTCTGCCCCAATCGATCGGCTGTTTTATCCCCTACCCGATAATCATTCTGTGTTTTGTTGGTACTCGTCGTGGTCTTTCACACGCAATATCTCTTACTTCTCTAAAGCGACAATTAATTTTGGGAAGTTTGTTCCTGGTGCTGCTGACTTACACATTTCTCATTCTCCCCTATGTACTCTTGAATTTTATTATAGAGATTTTTGATATGGTGTTGGAGATTAGTTTATTACTTGCTAAAGTTTTTCATTTTTTTCATGTCCTCCTGTTTCTGAACCCACTCGCTGACTGTATATTGTACTTGTTCATGAGGCCTGATGTTGGTGATTTAATGAAGTTTGATCACTGCTGTTGTAGAACTGACAGACATCAGAATTCGAGACACAGCCGAGACGAACACTCACGAGACAGTAGAGCCACGTTTGCCTGCTGTGTTTCAGTGCAAAATCCTGCGTCTCATTCACAGACCGCCTGCAGTTCAGTTTAAACAGATGAAATAGAGCTGCACTGAAGAAATGAAGACAGTGTCATTCTGTTCATCACAAACACGCTTCCTTTCTATGAAATACAGGTTTATTAGAGATAACTCTTGACTCATAAAGAAAACACATAGGCTACAGTAAACATAATTCTATTAAAAGATGTATTGACGAACAGTTACTGTTGATGCTTCTGCTGACTTTCTGTAGCAGCAGTAATTTCTCATACGATGGAGAGGAGGTTATAATCCAGAGTAGTGGATCAATCGTTTGTCTTCATAAAGAGCGTCTCATTGCAGTCGTGGGGAAATGCTGTAGGATCAATGTTCCCGCAGTAAAACAGGTCAAACAGTCTGCTGGATCCTCCACACACGAGCAGGTTTCAGTGTGAACACTGCGTTCAGCATCAGTTCTGATCACTACATCAGTGCAGACGCAGACATGCACATAAACACCTTTTATTCTGACTTCATTTCCCCGGTAGACTGACAGATGAACAACATCAAGTAGTTTAATGTCACATTCCTGCTTGTCAGCTAGTGTTCATAATGCATGTACATTTATCATACGCTTTTTAGCAAATAAATACTATTCATGCTATTAAAAAGATAGTTCACTCAGAAATGAAAAAATGACAATTTCTTGCCTTCATGTTGATCAAAAGATGAATAATTTTCTTTCTTCTGTGGAACATAAAAGCAATATGAAAAAAAAAAAAAAAATTATATATATATATATATATATATATATAAATACAAACAAAAAACAATACAGTTTTGGGTGAACGATCCCTAAAAACACTTGATTTCAAGCGCATAAAGTATATTAGAAGTGTAGTAAGTTTATATAAAATATTAACCAGGAGTTATTAGTAATATTGTTGTGTTTATAGAAGTGTTTCATACATTTGACTGTATCATATCGAGTCAGAGACTGTCCTGTATTCTCTCTTTTCTATCATTAATATAATTAAAGAGCTCCAGTTCTCCTGTATCTGTTTCTGTCTGTGTTTATTTGACTAATAACAGCTGATCTGAACTGTAAGTGGAGTAACCCACTGCTGGGTTAATTTTCACTAACAGTAGAAATGATGCACCTTCTCACAAATGACTCAGGCTGCTGGATTATAGTCACCATTGGGTATACTAACTTACTGGTCAGTCAAACTGGATTAAAACAGAGGAAAAATCACCCACATCCACTCAATCATGGAAGAGTTTTCTAATGGCAGAAACCAAACCATTATGATCCTCAGTAGAAGTGCTTCAAGTTCAATCCTTCATGACATTTATAATGATTTGTAAATCTTCAACAGATAAAGTTAGTATTCTTTACATTTATCACTACATCAAGTGTCAGTAATTAGAATCAGAGGTAAATTAGTGAACATTATTAAAGCAGTGCAGAATCAAACTAACTCAAAGTTTACTGAAGGATCGATGTGGAGCTTCACAAACATCAGAGTCTGGAATAAAACTGAAAATAAAGATGCAGAGATTTTGTTTCAGTAGTAAAAGTTGCTCTACTGTTCGGACGCTCTTGTTTACTGCTCCACTCTTTGCTCTATCGCTTCTATATTTTATCTCCTAATTTTAACTTCAGTAAATCAGCACATTGCTCAAACGACAAAGCTTGGCACCAACGCTAAAACTAGGGTCTTTTACCTCTGTGAAGTTGGCACCCCATAAAATGAAATAATCCCCAAAACTATACCATTCGTTTGTGCTGATTTGTAAAAACAAACGTTTGTGCTGGTTTGGTGTTCGAGATATTGAGCATTATTTTTTTGGTCGTGTGACGTCATTCTCCACCCCATGTCATTCAAATTGCTCCAAACCGGTGCCATTCGTTTGTGCTCGATTTGTGCCGTTAAAACGAACATTGTAACTAAGACCTCTTCTTAAATATAATAAAAAATGTTTTATGAACAGTTATGTAACTCTCCACCCCATGCCGTCCAAATTGCTCCAAACTGGTATCGTTCATTTGTGCTCGGTTTGTGCCGTTAAAACAATTACTTAAATATAAAAATAATAATAATAACAGGCCTAATAAAAAATAACAACAACAACAAAAAAACAGTCTCCACCCCACATCATCTTAAATCGTTCCAAAATGTTTGTTTGTGCTCAATATGTGGCGTTAAAAAAGTAACTACGACCCCTTCTAAAATGGACTGATAAATTTGTGCCAGATATTAACATGTTACCTGCTGTAACCAGTACTAGTGTGCTATAGTAGGCCTGCTGGGACAGATATTTGATTAAATAATAATAATAGTAATAATAAAATATGATATAATTGCATGGTAAATTTTCAAATATATTAAACAGCTCTTTGATGTTTAACGTGTTTCTGCGCCCCTCAAAACATTAAACAATGCATAGTAGGAAAGTTTGCCTATATGTGAAAAAGATATGTGCTCGGAGACTAAATAAAAAGGCATGTGTGCAGGACAATTTACAGGTTAATTAAAAATTTGGTAAACACGTCAGATACATATCTGCCTGTGTGGCTGCATGACGCGTCTCCAAGGAATTAATACGTTCTAAAATAATGTTCTAAAATAGCGGTCGCCTTAAATAACAAGTTCAGCTGGAATATAGAGTCCCCAGAATATAGATAAATTACAATATAGATTTAGTTTGCAATTTGGATTATTTTTATAAGATCCCATGGGTCCTGATAAATGCAATTTCTACTTCTGAAGTGCTTCTTTTATAAAGACCACATAACACAGTGAAGCAGCTCCTGAATAGAGTGAATTATTGATTTTCGAGCCATCAATATCAACCAATTCATCACCACCGCCATGGACAGCACCTGATAACGTCACACTTAAGAAGATGTACCTTAAGCAACCTCCTAAGGTATAGTTCGGGGAACACACCTAGAAAAGGTATATCTTCAGTTAAGGTCTACCTTTAGAGTCTTCGTAGCGCAAGAACAAAACAAAAATAACGACTTTATTTAACAATCTCTTCGCTTCCCTGACATTATCCTTACGCAGGTGACGCAGTAATCACAGTGAAGGCTTCCGTGTTTACGTCCGAATGCCGGCTCAGTATTGGCCAAAGCTGATCACGTGATCAGCCTCGGCCAATAATGAGTCGGCGTTCTGACGTAGAACCTGGAAGCGCTGGACGTAAACAACGTATGAGAATGACACAGAAGAGAAGAAATTGTTGAATAAAGTGGTTATTTTTGTTTTGTTTTTGCACACAAAAAGTATTCTCGTCTCTTCATAACATTAAGGTTGAACCACTGCAGTCACATGACTGTTTTAACGATGTCTTTAGTACCTTTCTGGACCTTGAAAGTGTTGATTATATTGCTGTCTATGGACGAGTCATAAACCTCTCGGATTTCATCAAAGATATCTTAATTTGTGTTCTGAAGATGAACGAAGGTCTTACGGGTGTGGAACGACATGAGGGAGAGTAATTAATGACAGAAATTTCATTTTTGGGTGAACTAACCCTTTAAGACTTTCTCTTGTGGTACACAATGATGGAATATTTCTCACTTTGACTTCAGAAATGATTGTCTATATCAATCTGAACTACAAGGTTCACGGCCATTTCATTTCATCAAAGAAAACTGGTAAATGCTTCATGAGTTGTAAAAGAAGTTAAAAACTCACTTTTTCTTCTTGTTCCAGATTTATTTCGTGTTCTTCCTATTTGCAACATCTAAAACACGGCAAGCAATCAGCAGTACAGCTGAAACACACACGAGATGATGTTTCTGATTCTGACGAACAACACAATCTCTCGACATCTACACGAGCTTCTCGACACTCACTGATCAAGAGACAGACGGACACTTCCGCAAAATCAGCTTTTATTCATGTTAGGACTGGACAGGACTGAGATTCACTCTTATCTGAGATGAAAGTGTGTGAAACAGCTGAGCGTCAGGTGATCAATCCTGTCAGTCACATGAAGGATTTCGAGCTACTTCACAGAAACCAAACACTCGGAGTGCATGAAGAGCGAGTCTGAGGTCAGTTCCGGTGGATCAGCGACTCCTCTGGCGGATCCGTCTGGTCCCGGTCCGACCCGAACACCTCCTGCAGGCCTGGAGACGGACGGTCCCGCAGCTGCTGCTCCACATCTGACAGCAAGAGCACAAGATTCAGACACCATCGCAGCGCTAGTGTTCGGCTGAACGAGTGCGGGTCACCTTTAACCCCAGAATCAACAGAAAAACTGACATAACACAGACTTTCTCACGGACATCTAGAGATCCTGAGGGGAACCATGAGCTGGACATTTCAGGCTAGATATAAAAATAAAGAAATGTATCTCAGGGTTTGGACACATTTTTACCATTATTTCCATGACTTGAGGCAAATATTCATGACGTACTGTTTCAGATCCATGTTCAAATTTACCACAGCATAACTTAAAGAGGATCTGTCCAGTCTTGATGTTGTTTTTGGGCTCTACTAGAACAGGTTTTCCTGCTTGAATGTTGATTATTTTCCTCATATTCTCCATTGTGCAGCTCCTCTCTTCCCAGTCTGTCAGTAACGCTCTGTTTAGTTCCTGTCTCTATGAAGCCCCTCCTTCTGAAAAGCACAATGTGCTCTGATTGGTCGGCTGGAGCAGTGTGTTGTGATTGGTGTTTGGGAAATGTCCCGCCCCTTACCATAACCGCCAGTTTCAACACACTACTAACTGACTCAACCAGGCCCCGCCCCTTTATTCTGCGCATGAATTATTTAAATGAGGAACATTGTGAAGAAAACTCAAGATGGAGGCGTTTCAGGGAGTTCAGAAACACTGACACTGATATAGAGAAGAACTGGAACTTTGCAGAGCTTTTTCATGCTCAAACAGCAACATTACACACTAATGACAGATGAACATGGAGAAAAACTTAATAAGATTCCTTTAAACTTGCACACAGCATACATTAATATCAGGGCAGCAATATTTGCTAGCTGCAGTGCTGTCAGCTCACCTGTAGGTGGCGTATGGGGCACACAAGCAGGACTGGCCATTCATTAAGATTAATGATACACATTTCACTTTAGGAGAAACAGTGCAAGAACGAGACATTCACATGCACAGACGTTTCAGTGATTCACTCGTGCTGCTCTCTGTTGTCAGGAACTGCAGTAAATCATTGACCAGCGATCAGAGATCACCACACACAAAGCCATGTTATGTAATGCCACATTCCTGCACCTTCAGAAGACCAATGAACGGCTGTCTTCAAGTGTCTGGCCCGAGCTCATGTGACTAACAGCGTTCGGTTACACCTACAACAATGAACAAAATGTGAACGCTGAAGTTATACTGAGCCAGAGGAAGATTGTATTACTCAGATGATGCTCGTTAAAAGCTCAGGAGACTTAATCCTTGAAGAAATACAAAAGACAGAAATGAGACAAAAGTTGACATCCAGATGACATCTACACTGCAAAAATCATGTTCTTCCTCGGTGTTTCTGTCTTGTTTTCCAGGACAAATATATAAACATTCTTAAATCAAGACACATTTACTGGAGAAGCAAAATGACTGAAGATATTAGGTCTTATTTACTGGAGGAAAAAAAAAGTTTATGCTTAAAATAAGAACAAATATCTGCCAATGGGGTCAGAAAAAGAAACCTAATTCAAAAGAAAGGGAAAAAACAAGTTTATTTTTCTGACAATTTTTTTTTTGTTCTTGTTTTAAGCATTAACACTTCATTTTGATCAATTTTTCAAAACACAAAACCCAATATCTCAAGAAATTTGCTTCTCAAGTCTTTATTTAGGAATGTTTAGATATTTGTACTGTAAACATAATGAATTTTTGCAGTGTATAGAGCTATGAATGAGTCTATTCTCATTTGATGGGAAACATATGAGTTTTGAATCTGAGCACAGATTGAGACACTGCTGAGATCTTCTTCTCCTGTGTGTGAGATTATATTTTCATAAGAAACATCTGAGACGTCCACATGATCTCAGCAATGAGAAACAACTGAAATGTTAAAGAGATATCATTTGTGATTTTCTTCTTTGTACACTCTAAAAAATGCTGGGCTAAAAACAACCCAAGTTGGGTTGAAAATAGACAAACCCAGCGGTTGGGTTAAATGTTTGCCCAACCGGCTGGGTAGTTTTATTTAACCCAACAGTTGTTTAAAAATTACTGTATTGCTCGCTTAAAATGAACCCAAAGTATGTTGGAAATTAACATTTATTAATAAGTTCAATGAATAATAATTAAACAATAAACATTTACTGTATTAAATTGCTTATTAATAAATGTTCACCTTTTGATTATTGTTGTTGCCTGATTTTTAATTTCCAACATATTTTGGGTTCATTTTAAGCAAGCCATATAGTCATTTTTAAACAATAGTTGAGTTTAACCCAATAGCTGGGTTTGTCCATTTTCAACTGAACTTCGATTGTTTTTAACCCAACATTTATTTAGTGTAGGGAAAGTTAAAAAAAAAAAAAGTTATATTTTTTTATTTTTTTAAATATATTTTTATTCTTAATATATATATATTTTTTTTCATTTTTTAAATATGCTGTTATACTTTTATTTTTATATTTTTAAATATATTTTTACTTTTTTTTATGTTGTTATATTTTTTTTATTAATTTGCTAGTTTCCTTTTAGTTAAAATTTGTACAATTTTAAAGTAATATTTACCCCAAAAAAAGCAATATTTTGTTATATTGTACTTTTTGTTTCCTGTTAGTTTGATGTTAGTTTGATTGTGTTGCTGAAATGATGTCAGTTTTTGTGAGATTGTTCCTGTTGAATGACAATGAGAGCTTGTGTGTTTCTAAGCACATCATATTGATGGTTCAGTGAGCTTGTGTTTGTCTTGAATATCTCATTCGGCCGATCAGTGTGTGTCTGTGAGTGTGTGTGTGTCTGTGAGTGTGTGTGTGTCTGTGAGTGTGTGTGTGTCTGTGAGTGTGTGTGTGTGTCTGTGAGTGTGTGTGTGTGTCTGTGAGTGTGTGTGTGTGTCTGTGAGTGTGTGTGTGTGTGTGTGTGTGTGTGTGTGTGTGGAGGAATCTGCTGGTATTGTTGCAGTCCCTTCCCCCATCCTCGTGTGTGTGTGTGTGTGTGTGTGTGTGTGTGTGTGTGTGTGTGTGTGTGTGTGTGTGAGAGGGAGGGCGAGAGGCTCATGAGAACAGCCGGAGAACAGCAGTGGAGGGAGAACGAGAGCAGAGGGAGGATCCGTCTTTCTTTTCACTAACTCTGAATCTGAGTTGAGGAGAGACTAATGAGAAAGCAATGAGCTGCTCGGAGATCCTGGACTAAAGTGTGAGTCTTCAGCACAGACGCTCTCGTTCCTGCAGCCCGCAGCTGATTTACAGCTAAACTATGACAACGTGAAGTGAGATTTCCTCTCGTCTCTCACACCAGACCAACAAACTCTCCAGCCAGCCGAGGTAAGCAGCTCTCTCTATCTCTGTCAATGAATCAGTCTTCACACGGCATTCAGGGCTTTATTGATTCTGATGACAGCTGTATTGAATGGCTCAGGTCTGTGTGTGTGTGTGTGTGTGTGTGTGTGTTTTCACACAACTTTCTCTTCCAGATCTTCATGGGCTTCTCACTTACGTCTCATTCAAGTATCACAGGGTTTCCCCCCTAAAATCTCAAATGAGCCTGTAGTGTCCCAGCTAACCAAAATATGTTCTAAGAACGTTTTGCTGACGTTCCCATTAAGTTATGAAAACATTATTTCTGAATAGTCTCTGAACGTGAATGTTCAGTTTTTTAAATGTTTAAAAACAAACTTTTTTTCTTGGTTATGTGAACAATAAAGGAACGTCGTTTTATCATTCTTCAAACATTACAGGAACGTTAGTTTTGAATGTTCTCTGAACGTCCTGAAACAAGTAGTAACATGAATGATGTATAGGTAATGTTTTTGTTCTAACGTTTTGAGAACATTATTAAAGACCAGATAACTTTGAACAAACGTTCTGTAAATGTTACAGGAAGAACGTTTGTTTATAACTCTGAGAGAACCTTGAGAGAACATTGGCTGAAGTTCTGAGATCATTCCCTGCTGGGATCGTCCAGAGTTTAGAGTTGTGATTGTGGTCATTGAGATCCTGGTGAATCTGAGCAGTTGTTTGTTTGGAAACTCTGCAGGAGGAAAGTTTCTGTTTCTCAGGAGCAACTTCTGAGACATTCACAAAAGTCTCAGTTTGTGCTCACTGAATCTCACCGCTGTGCTGAAGGAGTAATGGAGGTTTGGTTGTTGATGTGTGGCTGAAGCGTCTGCTGTCCTCAGGGTTGGGCATTTAATGACAAGTGCTGCGTGAAGCTTTACTCCAGGAATGTTCAGTGTGTCTCCACCCATCCACACACACACACACACACACCCTTCGCAGTCACTTTCATTGATAATTCTCACTGCAGATCCTCAGTTTGACCCAAGAAGGAACGGCTCTGTCGAGTCTTTGTGTTGCAGTAATAAATCACACACATAAACGAGGAACACATGTACACCAATACAGCGGGACAGAGAGGAACGCTTCAGACAAAAGACAGACAGATGAACTGCAGCGGATGTGAAAGAAAGAGAACAGAGGGTTAAAGAGCTCTTGAGCAGTGATTTAGAGCCAGCAGGACGGTTTCCGCTCGCGCTCTGTTTCTGAGACGGACCTGGATGTTGTTCATCATTCCTGCACGTCTCCTCACCTCGCTCCACCTCACACTGTTACTAACACCGAAACAACTAAAAGTGACCAGTAAATTAATATTGGCACACAAAGCACTCAGAACTCGCCCTCACCTGTGCTTCATCAGGGATGTTCTACAGGATGAACCTGATATCATGAAGTTTATCTGATGAATTTCCACATCTCACACCTGCAATGTTCAGTCTCCTTCAGCCCATGAGCCTCATATACTGTAAAAACAGCTCAATTATATTAAAAAGCATTAAGTTTTAATTAATGAATTATTCTACAAATACTTTCAGTTATTTCTCCAGTTAAGTTTCTGTCCCTGAAATGACCAATGCAGTGATCTGAACTGTTTTCAACACTGATAATAATCATAAATGTTTCTTGAGCGGCAAATCATCATATCAGAATGATTTCTGAAGGATCATGTGACACTGAAGACTGGAGTAATGATGCTGAAAATTCAGCTTTGATCACAGGAATAAATTACACTTTACTATATATTCACATAGAAAACAGCTGTTGCAATAATATTCCACTATTTTTACTGTGTTTTTCCTCAAATAAATGCAGCCTTGAGCAGAAGAGACTCTTTCAGAAACACATTAAATCATCTTAATGACCCCAAACTGACCGTTAGTGTAAGTGTGTGTCAGAGGCACAGATGTAAACGCAGTGTGTGTGTGTGTGGTCACCTGTCCTCTCAGCTGCTTCAGGTGTGTATCCAGTAGGATGGCAGGATTGTGAGCTGTCAATCAAAGCATCTGTGTGTGATCTGACCATCTGCTGCTCTGCTGTTTCTTATGAATATAAATCTCGTCTGATGCATCGAGGTGTGTTTGCGTCATGATGTCCTCTTTTCTTTATGCTTCTCCCAGTGTCTTCTTGGACATCCCAGCTAACAAAACTAAGTTTTTCTAACATTTTGTCTTATAAAAATGTTATTTCTGAATGTTTTCTGAACGTTCAAAATGTCCAGAGTTTTACATGTTTTAAAAACATTTTTCTTGGTTACATGAACGACGTTAAGGAAACATTCCATTTAATCATTCTTCAAACATTATGGGAACGTTACTTTTGAGTGTTTTCTGAACGTTCTGAAACAAGTACTAACATTTAAAAAAAACGTCCAACTAAAATGCTTCAGGAAAAAACATTCCATGAACGATGTATAAATAACGTTTTTGTGGTAACGTTTTGAGAACATTATTAAAGACCAGATAACAAACGTTCTATTAATGTTACGTTCCGTGTTCACTGTGATGTCGCGGTGTTGACTGCAGTCTGTCGGTTTGGACTCTCGTCGGCTCAGTCGTGTGTGGGTTTGTTCTTGTGCGTTTCATCTTGCTGTAGGCTACAGAAACCTGATCCAGCAGCAGCTTGTTTTTACAGGCCCGGATCTCAGCGACACGTGGTCTGTGTTCCTCGTGCCTGCAGGAGGTGAATCTCTTCCCGAGGCCGACACACCTTCATCCAGGCATGTGCGGCTCACCCACGGCAGGCCTGCGGAGACACGTCTGAGTCGCTGCGTCACAGAACAAACGCTCCTGTTTCACCTTTAGATCAGACCGTTCTGTCAATGACACAACACTGGCAGATGATTGAAGCACATTAGCAGAAGTGTTCACATCAGTCAGGTCCTCCTCTGTGATTTATCTGTTCTTCTGAATGATTTGACCTACAGTATTTTGATCATGAGTTATTGGTATTCATAAAATATCTAGTTCAGTTATGAAACTCTAGGGGGCGCAGGCTGATGCTTTACATGCAATCTTCAAGCAATCACATCATTACCACATGACACAAGCTGATCCTGCAGCCAATGTGATTGTTTGCTCAACATTTAAATATTCAGGTTCAGTGTTTGCTGTAATCTATCGGAGTTCCTCTGAACCCCTCCACCTCCCCAGCTCCACCTGCCTAGATCTGCTGCAGGACTGATGTGTGTCTATTTATGCAGCAGCAGCAGATCTTACAGGCTCACAGCAGCGTGTTCATGCAGATCTAGTCCACCAACACTAAATACATTAATATTGCCACATTAAACAACATGATAAAATTATTTAGAGTTGTCATAATTGAAATAAAAGTCAGTAAGAGTATTTGAGTATGAGGTGTTGTCAGGTGTCAGTCTTAGTTCTGATTTAATCATATGTTAGAAAAGCAAAATGCTTATTTAATTTAACAGTCCAGTGTTGTTACATTTGAATGACCTCTTGACCCCAACACATGAGCCACACACACACACACACACACACACACACACACACACACACACACATGCGCGCGCGCGTTTACTCAGATATCTAAATGAGGACATTCCAGCGGCTTCTATTGTTTTTATGTACAGCTTATTATAAACTAACCCTAACCCACATACTAACTCTCACAGAAAACCCTGTCTTGTTTTTTAATATATTTGGCCATTTACAAAAGAAAGTTTTTGAAGTTTTTGTCAGATCTAGCTCACTTCTGGGGACAGATTTGTCCCCAAAATATGGTTAAGTAGGTACAAAGTGGTTCTCCATTTATTTTTATTTTTTTCTTCTACTAAAGCTAATGATACTTTCTAACCCTAAACCTGATTCTTCACCAAAACCCTTTTGCATTTTTACACATTAGTTAAAACATTATTTAGTATGTGTGATTTCAGGTTTTCTGAAGTTAAATATGCAGACAGCGAGGCTCTGATCGCTGTGTCTCATGAGGCTGTTGATCTCTCATCTCATCTGTGTCCAGTGATCTCCTCATGACCTCTCACACTGCCTTTCAGTGGTTTTATGAGCCTCTCCATGTCCTGCTTGTGTGGAGATTCAGCTGCAGTGATTTGATGGTAAATCCACCGTCTCTGTTTGCAGATGGAGGAGGGATATGAACTTGACCTCACCTATGTGACGGAGCGCATTATCGCGGTGTCTTTCCCTCAGGACTGCTTCGAGGAGACATACCTGCGCAACCTGAGAGACGTCACACGCATGCTCAAGTCCAAACACGCCGACAACTATCTGGTGAGAGCGGCCATGACACTTACACACAGGAGAAAGAGCTTTCTGTCACTACCTTCAGCAGGTTCTGGGTGTTTTTAACTCTCCATCGTTGGTTTTCCAGGTGATCAACCTGTCAGAGAGAAAGCAAGAGCTCACTAAGATGAACCCGAAGGTAGTGTGGAGGATCCGCTTCACTACAGCATAATGAATTCACACATACTCTTGAAAGGGAGTTTTCACAGCAATGCCATAGAAGAACCATTTCAGTCAACAATTCTTAAAAGAACCATTTTTTTTCTTAATGCACAGAACATTTTAATAATCTAAAGAAGCTTTTTCCACCTTTATTTTTAAGAGTGCATGACATCATACAAACTCTGAAACATGATGACAAACACACATTTATAAATGAGCGTGTGTGTGTTGGTCTCCTCAGACTCTGGACACGGGATGGCCGGACTTCCACGCGCCTCCTCTGGACAAGATCTGCACCATCTGTAAGGCCATAGAGAACTGGCTGAACGCCGACCCGCTGCACGTGGTGGTCATTCACTGCAGGGTGAGACGCCTTCAAACATGTGCTGAGATGCTGTGAAGATCAGTGTGTGTCAGTAACACTTCACCTCTCTCTGATTCACCAGGGTGGGAAGGGCAGGATCGGAGTCGTCATCTCCTCCTTCGTTCACTTCACAGACGTCTCTGCCAGGTACTAGCGCTCTTCACGTGCTTCTTACAGTATCGCCCTATGATTACTGCCATGAGCAAAACACAAGAATCCAGACATACAAACAGAATTTACTGTATAACATGGAGAATTTGGCAACATTTGGATGACTAAATCAGATGTAGGGCTGCGGATTTTGTAGATGGAGAGGTGTCCTGATGTGAATCCTCTCGTCCTGACAGTGCAGATCAGGCGTTAGACCGCTTCGCCATGAGGAAGTTCTACGATGACAAGGTTTCTGCACTCATGACGCCGTCTCAGAAGAGGTGAGACGACACATGTAGATCTGCAGATAATGAGTACCTCCACTGATATCTTTGTCATCCTGTTTGAGATATGAACATTTCTTTCTGTTGTTTTTATTACATTAGCAGTATTTCTTTGCGTTTCAGCCTTGACAAGCTGTATTATTGATTGTGAGTAACGTTTGTGCAATTATACTAAAAGACTTTTACTTGATAAAACAGTCTAAACTATGAATCTTTTGAGAGAAGGAGTGTAGGAGATTGTGTTGATCATGTAGAGGCCTTGATACCGCAGGCTTTATATCACCAGGATCGTGTGTGTAAGTAAACAGGACAGAAGAGCGGTGATCTCCATCATCACAGTGTCAGATGAAGCTCTTTCTGCTGGTGTTTCTTCAGGTACGTGTGGATCCTCAACAGTCTCCTGAGCGGCTCCATCAAGATGAACACGTCTCCTCTCTTCCTGCACTGCGTCATCCTTCATGGCGTCCCCAGCTTCGACTCGGCCGCGGGTCAGTCTGCTTTACTGCACTGACACTACAGGATCAGAACAAAAACGCTAACTCAACTGAGCTGAATAACAGCAGACTTTACAGCTGAATCTGAATTTGTCTCATATCTGATGAAGTTTACAACATTAACACTGTTATTTCCTGTTTATTACTGTGAAGCTGACTCGACTTGTGTTGTCTTGGGTTACGATCTAACCCTGTTGTCACTCCTGCGTGGTGTTTTTCAGGGTGTAAGCCGTATGTGAAGGTGTATCAGGCGATGCAGGTGGTGTACGTCTCAGGAATCTAGTGAGTTTATTCACTTCAGCTGATCTGATCATCAGCATCACTGCATACATATTTTATTTCAAGTAATAATGAAAATAATATTTTTTATGATAACCCTGGTTTGATTGCCATATTTCTCAGCCGCGTCGGAGCCGGTCACAGAGACAGGATCTGTATGGCCCTGGAGCCGGCACAGCTGCTGAAGGGAGACATCATGGTACTGACAAGCCTCTAAACAAACACCAAACACACTTTTAGCTTATTAATATACGTCTGTCATTAACAAGTGAGTGATAGAAAGAATTTATGCACCATTTCAACATGCTAGCATACTGAACAATAACATACATTAATATTCGCCCGTCTGTCTGCAGGTGAAGTGCTTCCATCAGAGCAGCCGGTCTGAGCGAGACGATATATTCAGAGTTCAGTTTCACACGGGAGCGGTTCAGGCCTACAGCCTCGTGTTTCAGAAGGACGACATGGAGCACGCCAACAAAGGTCAGCGCAGGTCACCTGACCACTACATACGCTTGCTGTAGCCATGAGTTCGTTTGGAATTAAAATGCTGAAATGTTAAAACGTGTTGTTGCTGGATAGTAACTCTGCAACTACATGTCAACTAACTCTCATTAAAGTATTAGTAGACAGTGGCAATTAGAATAAGTTGATATGTAGTTGCAAACTTACTTATAGTTAGTAGAATGTCTAAAATAGACCATCAAAATAAAGCGTTACCATGACTTTTTCTCTCACAATTGCGAGAAGTCAGAATTGCGAAATAAAAAGTCTCAAATACCTTTTTTATCTTTTATTTTCGTGGTGAAAACCAGCTTGAATAGGATTGTGAAGGCCTAAAACTAAAGTACAAACACATGAATTACACTTATGAAGCATTCATTCAATGTCTTTGTCTAAATGTTAAAGTGAGTGTCTCTTAGTGAAGCGTAATTAGTCCTTGGTCTTAAATGAGGTTTGAGTTCAGTTCAGAACAGTATCAGAGGGTTTCAGGGCGTTTTCTGTGTGTTTCAGCATCTGTTGTGTTGATATTCTGATGTTCAATTTCAGATGCCAGGTTTCCAGAATATGGCAAAGTGGAGTTAGTGTTCTCTGATGGCCCAGAACGAATTTCAGGTTCGTTTTTCATGTATTGTTGTCAGCTAATGCTAAAATTGTTGAATGCTAACATTTCTCCACAACAGAACAAAACTTGTACTGAACTGATCAGAATAATGACACTATTATCTTCTGTAGAGCTGCTTTACAGCTAAATTTAAATTAATTTCATAATTGATGAATTTTGCAACTGTTTATCACTGTGAAGCTGCTCTGAACCCACCTGTATTTTTTAAAGAGCTAAATAAAAGAAGCTATGTCAAAGTGATGTGCACATCTCAGGTACAACTGTTAACTATCAGTCTGTTGTGTGTCTGACAGGTTCAGAGCGCTGGCTGAACGGTCCAGATGTGACCGTCGACTACACCAGCACAGATTCACTCTCTAAATGGGACTCCTATGGGAACATCTGCAGTGAAGGTAGGAAAGATCTGAATGCTTATTTGTAAAGGAAGATATGATGCTGAAGGAGCTCTGGCTACACAAACACACTAATGTGGTTGAGTGAATGATTCAGTGACTTACCCATATTTATTTTTTTTTTTTTTGAATGAATCAGTTGAGTGAGTCAATGATTCAATGACTCATACAGTGAAAGAGAGACTTTTATTGAGGGACTTTTATTTTATTTAAAGGGTTAGTTCACCCAAAAATGAAAATTCTGTCATTAATTACTCACTCTCGTGTCGTTCCACACCCATAAGACCTTTGTTCATCTTCAGAACACAAATTAAGATATTTTTGATGAAATCCGAGAAGTATCACTTATCCATAGACAGCAATATAATCAACACTTTCAAGGTCCAGAAAGGTACTAAAGACATCGTTAAAACAGTCATGTGACTGCAGTGGTTCAACCTTAATGTTATGAAGAGACGAGAATACTTTTTGTGCGCAGAAACAAAACAAAAATAACGACTTTATTCAACGTCATTCTCATACGTTGTTTGCATCCAGCGCTTCCAGGTTCTACGTCAGAACGCCGACTCATTATTGGCCGGCTCCTGCGTCAGCGTCACACACATGCGTTGTGCTGATCACATGATCAGCTTTGGCCAATACTGGCATTCGGACATAAACACGGAAGCCTTCACTGTGCTTACTGCGTAACCTGCGTAAGGATAATGACAGGGAAGAGAAGAGATTGTTGAATAAAGTGGTTATTTTTGTTTTGTTTTTGCACACAAAAAGTATTCTCGTCTCTTCATAACATTAAGGTTGAACCACTGCAGTCACATGACTGTTTTAACGATGTCTTTAGTACCTTTCTGGACCTTGAAAGTGTTGATTATATCGCTGTCATAAACCTCTCGGATTTCATCAAAAATATCTTAATTTGTGTTCTGAAGATGAACAAAGGTCTTACGGGTGTGGAACGACATGAGGGTGAGTAATTAATGACAGAAATGTTATTTTTGGGTGAACTAACCTTTTAAGGTGCAATTCCTGATACTAGTATTGTTACTGTGTGGCTCTTTTGGTCCAGACTGAAGCACATGTTATCTTCATGTGTTGCCCCTGAGCACTACAATTTTTGTTTTGTATAGTTGGGCAAAACTCTGTCTGTGTCTTTTTCTGTACTGTGGCTGTGCTGTTACTTACACACACACACACACACACGGGATGTGCCCTCACCCACACACTAAAACCACCCCAGAAGTCCAGCATCTTTTTCTGACTGCGGTGAGGCTCATGGCAGGACTTCCATGTGTCCCGCAGAATTCACACCCTTCTTTAACTCGCAAACACAGAAATAGTTTGGCCAAAATCACAGGTCCCCCCACAGCTGTTTTGCATAAAAACATATTCATGGAAACAAGTTCCAGCACCTTTAATGAAGAGGGTTTGATCAAGCACAAACAGACAACTGTGCATTCCTGCGGCAGATTCAGGCCTTGTTTTCACACGCAAACACTTAAAGCTCACAGGAATTCAACATCTCTGAGCTCTGCATCTGTTTATATCCCAGTCCATGGGTTAGAGGAACTAGCACAAGTAAATATATAGTTTGAAAAGTTTGATTTTAGTGCTGCTTCCTCAGGCAAGTACACTACTATTGCTCATAGTTCGAGCAAGTGATTTGAACAGACCACCAGACCTAGTATGAATCTCAGTATGCTTGTTGAGGAGAACGAGCTGCTGCTTTAATAAGTGATCGATTTCACCTGCTGGACCAGAAAACAGCTAAAAAAAACCCCACAAACACACATTGAAAGAGGAGCTTGAGACACATCTACACATCAGAAGATCAGGAGTGACTCATTACACACTAGACAGGAGAAAAACACCTAGAAACCACCCAGAACTTCTTAGCAACCACATAGCAACACCCTGGCAACCACCCACAACAACTGAGCATCATGGTGGGGCAAAAATGAAAATGCTGCTTTCTGTAAATATTATTTAGTTCTGTTGACTTGTATTGGACTCGTATTGCAAAACAGACATTGTGAAAACAGTATCACGTGTAATGAAGGCTTTGATAAGGTCCAGTCTTGTTTCACGCAGTGACAGCAGTGTTCGTCAGTGTTGGTTTAGCTGAACTGAGGTCGGTGTTGTTGACTCACACAGTTGTGATGTTGAGGCTTTGGCAGGAAGAGGGACAGGAATTGTAATTACAGTGTTTTGTTTTTGCTGTCTAATTCTGGCTGCTTCTGATGACAAAACACCATAAAGAAAACACCATATAACTTCCTCCCTCGGCCTACCTCAAGATGCGTCTGAAAAGCCAAGAAAGAATGCAGAGTTTTGCAAACTTTAGGTGAAATGCTAGACTGACTCTAACTGAACACTGCTGAGATGGTTCCTTAAAGAATATTCTGGGTTCAATCCCAGCTAACAAAAATATCTTGTATTAATGTTTTAACATTTTGGGTGCTTTATTACAAATCTGAGCTTCGCATTCCTGCTTTGAAACCCTCAAAGTTACTGACTGTGCTTATTTCAGCTGCCAGTGGCTTGTAAAGGTATTTTCTGTGTTAATGAACGCTGATGGAGCTGAACTCACACTGAACCCGGACATTCCTCTAAGCGTTGAGCACATCTGCTCCTCTGTCAGGCCAGTTGTGTCGTTTAGCAATGAGAGAGTGATCTTAGGCTCTGTTAATTGAAGGCCTGTATGATGTGTTAGTTGTGGAGAAGTTTGCTTTCATCTTCAGAACTGTTCTACTTTGTCATTTCACATCCGACTTTTTTTTTTTTACTAATCCTGGTTCATCTTGGGTTTTCAGGACAGCCTCATTTTACAGTCCCATTCAGTGACGTTTGATTCATGAACCAATCAATGTTTTGAACCGATTCTTTTGAATCATCCGTTGTACTGTAAGGAATGACTTTCTGTAGTAAAACAACAGTTCAGGTAGCTGTTGCACACTGTAAAACAATAGAACAATACTAGAACAATGTATAGACAAACACTGATTCTTTACACTATTCTTTAAGAGCTGCTGTGCAGCCAAATAATGTACCAGTTATCAATGTAAAGCTGCTTTGACACAATCTACATTGTAAAAAGCGCTATATAAATAAAGGTGACTTGACTTGACTTGATAAAACACCTAATATAATTTAAACGTTAGTGTTTAATGTTGCTTACAAAAAATGAATTTCTCAGAATACACTGAAACTTTGAATAGCTGTCAATGGATAAGTGTACTAGTCAGACCCTGAGCCCCTGGAATGAACTGGATCTCTGCAATGAACTGGATGTCTCAACACTTTCAGTGTTTTCAGTATATGACTGTATGATGTATTTTGACTGATCCCTTCAGAGATGGGCCATAGAGTCAGATAACACATCCTCAGCCCCGCCCTCTTCTCTCATGCTCCGCCCCTGTGTTTACATTCCAATGTCCATATATGGAAGAACAGTCCCACCCCTGAGTCTCAGTCAACTAACTCACCTTCAGCAGTTCTGGAGGAAAACAAGGCGAGAAGCGCATTACTGGAGTCTCCCTAAGCACAAGAAACACTGTCGTTTAGATCAATAAATCAAAAACTTTAAGAGTGCAGCAATGATAGCAAAATAGCACTGACTAAATGAAGTGTAACAAGTAATTTCATTGATGATGACACCAAATACAGTATTGAATTGCGTTCACATTAGGGTGAATGTGGTTTAATTTCATGTAACAAAGTGCCACGAAATGCATAAGCAGAGTGAGATGTCATATTGCTTGTTTCCTTCATGCAGGTGTTTATCTTGTCAATCAGTGAGTCACGTCTGTTTCTTCCTCCCCAGCAGCTCCGCTCCTGGACAGATATTTGGTGAAGAGAGACTCCAGCAGGGTCTCCACACCCTCCAGATCCCAGCGGAGCCCCGATCACACGCTCTCGGCCAGCACCGACTCCGGCCTCTCCAGCGCTTCGCTGCGCACCGACTGCTGGCCCGTGCCCGGGCCGAAAGCGCCGCAGCCCAGCCAGCAGGAGCGAGTGGAGCTCAAGCGGCTGCTCAGCGGCTTCGGTGTGGACGAGGCGAGCCGAGGCTGTGCGCTGACCATCGGCCCACCGCAGATCCACATAAACGGACGCTCTCGGCCGAAAGAGCGTGAGACGGACATCCTGGATGACGAAGTCCTGACCTCGCGGCACGACCTGCACAGCGTGGACAGTCTGGGCACGCTCTCCTCGTCCTATCACAAGAGCAGCCAAAACTCACTGCTGTCCGACGGCTTCGGCAGTCCCGGCCGTACGGATGAGTCTGCGCAGCAGCACACGACGGCCATGGACGAGTATGAGCGGAGAGCCGGCTTCGCTCACAGAGGTGCGTCCCTCCCTATCAGCTCTCCGGGTCCCAGAAATCTGTTCCAGCACGGCGGATACTCCACGCAGACGTGGGTCCATCAGCAGCAGCTGGTCGCTGCGCAGCAGTACTTGTACCTGCCAGAGAATGACGCTGTTGAGCGGCGCTTCCACAACGACATGCAGGAGCTCCTGCCCAAACCCGCCGGTGAGCACACCGGAAAACATCACACTTACAGCCACAATACTTCGTTTTTCTATAATCATATTTATGCTTTGGTTAAAACTTTAAATGTTGATTTAATATTAATACAAAAATCCTCAAAGACAAAAACAGATTAAAGGGATCTTGGAACAAGCATCTGAGGGGGGGGATGTACATAGGATAGTAAAGACAACATGATTTTCGATTAGACCAATATAAATGACACGGCCATTTGCCTGTTTTCAGAGCAGAACAAGCCTCCAGCGAGTCCTGAAACCCCTCAAAGCCAAGAGCCTGACCAGATACATGACGATGAGTTCAGCTCACTGACGCTGGACATCGACAACTCCATTCATCAGCTCAACCAGCTCATTCTGGATCTGGACCCCACTTTTGTGCCCATTTCCACCAAATCCAGCTCACTGAAGAGAGCCGGAGCTCCGGACAGTAACGGTAACGTGCAGAAGGACGGCGGCAGAGAGAGGAGTCATCAGATGGGTAAGATCATACTGATAAAACGCTGCTGCCTTCCTGTTGTTCTTGTAGTTTGGATCAGATTAGTGAAACATTGCCAGGGGTTTAAACTGGACACGTTTGAGTAGCTGCTCAGATCTTTAACCAGTAAACCGGTGTATTGGAGTGTACACAAATAAGCACAGAATAATTTATATATCACAAAATAAGCCTGAAATAATAGTTATCGGGAACATCAAGCAGATGACTTCCATTAATAAATACAATGATTTTTATTCTGTGTGAAGACCTGCGCAGTCACTGCTTTTGGGCTGTCAGTTGTCTTCGCATTTACTGTGATGTGTTTATCCAGCTGTTGACCACTGAATACTGACCGACAGTATTAACATGAGTTGTGTCGGTTATTAGTCCACATGAGTTTGTCATTTCCAGAGATCATGTGTATCAGCTGCGCCACATGCTTGTTTTTATTCATGATACGCTATGAGCCAAAGCAATCAAACGACGAGTGAAGTCAGATGAATGTTTAGTGTGATCAGTCTCTTTGTCCTCGTCGTGTGTTTGTCCTTGTTCATGTGTTGACAGCACTGAGACTTTGTGTTTCCTCAGAGGACGGTGATGTGACGGAGTTCAGCGGAGCTCGTGGACACTCGTCCTGGACTCTGGATCACAGACACACACTGACGCCGAGTGTTGACCGCGATCCTCACACACAGGTACGGCTCATCCCGTCTGCTGCTTCATTCAGTGTCTAATGCCCTTTAGTTTTCATCAGATTTAGTCAACCAGTGTTCAGTCGAGTTTTAGTTAGCTAAAAGACTGAGCATTTTACTCTAGTTTTAGCCAATGAAACTTTTAGCCATGCTATATAATGGTTAAACTGATAATCTCAATTATTTTGCTCAAAAATAACAAATCCGACACGTCTCAAAAGAAACATGCTGCTATACCTTCAGGGAAAACTCACGTTCAAAAAAACAATATTGCACAAATGTACTTACCAACTGATGATTTCACATGGTGAACAAATTGACTCCAGTACGAATTCATTTGCGTGTCCAAAATAATCAATCATCAAACTATAAGCATCCAAAAGTTTAACACAATGAAGCAAACTAAGTGAGGACGAGTCCCCAATTTGTTACGACCCATGGCTCAAGGGAAGCAACAAAAACGAGGGACACACATAGACCAAATTATAAGCTCAAAAGTGATGTTGAACTAATTACAAAATTAAGGCAACAGTAAATAATAGAATGAAAACAATTAAAGGAAATAACAGTGTTTCTGTATCCATCAGTGTGTAGAGCAGGGTGCATGGTTGAAAGTGTTGCAATGTAAATGCAAAAAACAACAAAACACAAGCAAAGTCCAAAACCCAAAGTCCCTCCTTTGGCTCAGCTGGTGATCTCTTTTAAAGGAGTGTCTGAAGCACTGTCACAGGTGTATCCAATTGAGGTAATTTGCGGGCAAAGGTACCAAACAGCAATTCCCACTGAGAAGGTTAGAGGTCAGATTTAGGAAGAGACGAACACAGACTGACTGAGCGACACTTTCATTTGATCAGAATATCTCAGTGGAGATCAATAAACTCCAGCGCATGTGTTTGTCATGTTTTCAGATCATCTGCGCTCAGTGTAGAGAGAGCGCGTGCGCAGGGCTGACAGATTGCAAAGATTAAGTAAAACACCAGGCAGAAAATGTGTCCAATTAAGAGAAAAGCTCCGATTGGGAGATTTAAACTTTTGAGATCTGGCAACCAGAAGCATGAAAGCTCATAGAGACTTGATAAAAATAAATAAATAAATAAATAAATAAATAAAAAGTCTATAATATTTTTTCTACTCTGTTTAGTTGAAGAAAATATAGAGATTTTGGTCCCATCTTTTTTCGTCAACAATACTGCATGTTGATTTAGTCACAGATAGTGTTTAATGATGTCTACAGTATGTCGTCTCGTCATCATCTTGTTTCCGTCACAGTTTTCGTTAATGAAATGAACACTACACACCGGTGACTCAACACACTCTGTGATTCACTACTAGCTCAGCAGAATCACATGATTCATTTAACAGACACTCCAGTTCCAAGCAACCAGGAAAATACAAATACAGTCAAATAAAATCTTTATTCCTCCTGCATTAGGTGTGTTGCTTGTTAACTCCAGTGGTTGTGTGTGTGTCAGTGTGCAGCAGTGTTCAGAGCAGACGGTGTGCAGTACTCCTCTCACACTGAACTGGACACTGGCAGTGACGTGATGCCCACAACGCCAGCGTTCCCTATCTCACCATCCACTCCATACGGTAACACACACACACACACACACACACATCCATGTTTCATATGTCAGCTGTATGTACAGTAAGTGTGATGGATCTGTGTGTGTTGATGCAGTGAAGAGCATGATGATGAACTTTCCACCGTACAGACAGACTCCGTCTCCTTCATTTGGATTCTATAGAGCTGAACACGGTAAATCACATGATTCACTCACTTTATTTTAACATGAGATGTTTTGTTCCAGTCATTTTGACCCAGAGTTTTATTTTCTCCACCTTGTTATACTTGTGGTGTTCCTGATCAAAAATGACTGACCTACATGACATGAATGTGCAGCTGTGATTTCACTGTCGACACTTCACATTCAATTGTTTTATATTAATTTAAGCAGATGTGAAAGAGCAGTGCACGTTATTCTTTCAGACCTGAGAGAGAACGCAGGGTTTATGGGACACACGGCTTCAGATGAAGCTTTACAGCATCCCACTGTCAGAGCGTACGTCCAGCCGGCCATCAGTGAAGTCATGTCCTTCTCCGACAGCTACAGGTACATTCATTCATTCTGTCTGTCTTATTTATTGTTTGTTTGTCTAAAGAAAAAGGTTGGAAAGATGGCGATCCAGCAGTTGAAGAAGTGTGTGTCTCCATGACCACTACATTACGGCTGGTGACTCACATGACTTCTGTGTTGTTTGTTTGTGAGCGTCTCTCTATGAGAGTGCTTCGCTCCCGCTTGGCTCTTTTCTCTGAAGAGGAAGGCTGAGCTCATGTTCACCGTGGTTCGGGTCCGGCAGACGCAGCGTCTCAGATCACGGGGGTCATAAATGGAGTTGGTGGAAGAACTTGAGATGGGCTCTGCCTTTTCTCACTTCTCACCTGCCAAACCAGAAGCCCTTGTTTCAGATCCAGAAGCACGCCTGGCGGTTTCTTCTGATCTGAGGGCCCGGTGTTGGCTCTGTCTGCTCTGAGGAGATGGATGTGTTCAGCATCAAGGCAGGGGAATTAGAGGAATCGCCACCCCTCTCCCCCACTCATGCGGAGATATTGGAGGTTGTGACTTGAGGTGTGGCTACATTGAGAGACACAACGTGTTCCCAGATATTTAGTTATTCAAGAGCGCCATCTTGTGGTTGGATCATTTTCTTCTCTTCACTGTTATCATTGCTGTATTGTCAACATGTCTAAGTGTAACGTTTGCTAAATTTTTTATTCAAAATCGCGATTGCTCAATTTAAAAATAGCCTAATATAATCAAGGCAAAACATTAAATTCAAATTAATTGAAAAAAATCTGAAAAATCACCCAGCCCTAAATATATTACATTATGTATTTTTAAACAGTGTTATACTCTTTCCACCCCTTTGAGCCAAATTAATTTAACAATACAATTATGTGCACGGAAAGATCATTTATAATAAACTGCAATATTCCATAGAAAAAACAAAAACAAGAATTTTCCACTTTGATTTCATGGGGACTTTAAATGATTGAGGAGTCTTCAGTTCTGCAGACAACCCTGAACACGAGGATTTGTTGGCTTTTAGGTCAGAGTTGCTCTCTATCCAGCTGTAATAAGCACAATATTTCACACTCATAACTTAAACAAACACATAAGATTGCCCACTTACAGTAGGGTGATCAAACAAGTCAAATACATGTCGTTATGGCATGACGACATGAAATACCAGCAAATATCACAAATCATCTCTATAAATACCAAGCCAGAGAGAAACGCATTTGAAGGCACGCATCTTCATTACCCATTGGAAAAGTGCTGTTATATAAATTAGCAGCAAATAGTAGCAAAGCCTTACCTTGTGATAGGTAACCTTTGTGCCATTTAGTTTGTACAGCAAGCAATCATTTAATCCAAAGGGAAGTTTCGGTGTTGTAGCTTGAGAAGTACACTTCCATATCCTTGTCATGTTGTTCCCCAAGTGTTTGCAAACACATGCACTTAATATCCAGATTTAGCCTACCAAATTAACTTGTATCTGGACTGGATGGACACTTCCTAAAAGCATTGTATGACACTGACTTATTTCCACTGATCGATTTGTTGAGTCGGAGTAAGTTATTATATCGCGTTATCACAAACGAGTCGCAGACGCTCGTCTGAACATGAGTTTTATTACCGCCGGCGCTCACTGGAAGACTACATTACCCATCATTTCTTGAGAACTACAGTAATCTACGGAAACTCAAATAGCTCAAATTACACTGTTTTGAAACCATGATTCGCACTTTGTTCGCACTCACGCACTGAAGAAAACCCAATGTCTGTGTTTTGTCCTTCTGGTGAAAAATGTCAAATTAAAGGTTAAAGAAGTTGTGAGTGCGAATTATGGTTTCGTATACGAAGTAATTAAATAGATTTACAAACACATGCACATGACTCACTAATAATCATCATTAATATTAGCGAATAGCCTATAACAAATAATAGCTGTTCGAGTGAGGTGTTTCAATCTCTGATTTTTCTTTTTGAATAATGTAAGAATAATAAAACCTGCATAAGACCGGAGTGAAGAGTTTCCTCACGTCATGTAAACATCTTACTGCCATTTTTTGGTGAATTGTTTTAAAATCACTTATGGTTTTAATGTAACCATCATAATAATTTCATACGGACTTTAAACGAGCTTTAACACTTTGCAGCAGATTTTATGCTTTCAAGGATTAGTTCACGTCAGAATTCCCTGATAATTTTCTCACCCTCATGTCATCCAAGATGTTTATGTCTTTCTTTCTTCAGTGGAAAAGAAATGAAGGTTTTTGAGGAAAACATTCCAGGATTTTTCTCCATATAGTGGACTTCACTGGGGTTCAACGGGTTGAAGGTCCAAATGTCAGTTTCAGTGCAGCTTCAAAGAGCTCTACACGATCCCAGACGAGGAATAAGGGTCTTATCTAGAGAAACCATCAGTCATTTTCTAAAAAAAATTATATACTTTTTAACCACAAATGCTCATCTTGCACTGCTCTGCAATGCTCCACGCATTACGTAATCATGTTGGAAAGGTCACGCGTGACGTAGGCAGAAGTACCGCGGTACCACTCTGAATGATTTTAACTGTGAAAACATAGACGAGGTAATTAAATAGCTCCAGTAGTGTTTGTTTCATAGTTCAGGATAACAGTAATGTGTTGTGGTTCATGTAGGTCTCCACAGTCCATCTCTGCTCATACCTCGGACTCCGTGAGCTTCGCCACAGTGTCTTCTGTCCCGTCACAACACTCTCTTCCTGCTCCGAACGCCCACAGCTCTCCTCTCAGCGGTCAGAGAGCCAAAGTCTTGCAGCAGATGTTTGAGGAAAAGTTCAGCCTGGAGGGACTCGACTTCCAGCCACAACCTCAGAACCCCCTGCTGACGGCGTACGACGGCGAGAACTCGCAGGGTTCGGCGTCCACGTCTCCCAGCGGCTTCTCCAGTCCTCACAGCGGGAGCTCTCTGAGTATCCCGTTTCCCAGCGTGCTGCCGGAGCTGCAGACCAGAGCCAACGGCGGCTCTTCCCTGCCTCTTCCAGGTGAGCAGATGCGGTCGCTGGAGCTCACGTGTGTGCTTGATATCCAAACTGAACACTGTGCTGATGTTGCAGATGTGCTCTCAAGCAAGCAGTTGACGGTGAAGTTCGTCCAGGACACCTCCAAATACTGGTATAAGCCAGACATCGCGAGAGACCAAGGTACCGATCGAATCCCGTGATGTCTGACTTCTGTTTCTGACTCTCATCTGACCTCTGGCTTGTGATTTCTCCGTCCACACACAGCTATAGCGGTGCTGAAGGACACAGAGCCTGGATCCTTCATCGTTCGGGACAGTCACTCCTTCCGCGGCGCTTACGGACTGGCCATGAAAGTGGCCACAGCGCCTCCATCGGCACTGCAGCAGGGCAAGAGAGGTGAGCAGAGACCAATGTGACGGATGTGTAGTGTTTTCATTATATACACAGTTAAAGTATAATATACAGTAGGGGCCAATGATGTTTCAGGAGGAGACCCGTCCAGCGAGCTGGTGCGGCACTTCCTCATCGAGTGCACGCCGAGGGGCGTTCGGCTCAAGGGATGCCCTAATGAACCCTACTTCGGTAAGTCTATCAAACCCGCCACTGATGGCCACTCTGAGAGTCCTGCTGTGGGAATCATTCATTTTCATGTATACAGGAGTAGTGCTCACATCAGTGTGTGTGTGTGTGTGTGTGTGTGTTACTCTACAGGCAGTCTGACGGCTCTGGTCTGTCAGCACTCCATCACTCCTCTGGCTCTTCCATGTAAACTCATCATCCCTGACAGAGGTACAGCAGAACAGCTTCATTTATATGTTACTAAACTGTGACTAAAATGGTGAAAAATCATTTTGTTGATTGAAATAAAGTGTAAATAAAATTAAACATATTAAATTGAAATGTACATTGCCACTGGTTCACTCAAATGATTTGCAACGTTTTCGAAGCTTCACCCATCATCACTACTCTGGAATATTGGCTGGTTTGATCACATGACTGTTGTTTCTCCTCAGATCCTCTAGAGGACGCTGTTAGTGCATCTTCACAGTCCATCACCAATTCTGCAACTGAACTCTTGAAACAAGGAGCAGGTGCGTCCAAAACACATCCGCAAGCAATATGCAGTAATGATAACAGAGCGATAACCACCACTGACAACATCGACCGGTGACCGATTCCTCAGTCTCTCTGACTCCACCTACAGATTGCTTGTGTGATGTGTGTTTTCCAGCCTGTAACGTGTGGTTTCTGGGTTCGGTGGAGATGGAGTCTCTGACGGGTTATCAGGCGGTGCAGAAGGCCACCAGTGAGATCCTGAGCACAGACTCGCTCCCGTCCTCCACCGTAGTGCACTTCAAAGTCTCCTCGCAGGGAATCACGCTCACCGACAACCAGAGAAAGTAACTCACTCTTATCTTACATTCCTACCAAACATCTTATCTTACATTCATGCATTTTATCCGAAGCGATTTATATTGCATTTAAGCTTTTTACTTTTTTTCCAATTCATGCATTCTCTGGGAATCAAACAGGCATTTATATAGTGCTTTCTTATGTACTACTGTACACCCAGAGAATCCCTGGGATTCGAACCCATGACCTTAGTGTTGCAAGCGCCATGATCTACAGCTGCTGTCATGTGCGCAGTTTCTTATTTGATGGTCTGTGTAGTTGTGCATCAGTTTCTCATGGTTTAAGATGAGTGTGAAAACAGCTCCTGACCTGCACTGATGCGCGAGTCGGGGGCGGAGTTTGAGAAGAACATATAAACGAGCAAACGCTTGTTTGTGAATAATATTCATACATGTCGATGGAGCTGATGGAACACGTTGTCTTTCTAGACTGTTCTTCAGAAGACACTATGCTGTCAGCACAGTCATATTCTGTGCTCTGGACCCTCAGGACAGGAAGTGAGTCCGTTCTGCTCGATCAGATCATGATTTTCATATCATTTACAGTGATCTTGTGTTTCTATAAGCGTCTGTGTTCATTTACAGGTGGAAACGAGACGGCTGCACCTCAGCAAAGTGAGTACGGTCTTAATGTGTTTCAGGTGTAACCCAGAACTGTTGGAAATTCAGCTGACATTTATTATGGGACTATTTAGGTGGTTAACAGGAGTAATAGTTCAATTGTCCTTCCATGGCAGGATCTTTGGATTTGTGGCGCGGAAAGCAGGCAGCGGCATGGAGAACGTGTGCCACCTGTTTGCTGAGCACGACCCTGAGCAGCCCGCCAGCGCCATCGTCAATTTTGTCTCTAAAGTCATGATTGGCTCACAGAAGATATGATGTCATGAAAAGGGCGTGACCTGTTGAGTGGCGCAGGATCAACAGATTTCCTCCAGTGAGCTGAAAGCGAGGATGATGCGGGACTCTGGGACTGTTTTTGATCACGTGACAAGCCTTCTGAAACTAAACATGTACAGTATTTTGTATATTTATGTATTGAAAGTGTATGTATCGTGTACACAGACTCAAAGGAATTATTCTTATTGAAAATAAATCTCAATATATGTGTATGAACAGTAATGCTTTTTAAAATTATTTTTATTTTTTTTTTTTAGATGTTTTCTACTACTGATGACATAAACCAAAAACATCTTTATAATGTCATTGTGTTTTAGATGTCTATATATTTAGTATTTTATTTACTTTTTTACTTGCAAATTTCCATTTGCCAAGTTGTTTTCTAGAGAAAAAAGTCAGAACTGTTTATACTTCATATCTAAAAAAGATATGCATATAAAATATTTTAAAATCTTTCTCAATGCAAGTCTTTCCTAGTGTCTTCAGTACTGATGTTCAACACTGACAGAATCAGTCCTCACAACATCTGCTTCATCTGATTTCTCACTTTGATCAAATGAATATTTGTGATTGTGAACTGATTTTAGCCTTTCAGCTCTGAGGCATTTGAGTCCTTTTCTTTTCTTCTTATATGCTGTTTTTATATAAAGTGATAACAGTAGTTGTGAAGGAGAGGATTTTACTTTCATGTAGCTTCGGTTATGTGATGTAAAGGAATATCTATATGATATTGTTGAGAATTGGGCTCGGTTTAATGATTTGTGTTTTTCACACACTACAATGAGACACAAACAACTTTTAAGAGCTCTGATTATTTATACTTGACCATGTTGAAGTCACTGGTGATTTTCACAATCTGAACACACACACACACACACACACTCAATCTCTGAATATTGAACAGAAATAAATGGAAGATTAGTGTGTTGTTTTAGCAGTAATGTGTTGCAGTACTGAATGTCTGTTCATGTATTTCATCTGTTTCCAGGTTGCAGACAGTATTCACATTTTAACACTAAAGCCGCACATCTGTGCTGTTACTCTAATCACATGATTGTCATTTAAAGTGACACTCCATCTAAAAATGAATATTCTCTCATCATTTTCTCACCCTCTTGCCGTTCCATGACTTTCTTCTGTGGAACACAAACGGAGAACACAACAGTAATTGTATTGATGAACGTAAATAGTAGTGGAAGTGAAGGTTTATAGTTTAAAATATTAGTATTTTTGGGTGGAGAATCCCTTTAATGCTGCTGATCAGTTGTCATTTACACAGATCAAGATGTAGGAAATCACTGTCTATATACACATTTGTTACAATATTCACTACTGTTCAAAAGTTTGGGGGTCAGTAATTTTTTTCTTTTTCTTTTTTTTTAAAGAAATTAATACTTTTATTCAGCAAGGTTAATATTAAATTGATTAAACGTTAACGTTAAATTGATAAAAAGTGATAGTAAAGACTTAAATTGTTAGAAAAGATTTCTATTTAGAATAAATGCTGTTCTTTTTAACTTTTTATTCATCAAACAATCCTGAAAAAATAATCACAGGATCAACTGTTTCCAACATTGATAATAAATCAGCATAATAGAATGATTTCTGAAGGATACTGAAGTCTGGAGATAAATATTTCAAAGTATATTAAAATAGAAAACCATTATTTTAAATTGTAATAATATTTCACAATATTACTCTTTTTTTTCCTGTACTTTTGATTAAATAAATGCAGGCTTAATGAGCATAAGAGACTTCTTTCAAAAACATTAAAAATAGAAATTGTATACCTACTATGAATTGCTATATTGGAAGTGATAGATAGACGCATATGTGTGTGTGTGTGTGTGTGTGTACACAGTTTTCCCATATTCTTCTGTGTTACTTTTAGCAAGGAAAGGATTTAGAACGTTCGCTTTGACTCGCTGCGTCTAAACAGTCACTATCCGTGTAGAATCTCTTCAGTCGATCCACTTCAGTGTTCTTCTGCAGCCGGAGCAGATGAGCAGGTAGAACAGGTGTTGCGACTTCAGGAAACTCTTCAGATCGAAAACAACAGCCATTTTGGAGAATCAGAAACTTTCACAGATGTCACTTGACGGTCAGTTATTTGCTTCACGTCATATTATCGCATGTGTTTTGTTAGATCCGTGTACCTTTGGATCACTAGTTGACTTGGTTTTCTTTGTAAAACAGAATAGCCACTAAACACACACCTCTGTTTCATATAAGAAATACAGCCTTGTATATCTTTTTAAATTCAGGCAAATGAAATGAGTGTTCAGCCTAACAATTCCTGAAATCTGATCTGGGCAGGAATTTCAAGTCCATAACTAGTGATTGTTCAACAGCTCGTCATCTGATCTCCTCCTCGTTTTTCTCCTTTAGAGTAAAAGTCTTTTCACAGTGGAGATGGAAAGAGCTAAGGTTGACGCCGTCCTGTTTCAGCTGCAGATGTTGCTCTAGTTACATTTATCATGTTTCTGAAAGGTGAAATATTTCTACAACTTCAAACTTCAGATGTGTAATATTTATCTCACTAGACTGTTAAAGTATTTGTATTTGTATGTTTCAGTTTGTAATGAATGTGTAAATGAACTCAAACAAAAGAATCCCTACCACGAGTGATAGTGTTCAGCATTGCATATGCCATGCTTTCCTGTTTTTCACACTGTTTTCTGTGACAAATGTCTCAGATTTGATACTACACTAATGATAAACAGTCAGTGGGGAAATATCTGTCACTAAAGTATCATCCATGATTAAGCAACATGCGTTTGTTTCTTCATTATGGAAATGTGGACGAGCACAAGCTACTGCAGTCTGAACTCATCTTAAACTCATCTCTTTTCTCTTCTCACAGTTTCACTAGTAAAGGAACAGGACTCGTGTTTGCCTGACCCATCATTGTTTGCCTAAATCAGCTGAACTTGTAGGACTGTGATTGAAGCGTAGAGGTAATTATTATTATCATTTATCTCAGTGCAATTCTCTTCTAAGCATCATAGTAAGGTAGAAATAATGGATGTATGTTATCATTAGTTTTCTGTTTCTCCATATACAGGCCTCGTATCAGTTTCTCATGATGGAGAATAAAGGAAGCAGTGAGAGAGCAGCATCTCAAAGACCCAAACATCATCATGTGACCTCTGACCCCAGGTGAGACTCTATCAGTATTACAGACAACAGACTGACTCATAATCAATGAAACAGCAGGCAGAACTAAAGGAAGAATTATTTCTGTTTTCTCTCAGTATCTGGAGTAAGAGAGCTTCATCTCCAGAACCCAGCTGTGTGTCTATGAAGAGTAACGAATCAATATATCACCCTCCTGACCTCAGTGATGAAGCAGTGACCTTTGACCCCAGGTGAGACTCTATCCAGTTTTACAGACTGACTCATAATCAATGAAACAGCAGGCAGAACTAAACGAAGAATATTTCTGTGTTTTCTCTCAGTATCTGGAGTCAGAGAGCTTCATCTCCAGAACCCAGCTGCGTGTCTATGAAGAGTAACGAATCAATACATCATCCTCCTAACCTCAGTGATGAAGCAGTGACCTCTGACCCCAGGTGAGACTCTATCCAGTTTTACAGACTGACTCATAATCAATGAAACAGCAGGCAGAACTAAAGGAAGAATATTTCTGTGTTTTCTCTCAGTATCTGGAGTCAGAGAGCTTCATCTCCAGAACCCAGCTGTGTGTCTATGAAGAGTAACGAATCAATACATCATCCTCCTAACCTTAGTGATGAAGCAGTGACCTCTGACCCCAGGTGAGACTCTATCCAGTTTTACAGACTGACTCATAATCAATGAAACAGCAGGCAGAACTAAAGGAAGAATTATTTCTGTTTTCTCTCAGTATCTGGAGTCAGAGAGCTTCATCTCCAGAACCCAGCTGTGTGTCTATGAGGAGTAACGAATCAATACATCATCCTCCTAACCTTAGTGATGAAGCAGTGACCTCTGACCCCAGGTGAGACTCTATCCAGTTTTACAGACTGACTCATAATCAATGAAACAGCAGGCAGAACTAAAGGAAGAATATTTCTGTGTTTTCTCTCAGTATCTGGAGTCAGAGAGCTTCATCTCCAGAACCCAGCTGTGTGTCTATGAAGAGTAACGAATCAATACATCATCCTCCTAACCTTAGTGATGAAGCAGTGATCTCTGACCCCAGGTGAGACTCTATCCAGTTTTACAGATGGTGGACTGATTTTACCTGTTGCTGCTGAAACTGAAAGTGAGGCTCATAGTTTCACAGTTGGAGGGTAAAGCAAGCTCAGGGTCAAACTTTAAAGTCACATGATTTACTATCATTTTACTTTACTGTATTATCTACGTTGTAGAAAATTGTCTCTGGCTTCACAGTACATCACCGCATAACACATAAATACACATAAAAAGAAGCATGCAATTCATAATAAATAACAACAACAAAAAAAGTGTGAGTGCTGGTTGAATTTGTTGAGAGGTTGAGTTTGAGTTTGGTTGAGTTTGTTATTCTCATCAGCTCTTACTTACAGAAGCTGCATCAGAAGTGGCATTTAGATGTATCAGTACATTATCCATTATTAATCACCATTTACACCGAATGTAATGAAGTCACAATCATTTTTGGTGGCTGAAATTTGGGTGCTTCCACAGTTATTTTTTGTTATTGATGTTTACTTTTCCTGTCAGGTAAGTAAAATTCTCTTTCACTTGCCCGTTCATAAATCCACTTGTCCCAGACATTAATGTCACTGCACTGATACTATATTCAGAGAGAGATGCACTGATACACACAAGAGAGACTCAACGTGTCCATGAGAGAGAATAAATATGTACTGAGACCGCACTGAGAAACGGATGAACACACGAATGAATCCTTAACACCCTGGGGTCCCCTGGGTGCAAAAAAAGTGCACTTTAGTATACCTTTATAAAGTGTAATTATTACACAAACAAATATACTTTAAAGGAACACACTTAAGTGTGAATTAAATGTAATGTTTTCAATGAACTAAATGCATATTATATGTAATTGATTTCAAATGTATCACAGATTAAGGTCATGTTAAATGCAATTAGTTGAATTTTTGAGTTATTATTTTTTTGAACCATTTAAGTGGGACTTTATCTTTATGGCCCAGTTTCACAGACAGGGCTTAGGCTAAGCCAAGATTAGGCCTTATTTCAATTAGGTTATTTAAGTAGCTTTTATAAACATACTCTAGAAAAAAACATTACTGGTGCTCATCTTGAGACCAAACAATGGCTCTGACATATTTTAAGATAAGCTTTCAGTTAAAACAGCTCAAACATGCATTGTAGTCTGAGACTAGCTTAAGGCTTGTCTGTGAAACCGGGGGAATGTGTACTTTCATAATAGCTTGTAGTGTCTTTAAAATATAGTTGAAGTGTACTGCTCAATGTACTGACAAGTAATTAATGTGAATTAAAATATACTTTAATGTCATTTACATGTACACTATTGTATAATTAAATATATTTGTAATTACATTTTTCTAATAATGAAGTTGCAATTTAGTATATTTCAAATTTTATTTTTAAAATCTCTTAATTACCTAGTTACAATCAACACAAATTCAAAATTGAAACCCTCTAGATTTATTGATAAAACAATCTCTCTGCACAAGAAAAACCCAAGAAACACTTTACACAAACACAAACAGTTACAACACATTAACTCTCCTTAGTCTGGAGGACAATGAGGCTTATATGCACAATCATTTTCTCCCTCACATACAAAGGTACGTAAACCTAAACCTACCCATCACAAAACTTTCTGCATTTTTACATTTTCAAACAATATCATTCTATATGATTTATAATGTTGTTTCCTCATGTGGCCATAAAAATTGTCCCCACAAGGTCAAAATTTACTGGTATTACTATACTTGTGGGGTCATTTGGTCCCCATAATATAGGGAATACCAGTACACACACACAATCTCAGAAACAAACACACAGTACCTCACTCACACACACAACCCATCAATTAATATCAAAATAAATAAATAAATAAATTCAAGAAAAGTATCATTCCATGTTCAACACTACGATTCAAAACTTTGGGCATCGCTTTACAATAAGATTTTATTAGTTAACTATTTTAGTTAACATGAACTATGAATGAATAATACTTTTAAAGCATTCATTTAACTTTTTTTTTTTTTTTTTCATTTTATTAATTTTTTATAATACCATTCCTTACATATGGTGGTTACACACTAACATGACAGGGGAAATAAAACAAACAAAACAAATAAAACAATTAATGACAAACAATGACAACAACAAAAGAAGATATCTGAGTAAAAAATATTACAGCAACTGTGATGCACCAGCACAATCCACAGATTTACCCATCAAATTAGTAAATGACTCCCACATGCTCAAAAAGACATGTGCTTTCCTTTCCTTAATAAAACAAATCCTTTCCAAATGCAAAATCTTTCCTAAGTCCATGATCCACGTATCAAACTTAGGTACTGCTTCAGACTTCCAATGTTGTAAAATCAGATGTTTTGCAAGTAACATGCTGAGGGAAAAAGCTTGGGCTCCATATTTGTCCAGCCCCGCTTCTGGTGTCACCACAACAAACAATGCCATGATAGGATCTGGCTTTATTGTTCTGTTATATACCTCAGAAAGATGACCAAACAACAAGTAGCATTCATTAATCTTAATGTTAATTTTAACATTTACTAAGGCATTATTAAAATCAAAAGTTGAATATGTTAAAATTAGTGACAGTTTTCATGGCAAAAGAACAAGCAAACACCCTGGAAATGACAGGTATGTTAAACAGGAACTGTTTCAGGAATGGCACAAAGGTGTGTAACTGTTCAAGTCTCTGTGTATAGATCTGTATGCTCAATGATGTGCCTTTTTGTCCTTCGTTATGCATATTATGTTGTGTTGTAAATAAAATACAAACAATCAAAAAAGCCATTCTTTTAATCTCCTCGCATTCTTTGTTCTAGTCATTCAGCTGATAGGGCCATCAGGGGAGGGGTCTTTGTCTTCCCAGGTGTGAAACTCATCAATATTCATGATGATTCATGCCTCCACACATACAGGCTTTTTTACACATAACATGTCTTAGAAATTTTAAATCAATATATTGTTTTATGAGAATGAGTAGGCAGGATGATTTTCACATCATTTTGAAGCAAAAATTCTAGCCTGCATGATCCAGTTTTCACAAAAGTCTTGTGAAGAAATATTCAGTATGAGTTTTGTGGCCTTATTTCAGTGAGTCAGATTTTTTTTTTTACAAACCACATATAAAAGTAATTTTCTCAAAACTACAAACTTTTAAATACATGCTGCTCACATATTATTGTAGCAGAATTTGTGCTGAATACAGAGTAATCAGACTTTAGTCATGAACATTTTATAAGTATAAACAGAAATAAGCACAAATGTCAGGGCATGTCAAAACATCTCCAGGGCCCAGAAAACAACTCAGACGCCAGAGGGTTAACTAACGGTAGATGAAACCGAAGGAAGATAAGCTTTTCTGTGTGTTTTCTCAGTATCTCCAGGAGGGGGAGTCAGAGAGCTTCATCTCCAGAACCCAGCTGTGTGTCTATGAAGAGTGACGAATCAATACATCATCCTCCTGACCTCAGTGATGAACCAGTGACCTTTGACCTCAGGTGAGCATTAACATAAATAATAAGTATATTATTTTACTTTACAGTATAAAACGTACAATACTGTTGCATTCTCAAGACAAGGACAAGGTGTTTCAATGGCAAAGGGTGTTTATTAAAGGCTGTTGTCGGCCACAGCCCACATCGTACACACCCTGACTTATTCAAAGAACCGCACTTGAACCAGCGAAGTACTCTTCTGCTCCCCTTCTTCCAGTCCCCCCTCACCACAACACACATATTAAACTTTAACATTTAATAACAGTTCCTCAACGCCAAATGAATAAAATACAAATGTTAACATTAAAACATCCTTATCTGCAACACAGCAACATTTTTTAACATGTTACACTTGTGTCTGAATTTCTTCACTTGCAACAGTTAAACCCTCAAGTTTTTAGTTTAGCGGAAAACTGCAGGGAGATCTTTTAATATCTTAAATCATTTTTTTAAAATCATTATTCAAGTGCATGTTAAACTCACACCACATGCAGATATGAACTGAGATGCTGAAAACTCTGGATCATGAGATGCTCATTTGTAAATGAACACAAACTTTGCTCTGAAACACACAGCACATCAGACTATGTACCTTTTGCCATTTGATAAGCACACTAAGCTATACCACAACTTTGATTTTAGTTTAACTGACAGATTCTTTGCCAAAACAATGTCACAAAACCTAATACGTTAGAGATCTTTTGTTAGTATGAGAAGTGTTAAAATATTTTGATTCATTATGAAACTAGAGGGACACATTAGTCAAGGTGATTTATGGGAAAAACTGGATATAAATGACTGTCTAACAGAACCTCTGGTGTCAGTCTGGGGAGAAAAGCTTCACTAGTTTGTTCTGTCACCTTTAGCTGCTCACTGGCTTATTGTAAGGCACTGTTTTCCTTTTCTAAGTATATTCTTATCTGTGAAGCTGCTCTGAAAGATTATGTATATCAAAAAGTATTATACAAATAAACTGAAACTGTAGTTGTTATACACTACATCAATTATAAAGGAAATAAAATATTGACATCTGTATTGATTTACCAATTTCATTTTATTTTGTAGATATAAATCCTTTTTTTTTTTTCTTTTTTTTTTTGGTGTGTTGTCTTTTTTTCAGTAGAGTGGATAGAGACAGGAGCATCTCCCCGTTACAGTTCAGGCCCTCGGTCTCCCGCCTGACCAGCACCTTCACTCCCATTAGGACGTCCCAGGATAGACATAAACTACTGAGTGTCAAAGACCAGCACAAAACCAGCATGAAGATGAAGTATGAGAGATTATTTGAGGGAATGAAACTCCAAGAGAATGAAGCCCTCCTGAACAGGATCTACACACAGGTCTACATCATAGAGGGAGAGAGTGAAGGAGTGAATAAACAACATGAGGTTTTACAGATGGAGAAAACCGCCAGAACACAAGTCTCACAAGACACTCCAATCTACTGCAATGACATCTTTAGAGCCTCACCTGAACCAGGATGTGAGGAGAAACAACAAATCAAGACTGTTCTTACTAAAGGGATCGCTGGAATCGGAAAAACCATCTCTGTGCAGAAGTTCATTCTGGACTGGGCTGAGGGCAAAGCCAATCAGGATGTAGATTTCATGTTTGTGCTTCCATTTAGAGAGCTGAACTTGATCCGAGATCATCAGTACAGTCTTCACAGACTCCTGCTGGACTTTCATCCTGAACTTCAAGATCTGGACTCGAAGATTTATGAGGGGAGTAAAGTTGTGTTCATCTTTGATGGTCTGGATGAAAGCAGAATCACACTGATGTTTTCAGATGCTCAGAAAGTTTCTGATGTGACTGAGACTTCATCAGTGGGTGTGTTGATGTCAAAGCTCATGAAAGGAGAGCTGCTTCCCTCTGCTCTCATCTGGATCACCTCCAGACCAGCAGCAGCCAATCAGATCCCATCCAAATACATCAACCGTCTGACAGAGATTCAGGGGTTCAATGAGCCTCAGAAGGAGGAATATTTCAGGAAGAGAATCAGTGACGAGCATCAAGCCAGCAGAATCATCTCACACATCAGAAGAGCAAGAAGCCTCAACATCATGTGCCACATACCCGTCTTCTGCTGGATCTCATCCACTGTGCTTCAAAAGCTCCTGAAAGAAGATCTGAATGCAGAAATCCCTCAAACTCTGACTGAAATGTACATCCACTTCCTGCTGATTCAGATCAAGATGAGGATTCAGAAGTATGAAGAGAGAGATCCAGAGAAACTCCTGCAGTCCAACAGAGAAGTGATTGTGAAACTTGCTGAAGTGGCTTTCAATCAGCTGATGAAGGGCAATGTGATGTTCTATGAGGAGGACCTGAGAGAGAGTGGCATAGACGTCACTGACGCCTCAGTGTATTCTGGGATTTGCACTGAGATCTTTAAGGAGGAATCTGTGATTCATCAGAGGAAAGTCTACAGCTTCATTCATCTGAGCGTTCAGGAGTTTCTCGCTGCTTTCTATGTGCTGTACTGCCATTTAACAAATAACAAGCAAACGCTGCAGTTTCTAGGTGAAAAATATAAACATGACCGTGAATATGACTCTGACAGTGATTATGACTTTGAATATGATTTTGACCATGAATATGGATATAATAAGCACACATCTGATGAAGACTCTATTTATGATCTACTAACATCAGCAGTAGATAAAGCCCTCAAGAGTGAGAATGGACAGCTGGATCTGTTCCTGCGGTTCCTGCTGGGCATCTCACTGGAGTCCAATCAGAGACTCTTACAGGATCTACTGACTCACACGGAGAAAAGCTCAGAGAGCATCAGAGAAACCACACAGTACATTACAGACAAGATCAAAGATCCAAATGATCATCTTTCATCTAACCAATCAATAAATCTGTTCCTCTGTCTGCTGGAAGTGAAAGATCAGACTCTGTCCAGAGAGATTCAGGAGTTTGTGAAATTAGACAAACACTCAGAGAAGAAACTCACTCCTGCTCACTGCTCAACAATGGCCTACATGCTTCAGATGTCAGAGGAAGTGCTGGATGAGCTGAACTCCATAAAATACAACACATCAGATGAGGGTAGAAGAAGACTGATACCAGCTGTGATCAACTGCAGAAAAGCTCTGTGAGTGTTAATTATTAACAAAGAATCGTTTAATAATGAATCAAACACCTTTAAAATGAACCATTTACTAACAGATATATTCTTCTAAATAACAAGCTCGTGCCAGCGCAAACTCTCTTTTGGCATAAAAAACTACTGTCAAGATTTACTAAGGACACACAGTGAGAAATTAACGATGAAAAAGCGTGGAGAGTTATTTTTGTGACTGACCTTATTGCATATGATTTTTGTAGGAGTTTCCATTTCAGATGCAAAATTCCATTTCAGGAGAGTATTTAAATGAATCACACAACATGATTTACTAAGGTTTGCGGTTTACTGGTATCTGTGCCATTATTTGCCAATCAAAAAAGCATGTCTTAACCCATTTAGTGCTTGACATGCTCTGATAGTTGCTGTAGGAGGAAGAACTGCAGAGAACAAAGAGCGCATAATAGAAGAGAGAGTATCTTAGTGGAGGGGTAATTGCTGGCACGTGAGCAAAAGCGAGAGATGTGTATGTATTTCATTCAGATAAAGTACATCACATCTGCATACACCATACCTGCATACATTTTGAGGTAATCATTCATCATAGTAACACAGCTTGTTTTATTAAGTTAGGAGCTATAAATATTATTAAAGTGTGAGATTTAACCTCTTGCAGCGCACCCCCCTTTGCGCCCCAAACAGGAAAATGACATGCTTGAACTCAAATTGTTGTCTTTCCTAAACCATTTGGAGTATGAGCATTGTTGTGGTACCATTTGAAAGAAGACAAATTAAGCTTTATTCTCTTTCAGAATTAATGTTAGTAAAAAAAAAAAAGTTAGACAAGCTGGAGTTTAATTAAATGAAAAGAAAATGTTTTTTTTTTTTCTATCATTAAACAAAATAATAATAACAAAGATGCCTGCAAAAACTGGAAATACCCAAAAAGCCACAAGTCTTCAGAAGTTATGTTTCAGGTTTGAGGATGATATAACACAAAATGAGGTTCCTGCAAGGTTTTTTCTCTGACTAGTGCCTTTTTCAAAAATGGCCACTTGGAGCTCTAAACTGCCCCTTGGTAGGAAAAATGATCTGAGTGCTAGAGAAACTGTTACAGTTACTTTTATATGTACCACATATACTAAACCATTCTTTTAAAAATGTAAAATAATTACAAACAATTTCACGATGTTAAAAGTTGGTGGTTTTATTATTAAAAAAAAATTTAAATCTGTGCACATGATTTTAGTGCTTGTATTACTAAATTCACACAAAACCTAGCTGTATACAAAAGAAAGAAAGAAAAAAAGAGACCTTTTTACAGCCTTTAAACAGTTTTTGTCTCCATACATGGAAAGTACTAGAGATGTCAAAAGTACTGACTTCGGTACCTAGTCGGTACTGAAATTTAAAAAATGTGACGCTTTGAGCGCTGTTGAGTGGATTTGTAAACACCTCTGATTGGCCATTGTGTTCACGGCTCATCGGATATGTCTGTGATTGGCTTCAATGATCATCGCTGTAAAAAACATACAGTCATCAAAGTCATCAATGAAGCTCTTCACCGAGCGCTTACACAGATACACATGGGAGCATTTGAAAGCAGGCATCTATCGCGGACCAGTCCACTGATAGACACCTGCTTTCAAGCACTCCCGCTCGTGCTTTTAAAACGCTTTCAAATTCAAACACTTCCGTGTGCTTTCAAACGCTGCCGCACGTTGATCATTGAAGCCAAACACAGACATATCCGATGAGCATGTCAACACAATGGCCAATCAGAGGTGTTTACGAATCTGCTCAAGAGCGCTCAAAGCGTCACATTTTTTTAAATTTCAGTACCGATAGGTACTGAAGTCAGTACTTTTGACAACTCTAGAAAGTACGTCAATTGCTATTCATTCACAGTCGTATATAGACATACAAACAGATGCTACATCAGAAGGCTATCATAAACAATATCTATATTGATGATAGCTTCAGACAGCAATCAGCCTCCAAAAGCAATCGTTTGGAGGCTATACATAAACTATTATTGCAATGATGGCCAATCATAGAGAATTTCAAAATAAAACATGAAACATGAAACAAAACCAAAAATATTTAGGCATCCATCCGCAAACGTTCCTGAAGTCATGCTGGTATTTCACCAAAGCTTGAAGCTCATCTGTTTTTTTTTTTGTTTGGTTTTTTTTTGTTTTGTTTTTTTCTCCGTATTGACTGCACATTTGCCAAAATTATTGTAGAAAGAGGAATTTTAGAAATATTTTTCAGTCTCTGACAAACACCTTCTTTTTCGGGCCCTCTTTCGTATTTTAAATGATGAATTATATTGTTCAGAGCATTTATGTTGTTACTTCTGTGGAGATACATTTGTGGAATTGGATGGCACAAATCTCTGCATCTAAGTGTATTTTCAGAAATGCATTTGAAAGGAAAAACAAAACAAACAAACGTAACACACCACACCGACACTTGGAGCTGTGAGTCGCTGCATTCTTCCTTGGCAACTTAATTTACATTTCCTTATTGTTATTTCAGTATTGCTTTAATTTCATTTATATTTAATCTCTTCTAGTCTTTCTGGCTGTAATCTCACTGTTCAGGATTCTGAAATACTGTCATCAGCTCTTCAGTCCTTAAACTGTTTCCTGAGAGAGCTGGATCTAAGTAACAATGACCTGGATTCAGGAGTGAAGCTGATCTCTGATGGACTGAAGAGTCCAAACTGTCAGCTGCAGATACTGAGGTATTTAATAACGTAAGAGATCATTTATAGTCATCTGGTCATAATGTTGATGTGTGTTTGTAGATGATCCAACTGTTAATGTGTGTGTTCTTATCTCTTCTAGTCTCTCTGGCTGTAATCTCACTGCTCAGCATTGTGAAAGAGTGTCATCAGCTCTTCAATCCTCAAACTGTGTCCTGAGACAGCTGGACCTGAGGAACAATGACCTGCAGGATTCAGGAGTGAAGTTGCTCTCAGATGCACTGAAGAACTGTGAGCTGCAAATACTAAAGTATTTAAGAACATACAAGAGATAACTTACAGTCTGCCGGTCATAATGTTGATGTGTGTTTGTAGATGATCCAACTGTTGATGTGTGTATTTTGCTCTCATCTAGTATTTCTGGCTGTAATCTCACTGGTCAGTCTTGTGAGAGTTTGTCATCGGCTCTTCAATCCTCACACTGTGTCTTGAGAGAGCTGGACCTGAGTAACAATGACCTGCAAGACTCAGGAGTGAAGCTGCTTGGACTGAAGAGTCCAAACTGTGAGCTGCAGATACTGAGGTTTGATTTTCACATTCAGATTCAAAAATGTAAAAAACAAAACAAAACAAAAAAAACAAAAAAACAAAAAACAAAGCAATGTCAAATCAATTTATTTGTATGTGTACGTTCTTTCCAAGCTGTTTTACTGAAAATTGTGCCTTAGGGCCAGATTTAATAACAGTTTGTGCCAGCGCAAACCCTCTTTTGGCATTAAAAAACTACTGTCGGGATTTACTAAAGACACGCAGTGCAAAATTAGCGCTGAAAAGGCGTGGACTGAGTTGTTTTTGCGGCTGACCTTATTGCATATGTATTTGTAGGATTTTTCATTTCAGATGCAAAATTTATGGGAGGAGAGTATTTAAATGAATCATGCAATGCGATTTACTAATGTTTGCGCTCGTCAATTTACTGGTTTTTGCGCCATTATTTAATGCCCCAAAACCCATGTCTTAACCCATTTTGTGACATGGCTGCAATTGTTGCTGTCAGGAGGAGACAATGCAGAGAACAGAGAGCACATGGTAGAAGGGAGAAAATATTTTCCACTCGTATTATTTTCTTTGGAATGCCAGAGGAAGACGTTATCCAAACCATAGACTGTAAAAAAAGATGGATGACACACCTTCACTTTCTTCCATTGTAGTAACTGAAGCAGTGTGTCAATATGGCGCTGACATCTTGAGTCTCGAGTCTGTGCATAGTGAACTTGGAGCCCGAGTCTGCGCAGTAATTAGCGCGAAGTGGAGCCGCGATATCAAGGTCCCGTCCACACTCCCGCAAAATTGGTTAATACTGCAGAACAATATTATGTCGGTGTGAAATAAACAGTTCTGGAAATGTAGAAATTAAAGTTAAAGCTCCAGTCTCCTCCTGAAGATCCAGAGAAAAGTCCGTTGGTGCTTCCAATCCGTCCGTCCATACCCAACCGTCCATACCGGCGTGATGAATACGATCCTCAATTGGATGGAACTGGAATAAATACTTTGAATGTTGCGATCCTATTGGACTTACGATGGCAACCTGAATCGTAACAAAGCACTGTTGGCCAGAGGAGAACTGGCCCCCCGACTAAGCCTGGTTTCTCCCAAGGTTTTTTTCTCCATTTAAACACCTATTTGCCACTTGTCTGCCACCTGATGTCACCTGATGGAGTTTGGGTTCCTTGCCGCTGTCGCCTTTGGCTTGCTTAGTTGGGGACACTTGACATTTGACTTGACATTTGATATTCAACAGTGCTTTGATCTGCCTGCATTGACACTATTCTTTAAGAGCTGCTGTGCAGCCAAATAATGTACCAGTTATCAATGTAAAGCTGCTTTGACACAATCTACATTGTAAAAAGCGCTATATAAATAAAGGTGACATTCACTGATGCTTCAGAAGGAAACACAATGCATTAAGAGTCGGGTGGGGGGGGGCAGAGCTCAGTTTAACTGCTCAGGACAAACAAGGGACTCATGAACAACCATCACAAAACAAAAAAACAGTAGTAGATCATCCAGGTAACCACACAGTATTAAGAATCAATGGTTCACATACTTATGAATGGGGTTATTTTAATAAATTCAGCTATTTTTTTGTCTTGTGGATTATATGTAAACATCTTTTATGTAAAATATCTTACTCAGGACAGTACTAAATAAAAAATAACATGCATTTTGTATTATCTCCCTTATTTTGTTAAGATTATTAACATTTTCACAGATTCTGCAAGTGGTTCACATACTTTTTTTTTGCAACTGTATATTGTGGCGGGAGGAGCAAACGACAGACACAGTGGGTGTGGCGTCAGGCCTCGGAGAGGCTTTTATTTAACAGAAATAAACAGAAAACGATGAAAACCAGGAAATAAAGTGTCCAAACAAACAGGGGACCTGGTGTCCTCGTTGTGCCAGGGAAATGTGAAGGAAGGGTAGTGAGCAGATAGGATGGGTCCAGGTAAGGGGTGGGGTCCGGCGGCCGCACGCGCTTCTCTCTCTCTTTGGTCCAAGGCGCGAGGGGCGGCGGCTTCGGCACAGCAGCTCGTCCTCTTTATGCCATGACAACTGAGGGGAATAGCGGCCCAGCATCCTAACCTGTCGGCGGCGTCACGCATGCTTCTCCATTCTCGGCGACTCACATCTATGGCGGTGCGGGAGTCCCTCCGCGCTCCCTTCCTGGACCCACGAGGACACCAGCGTGCATGCACAGGGGAAAGAGACCGGTCTCCCGAGGATAAGCGCGCTCAGCATTTAACAGCGGCAGTGACGAGGCTTCATTATCTTCAAGTGTGCCTCATCACACGCCGCCAGACCTGGTTGTTTCAGCGCCCCTCCTCTCTCTCACACCCACTCCAGTCAGGAACCTGGTGAAGGGCGGCGACTAAAAGGACAGGGTGGCGCTGACAATAAGGGAGAGGCAGCCGTTCCGTCACAATATATGTATATATATATATTTGCAAAATTAGAATCATTAAAATTCAAACGAAATCCAACCCTACTGGTGGTGTGACATTTTGAAAAAATGCTGCTTGATTTTGTTCTTTTAGACATGAAAATTGTCCTTTGAATAATCGCCGTAAGCCATAAGGGAGAAGCACTGGATCAACTGCAGCTGTCGAACCATCATTAATCTGCTGCTTGAGTCTTGTTCTATCAGCCTTTAGTATACTTCAGAGTTTTCCCCATAAGCGTCAGTAACTGACGCAGTGCAAGTGAACCATATCAAAAGGGAACTGGTCTAAACTAGATAAAGGTCCTATTTACATCCTGTGCCTGTATGACATATTAACTTTCTCTTTCCTGTGCGGGTGGTGACACCTGCTTGTTCCGTTGGGTATATGGTGACTAGACACTTGACAGCTTACTAGGGAAAGAAAGTGTGAGGGGAGGGGTAGCTGGTTACATAACAGGTTTTCTCTTTTAATATACTTTAAAATATATTTCTGTGATGCAAAGCTGAATTTTCATCAGCCATTACTCCAGTCTTCAGTGTCACATAATCCTTCAGAAATCATTTTATTATGCTGATTTATTATCAATGTTGGCAACTGCTGTGCTGCTTAAAATTTTTTATAACCTGTGATACTTTTTTTTTAGGATTCTTTGATGAATAAATGAAGTAACGGCTGATGAAAATTCAGCTTTGCATCACAGAAATAAATTATATTTTACAGTATATTAGTATATATTACAGTATATTAGTATATTTTACAGTATAGTAGTATATATTGATCAAATAAATGCAGGCTTGATGAGTATAAGAGACTTCTTTCAAAAAACATTAATTTAAGTAGTAATGTGTTCAAACTTTTGACTGGTACTGTATTTAGCATCTGAGCAGAAATTTGTGAATAAAAGCTTCATTGATGTGGCACTAGGCTATTTTACAGTAAGCATTTCATAATCTGTCCAAAACAGGCCAAAGAAATCTTGTCTAAACATTCATATTACGTCTATGACATTTTATGTATTGTTTTTGTTATATTATAGAGCCTATAAATGTTAATTTGCAGTTTAATATGTTGCGAAAACATTTTATTTCAGTATTTATTACATATTTCAGTCGATTTCACTCATCTCAGTATAGCAATATAGTTCTGGAAAAGCCAATATAGCGTGTTTACTAATGTATGTGTAGTAAACTAAACGTCTCGATTACATATGTAATCCTCGTTCCCTGAAGAAGGGAACGGATACATCACGTTGAGAGAACTGACGAATTAGGAATCACACTAGAGAGACCAATCTACTTTGAATATAACTAAATGCGATATTTGCATCTGACGCCCAGTGGGCCATCCTCTGCTTGGAGACAGCCTTTCCCTTCTGCTGGCATCCGTAACAGACAAAGAGCTGCTCTGAGGTCCTGAAGCTTTGTGTTCGGTCCATGTACAGTTGCAGAGTGCGGATGGGACAGAGCAAAGCCAGGGCTGGGTCTGCCTCCTCCCAGGGCAGCACTTGCCGGTTCATGACCTGGTCCCTGAAGGAAGTGGTGGGAACCTTGGGCACATAGCGGTCTCAGGATCACATGAGGGTCAGTCTGCCCAAACTCCAGGCACGATTTCTTGACTGAAAATGGCTGCAGGTCCCCTATCCTTTTAATGGAAGCCAATGCAACCAGGAGCAAAGTTTTCATAGACAGAACTTTTAACTCCGCTGACTGCAAGGGCTTGAACGCGACATTCTGAAGTGCTCTAAGCACTAAGAGGGTATGGAGGGCAAGGAGGATTTAACCCCCCCCCCCCCCCCCCCCCCGGGGATCAGGTTGTGCTTCCCTACCGATTAATCTCTTAATGGGTCATGATATGCAGATATTGCAGCAGCATATACTTTCAGGGTGGAGGGAGACAGTCTTCGCTCCAACCCATGCTGCAGGATGGAAAGCACGGCTCTGATCGAGCATCTTCGGGGGTCTTCTCAGTGAGAAGAACACCATTCGACAAACAGGTTCCAAGCGTAAGCCTGTCTCTTAGACGTTGCTCGCGCCGAAGTGATGGTGTCCACTACCTTCTGGGGTAGGTCACCTAGAACCTCCGTGTCCCATTCAGAGAGCAGACAGATATCTGGACACGGGTGCCATAGGGTGCCCTGAGAAAGTCTCTGAGAAAGCAGGTTCTTCCTCAGAGTAATGCGCCAGGGAGGGGCTGTCGCAAGGAGCATCAGTTCTGGGAATTAGGTCCAGTTGGGCCAGTAGGTGCACCACTAACAAGACCTGCTCCTCGTCTTTCCTGACTTTGCACAGTGTCTGTGCGAGCTGGCTCACTGGGGGAAATGCATATTTGCACAGGCCCTGGGGCCAGCTGTGTGCCAGTGCATCTGTGAGTATCCCTGAGTATCCCTTTGGTCAGGGAGTAAAACAGCTGGTAAAGAGACATTTCTGGAGAGGCAACCAGGTCTACCTGTGCGGCTCCGAAGCGTCTCCAAATCAGCTGGATCACCTGGGGATGGAGTCTCCATTCATCTGCTCGTTGGGCAGAGCCCCAAAGGACATAGCTGGTACACTTCGATTAGAAGGTCTAGTGTGCTCCTCAGACATCTCAACTGGCTGCGATGCGCTAGAGGGTTGAGAGCCCTGGGAGGTTCGTTCCTCGGAGAGGTAGCCCTCACCATAATCCTCAGGTCACCCAAGCTGCTCCCTGAAGTAGTCCTCCCCTGGTTTTGGCCAGGAACGACACTAGAACGAGGAACAGGTGTGGGGACTCCACCCCGTTTGAGGTACTGGAATTTGGACAACAAAGTGCCAGTTCCTCGTTATTTAATACCTGGCATTTCAACGTTTCTTTAGACATATGTCTCATGTTTGTGTGACAAGTATTCGTTAAATTACAGTTCATTTTCTGATGAGTATCAGAATGGATTTCCTTGAGAGAGACGGCAGATCGCGCATCATGTTTGTTTTCTTTATTTTGCAAAAGACCCTTCAGCTCCACCCACTTGTTCACAGTCACCCGAATACTAATTGGACACACCTGCACCAGCCCTCCTCACACATCTCATTGTCTGGTCTCGTTGATACTTACCTATCGACTTACCTGACTGTCCATGACCTGCACCCGTCTTCATCCTTTGTCTTCCTTGGCTGCTTCCTCATCCAGTCTGCAAGTAATCCTCTCCTGCAAAGACACAGAGACTGTTACCTGCAAGTTAAGTTCCAGTAAACAATCTATCTCTCATCAACTCATCTGCTTGTTGCATCTGTCCTGTTACCATTCTAAATAAACCTTGTGAAATCTTCCAGTGTTGTCTTCTTCTGTCCATGACATATACACTTAACAGTTTCAAAAGATGTATAACACTTGTCTGTATGACCAAAATTCGACAGAGTATTTTGAGTCTTTTTCATACTGATAAGAAAAAAGCGAGGTGGTCGTGTCGACGCAACTGTCAATCCCAGGTGCTTAAAGCCTTTTTAAATCTTGGCTTTGGTAAATACATATACCAATTCTTATATGCTATAAAAATAAAGTGATGTAGCATCATTAAGAACTAACATGATCCCACTCTCTGACCCCCTGAAGGCCACTGTGTAATTCACATCCTGCCTAAGACACATTAAAGTCCTATTAGAGCACTCTTTATCAGATGAATCAAAACACATTTAAAACCTCAACAGATAAATTATCACAGTAAAACAGAGAAATGGCATCATTCATAGAAATATGAATGTGAACCGCTAACTATGTGTTTATTATTAAATTACTGCTGATATACTTGATTGAGTTGCATTATTGCTGATGTTTGAAAATCCAGTGAATGTTGATGTGGCTAATAGAGAAAATTAAATTGTTTGTGTGTGTGTGTGTGAGAGAGAGAGAGAGAGAGAGAGAGAGCAATATAAAGAGAACTATTTATATATTATATATATATATATTCACACTATGAATGATATTTACTCAAATGTTGAGTGTTGATGTCCATTTTTGTAGATGATGAGGCTTGATCTATCTGTAGGTTGTCTGGCTGCATGGTGACAGAGGAAGGCTGTGGTTTTGTGTCTTCAGCTCTGAGTTCAAACCCCTCACACCTGAGAGAGCTGGATCTGAGCTACAATCACCCAGGAGATTCAGGAGTCAAGCTGCTCTCAGACAAACTGGACCATCCAAACTGCTCACTGCAGAGACTTGAGTATGTCTAATTCTGACATACTGAACGTGTATATGTGCAGGATGCACATCTACATTAATATGAATTTGTGTGTTTATAGTGTGGATCATGGAGGAGAGATCATGATGACAGCAGGACTACGAAAGTGTACGTCTACAAACACATACCCTCTCTCTCTCTCTCTCTCTCTCTCTCTGACACACACACACACACTGACACACACACACACACACACACAAACACACACACTCTCTCTCTCTCTCTCTCTCTCACTCACACACACACACACACACACACTATCACTAATATTTCACTATATTACTGAGAACATTGCATAGTCTTCCATTGATTTTATATCAGGTTAATGAGATTTTCTCTGGCCTAACTAACCCAACCCCAACCCCTAAACCTACCCATCACAGAAACATGTGCAAAACACTAGATTCAAATAAAAACTAGTGACTGTTGTTTTGTTGTTCTAGATGTTTCTCTCTTCTTGTGTTCAGATGCCTGTGATTTCACTCTGGATCCAAACACAGCATACACTTATCTCATTCTGTCTGAGGAGAACAGGAAGGTGACATATGTGAAAGAGAAGCATTCATATCCTGATCATCCAGAGAGATTTGATGAGATTCCTCAGGTTCTGTGTGGAGAGAGTCTGACTGGACGCTGTTACTGGGAGGCTGAATGGAGCAGAGATGCTCATATATCAGTGTCATATAAAGGAATCAGCAGGAAAGGAGGGAGAGAAGACTGTGCGTTTGGATTGAATGACAAATCCTGGAATCTGTACTGCTCCAAAAAAGGATTCACTGTCTGGCACGATAATAACAAGACTGATATTCCTGCCTTCTGTCCATCCTCTAATAGAGCAGGAGTGTATATGGACGTGACAGCTGGCACTCTTTCCTTCTACAGCGTCTCTGACACACACACACTCACACACTTACACACACTCAACACAACATTCACTGAACCCCTCTGTGCTGGATTTAGGGTTTCTGATAATTCTTCAGTGTCTCTGTGTCAGATTAAACAACAGACACACACTTGAAAATCATCTAACGTTGACATGCACACAAAATCATCAAATCTCACATAATAACATTTGTATTAATTCATTTTTAATTAATGTTTTTCATTGTCATCCAGAAGAACTTAATCTAGATCAGACACACAAACTCTTCTGTACAAAACACAGTAATAAAGTAATTCCAGGAGCTTCAGAGCTCAATCTGCTGCCTTTATCACTAGAAAATCTTCTTTTGAAATGATTGTCTTTTATTCTTTATTATGTCTCCACAAGCACAACAGCTTTATATGACAGGAGCAACACACCAGCCTCTGTGCCTCAGCTGAAACTAAAAGATCTCTATTAATGAGCATGCTAAAGTAAAGCTAATATTTGTGTGTATTTATAATCAAAGACTGACGGAAGGTGTTCTGGGTCAATTTGACAAACTGAAATGTGAAGAAAATATTTCTGATCATAATGATGTTTCTGATCATCTTTCTCTGATTAGACAGAATCATCTGGAAGGAAGACATCAGATATCAGTGGTCTGACCACAGAGAGGTGTTTATGTTTTACGTCTCTGCATCATAATGCGGTCAGGGCTCTCTCTGTCTTGTGCCCATTTAAACAAGGTTTTGTCCAGCCAAAGCTTTTTTTAAGAGATATAAATCAGGCATTGATGTAAATTGCTCGTATTAATTCCTCAGCTGCAAATACTGCTCACTTGTTTCAGAACATATGCAGAAATTTGGTCAAAAAGAATCTTTAAGTTTTAAACGTGTTTTTGGAACGTTTGATTACTCAAAAGAAAGAGAAGGAAAGTACTATAAAGTTAATTTATGTTTCTTCAGGCAACATATATACAAATGCAAATATAGCAGAGCTAAGCCTTTCTATTCTTTTGCGAGTGCAATGCGCTTGCAGAGAGACTCCACCCACACTCCCTTCTGATTGGCTGTGATTTGTGATTGATTTGAAGCTTAAATAAAATACAACTCTTTCAATTTTATTTAAAAAGATTTTCCCTGAGAGTTTAAGTTTGCAAGAGCAAAATTATAAACTGTTCAGTGTTGATGTTTAATTACAACATCTGTAGTCCCATTTAGCCACTTGATAGCAACTGCCTTCTCAAAACAAGTGAGAGCTTTAAAAAGCCACAAGAGGGAAATACTCAGAATCAGAATCAGAAAGAGCTTTATTGCCAGGTATGTTTACACATACTAGGAATTTGTTTTAGTGACAGAGTGATTTTCTTTGCCCTTTTTTTCACTCTGGATAAGTACAGTTCTTGGAGAGTGGGGAGGGTTGTACCAATGATTCGCTCAGCAGACCGGACTACCCTCTGTAGTCTTCTGAGGTCAGATTTGGTAGCTGAGCTGAACCAGACAGATATAGAAGTGCAGAGGATGGATTCAATGATGGCAGAGTAAAACTGTTTCAGGAGCTCCTGTGGTAGAGTGAACTTCCTCAGCTGGCGAAGGAAGTACAACCTCTGCTGGGCCTTTCTCACAATGGACTCAATGTGGTTGTCCCACTTCAGGTCCTGGGAGATTGTGGTGCCCATGAACCTGAATGACTCCACTGCAGTCACAGTGCTGTTCATGATGGTGAGTGGGGGGAGAGCAGGGGGGTTTCTCCTGAAGTCCACGATCATCTCCACTGTCTTGAGCGTGTTGACCTCCAGGTTGTTAAGACTGCACCAGACAGCCAGCTGTTCAACCTCCAGTCTGTAAGCAGACTCGTCACCGTCCTGGATGAGGCCGATCAGTGTGGTGTCATCTGTAAACTTCATGAGCTTGACAGAGGGATCTTTAAAGATGCAGTCATTGGTGTACAGGGAGAAGAGCAGTGGGGAGAGGACACAGCCCTGAGGAGCGCCGGTGCTGATGGTGCGGGTGCTGGATGAGAATTTTCCCAGCCTCACTAGCTGCTGCCTGTCTGTCAGGAAGCTGGTGATCCACTGACAGATGGAGGTGGGCACGGAGAGCTGAGTTAATTTGGGCTGGAGGAGTGATGGGATGATGGTGTTAAAAGCAGAGCTGAAGTCCACAAACAGGATCCTCACATAAGTCCCTGGTCTGTCCAGATGCTGCAGAACATAATGCAGTCCCATATTGACCGCATCATTCACAGACCTGTTTGCTCGGTAAGCAAACTGCAGGGGGTCCAGTAAGGGTCCAGTGATGTCCTTCAGATAAGCCAAAACCAGTCTTTCAAATGATTTCATGGCCACAGATGTTAGAGCCACAGGTCTGTAGTCATTAAGTCCAGTAATTTTGGGTTTCTTTGGGACGGGGATGATGGTGGAGCGTTTGAAGCATGAGGGGACTTCGTACAGCTCCAATGATCTGTTGAAGATCTGTGTGAAGATGGGGGCCAGCTGGTCAGCGCAGGTTTTCAGACAAGCTGGTGAAACGCTGTCTGGGCCTGGTGCCTTTCTTCTCTTGTTCTTTCTGAAGACCTGGCGCACGTCATCTTCACTGAACTAAATTGCAGGTGTGGGGGAGACAGGGGTTACAGGAGGTGTGAATGTTGTTTTTTCAAACCTGCAATAAAACTCGTTCAGATCGTCTGCCAGTTGTTGATTCTTCACAGAGCTGGGGGATGGTGTCTTGTAATTGGTGATGACTTTCAGACCTTTCCACACTGAAGCCGTGTCAGAAATACTGATGTATTTCATGTTGTAGAATAAAACATGAAAATATCTTGAGCTTGTGTTCAGACCTTATTTCAGGTATTTTACCAAATACCCATAGACTTCAGGATGATGAACCGGAAGTGCTAAAATGCTCATTTCCAGGTGTTGGACTACAAAAATACATAATCCCTGCACTCTATTATTTAGTTGACCTGAAAAACAGCTTTTTGAGGCATGCATTGTATAAAAAAAAAAGAAAGAAAAAAAAAATCATTATATTCAGGATTTTTAATTCCTGCATAAATACATTTCAATCATGACAACTCTCGGAAGATTGTTAGCATGGTAATGGATATGACAATGTTAAAGGGATAGTTCACCCAAAAATGAAAATTTGATGTTTATCTGCTTACCCCCAGGGCATCCAAGATGTAGGTGACTTTGTTTCTTCAGTAGAACACAAATGATGATTTTTAACTCCAACCGTTGCGGTCTGTCAGTCGTATAATGCTTGTCAATGGGAACTCCATCTATAAGAGTCAAAAAAACATGCACAGACAAATCCAAATTAAACCCTGCGGCTCGCAACGACACATTCATGTCCTAAGACACAAAACGATCGGTTTGTGCGAGAAACCGAACAGTATTTATATCATTTTTTACCTCTAAAACATCCGGTTAGTGAGGTCAGAAAACGCGTTCTGATGACGGACATCACTTCCGTTGTCAGAGTGCGTTCAGACCTCACTATCCGGATGCGCAGGGAAGTTGGACATAGTGGTGTTTTAGAGGTAAAAAATGATATAAATACTGTTCGGTTTCTCGCACAAACCGATCGTTTCATGTCTTAGGACATCAATGTGTCGTTGCGAGCCGCAGGGTTTAATTTGGATTTGTCTGTGCATGTTTTTTTGACTCTTATAGATGGAGTTCCCACTGACTTTATTGTGCTTTGGCTACAACCATGCATGTCATTTCTGCAGGATGCATCTTACTCTGTGATAGGGCTGAGTATTGATACAGATGTCCCAATTCAATTCGATTTTCAAGGTCTCAATTCGATTTCAATTTTCAAGGTCTCAATTCGATTTCGATTTTCAATTTGATTTTCGATTTCGATTCTCGATACGATTTTCAGATTCGATTCTCGATTTTTTTATTCAATGAATTTAATACACTGGCCCCACCACAAAAACATAATAAATGAATAAAATAGTTATTGTTTTTGTTGTTTTTGACCCATATATAGCCTACCTATATTGTAATAAATAAGGTTATGACACCCAATATTTTAGATACCAGTGAAATTTAACAATTCTTGATTCCATTTGAGACCACAGCTAAAACTACTAATATAAATTTCAAAGATTATTAAAGACAAGTAAATAGTCATTAATAAAAAAGAACAAATAATTAAACTACAAGCAATAGCTCAAATAAACACTGTATATAATCTTCACTGTACAAAATAAATAAAGGTTAATCCTTATTAAAGTTACAAAAACATTATTCAGTGAAGATCGGAGTGCTTTTCTCTTTAGTTTGATTAACATTAAAACACAGACAGCTTCTGGAATTTTAGGTGGCTGTCACTTTAAAACTAATGCACTGATACAATAATGACACGCATGCGTTCTTTCTCTACTGCTTACCATAACCATAACCGACTATGTTTACCGAGATACTCGCAAAGGCGGAGATTTTTAGATAAATTTGTGTGAATTTGTCTGTTTAGACGCAAGGAGAGGTGAAAGAAATAATTTTCTTATTTGCACGCTGAGGCGCGCAGCTCTGAGCTCTTCGGGTGTGTGTGACGCGCACACAAAACTTTTCACACAGCGCGCGCGAGTTCTCTTTCACTTAAATGCTTATATAGGCAAAGCTTGAAAACGCGTGCAAATGATAAACTTTAATGACCATGCAGCGCTGGCCCGATCGGGAAACTGACAGTTCCTTCAATTGTCCGGAACGTCTTTCACGCTGAAAGGCGCAGCTGCATCCGCCATGTTCAGCACTAAATGAATGACACCGGCCCCGCTGTAATATCATGCAAGGTAAATAAGAGGATGCCATCTAGTGGAGAAGACTAGTAATAAGATTAACATCAATCAGATATTATGTCCAATGTTTGCGGAAATAAATACGGAAAAAAATCGATACATGGCTTTTGAAAATCGATATCGTATCGACCACATTTTAAAAAACGATTAACTGAAAAATCGATTTTTTTGCCCAGCCCTACTCTGTGAGATAAACAGTCACTCTTTTCATAGCTTTTGCTGGCTCTGAGACACTCGCTTGGTATTTCTCCTGCTCTTTGTCTAGCAAAAAAAATCCCTCATCACCAAATGAAAGCTTAAAATGAAGGCCTGATTATTTTTATTGTCACAAGTCCATTGTTTTTGATTTTCTGTGTTACTTTTGCTATATTTTCACACTTAAAACAATGATTTGGTAATCCTCTTGTACCACTGTCCTCTTCTGTGCTAAGAAATAAGTCTCCTGACAGTTCTCTCCCAAGTGGTTCCGTTGTTGTCAGCATTAAGTCTGAGAATGATTCAGTGGGCTATATAACACTTTTAATTGTCAATAAATTACTTCTCTTTAAATGTTTTGGTTCAACATACTTACCTGTTGATCAAACATTGCCTTAAACTTACACCAGAAAATTTTTATTTTGTTTTATTTACTAACTTTTAGGAGGGTGTACTCATTTTTGCTACACAACATTTTATCACCTTGATAAGAAAATCTTATTTTCCTGAATAATTTTGACATGCTTCTTTGGTAATTGATTAAGCAGACTTGCTGGAACATTATATCTCTAAAGAACCCTAACATGTCTTCTAAGTAATTGAGTAATTGCTGACTTTCAGAAGTTTCAGAGGAGGTGTACTCATTTATGCTGTGCACTGTAACACATTTCAAATGCACCAGCAGATTATTTTTCTAGCCATGTATTTAGTCATTGAGCATTTCTTAAAAATAGGCCTACTGCATAAAAACCTTGTCTTGTTCTCGAAGACACTCTGGAGCATTGCCCGTAAAATGATTAAAAGAATATAACTATTTTCACCCTTTAATAATTGGCTTTTATATTGCCACTGTACTAATGCCAAAGCAAATTTAAGAAAATATTATCTGGAAATATTTATTTCATATTAAGTTATTTTTAACCACCCACTTGCATAAAATTAAACATTAATTTCAGATGTATCACTTTTCACCATGAATATATATATTTCCAAAGCAACCTGTTTAAATTATAGTCATATAGAGCTGTAATGCTGTCAAAAATAATCTGAAAAATAACCACAGCTGTCAACAGCCGGACAGAGAACATGAAGAAACGCCAGCGGTCAGAGACAGTGTTTTTGTCCTGAACTAGGACACAAAATGACCACCTGCGGGTAAAAGTTCTGTGGTGATAATTTGATTTCGATCGTGAAATTTCGCCAAACTGTAAATCTGATCACACCTGGATGAGGATGTATGTACAGCGTAGAATGGTCTCTAGCATCTACTGATGTTTACAATGATAAAACGCAGTCCAGGACAGTTCACACTACACTGCTGCATTATTAACATCTGTGTGAGACACTGAAAAACTAGTTTATAGTTTCCTTACCAGTAAACCAATCCTCATCACCGTCCAGCGCTATTTCGCTTCAGAACGGCTTCTTCTTCTGGGTGGGTCACTGGCAGGTTGCGAATCAACTTAACCAGGTGTGTTGCGCCACCTGCTGTACTGGAGTATGTTGGGAATTGAACCTGTGTCCCAATGCGTACACGATCTGCCCTAAATAGTATCTTGGCATTAGTGGGCGAATTTTGAAACTGTGAGACGAGGACGCCAGTCTGCGTAATCACAATCATACAACAAAATGATATTAAACAGCACAGAAATTTCAAATGAATGTGAAGATATCATTTGCAGCTCATACACATACTTATCGAAAGCATTTATCTTAAGAACCTTTTCATTTTTATAATTTATTTCTATATGTGTTGCCTCCTAACCTTATGCTAGCATTTTAACACATAAGTGTTTCTTTTATTATTCATACTACAAAAATAAATGTCTTTAGAGAAATTGTTTTATATATTTTGCTGAAAAAGACATAAAATTGTCTCATATTTAATCATGTCTAGTAACTTAAAAACTATATCATTTCACAGATTGCTATCTACTCTAATTATCTAAAACTATACTGTCAGTCCACCATAGTTAGAATAATTAGAATGATATAGAGCAGAATAAAACAGTATGTCAGGCATATGGGCCCACCGGGATACACGTGTTTGATGTATTCAAATAAATCAGTAAATATACAATATTTTGCTATTTTCTAGTATGATAATCTTATAATACACCATCATGATACACTACACATTAATCAAAATCTGTAATAAAAACTTTCAAAGTACACAAAATACTGTAATGACCAAAAATGACATTTTGATGTTTTCATCAACATTTTGGGAATTGACTGGTTTAGCGTCCAACATCTTAGCACACTCTTTTAGGCTCTTAATATTACAAGCAGGTATTTTCAGTTCTCAGTACATCCCTTTTCAAACAATTTTGATTGTTAAGGATATACATGTAAAAATAAGAAAAAGACCTCCAGGAGAGATGAGGATCTAGAGGCAAAGTGGTATTTATTAAATGAAAACACTCAGGAACACTGGTAAAAAGCAGAAGTACAGTAAACCAAACCATATAGATGAAAACAAAGAACCGAACCAAACAGGGAGTATTAATACACAGAATAAATGAGGGATAAAACAAGAAACAGGTGAGGCTCATCAATTAAAAAATGAGTATCTATGAAAACTAAACACAGGTAAGGAGACTAAACTAAAACACCACAAACTATATGTGACAGTTGTTACTCCTGAACATTAAAGATTAGCATCCCTTCACGTCACCAGACGTGTTTATATTCTGAACTTATACATTCATGTCCCTGTACTGCCTTTCTCACTGCAGGTAATGTGTTTTAGTGAACGACCATATTATATTGCTCTTTTGGGACACATTTGCTCCTGAGGGCAAACCGTGACCTGAGGCTACAGCTTGGTGCATGAATCTTTCTAGAGACCTGTATTTATTATGCCTGGATGATTTTAAATGCCTTTGAAAATCTCTATTCTTTACGAAACTCTTATGACATTGAGCGCAGTGATACGGCTTCACTTTCTGCACTTTCACTTCGCTGTGAACGCTCTCGTGCATTTTCAGGAGATCCAGCCGTTTAAAAGCTTTTCCACAGTGAAAACAGAAGAAAGGCTTCTCACTGGAGTGAGATTTTAAGTGAATAGTAAAGCTTTGTTTATGGGCAAAACCTTTCCCACACTGCGGGCATGTGAAAGGCTTCTCTCCGGTGTGAGTTTTTGTGTGGCCCTTAAGGCTTGTTCTGTGTCTGAAACTCTTCCCACAGTGACTGCATGTGAAAGGCTTCTCTCCAGTGTGAATCCGTATGTGTTCTTTAAGGGCTACTTTGTATCTAAACCCTTTTCCACAGTGACTGCATGGGAAAGGCGTCTCTCCAGTGTGAATCATTGTGTGATCCTTGAGGCTTGCTTTAGTTGTGACACTCTTTCCACACAGACGGCAGGTGTATGCCTTTCTAGCTCCTGTTCTTCGAGCTCTTTTTTGTGACACATTCTTTTTAGATTTTTGTCCAGTTTTGAAATTCTCAGATTTCTGATGTTCCTCTTCTCCGAGTTCCTCACTTTCCTCTTCACTCAATTCTTCACTTTCATCTTCTCCGAGTTCCTCACTTTCCTCTTCACTCAATTCTTCACTTTCATCTTCACTGAGTTCTTCACTTTCCTCTTCCATCAGATCTGAAAGGAAGAAAATAAATTTAAACATCGATTCAAGGAAAATACTGGTAAAACAGGATTAAGATAACAAAAGTGACCCCCAATTTCACAATACAACTTCAACAAGTTTTTTTTTCTTCGTTGAGTGTCGATTTTTTTACTCCTGCATTGAAAATCACCAGCCAATAAGATTTGAGATTTGGATCACGTGTCTGGCACTAATGCAGATACACACGTCAGAGCGAGAGATTTGGTGGTGATAACACACTGAAAACATGAGCAGAAGCGCCTGTAGTGCCTTCATGACACTGGCTTGAAAATGGTTTGCTAGTAGGGGTGGGCGCTATACTGGTATGAAAGTGACTACCGCTATTATGTTGTGCCATGATATAGATTTTGCTATACCGTGGATACCGTTGCATTTATATTGTTTTGTACAGTTTTGTACTCTTTACAACTTTTAACACTAGTAATGACGATACAGAGTCGAGGCTGAACGTTTAACTTTTTGTCCTCTACCGTGTCCAACGCCTCACTACACAGGTATTAGTAATCAAACACAGAGAGCATTGAAACAGTTCAAATTAATAGAGCACAAACCGCCTACTCAAAAACACAACAGCAACAAACAAGCATGCATATAGATAATAGGGATGGCAGAAAAAAATCGATGCATAGATGCAACGATTCTGGATTTTAACTGCAGATGCGCGATGACGCTGCGTGTGATTGGTGCGTGTCCATGGCACGGAGCAGAGCGAGCGTTTTCAGTTATTTCCTACTGAAGTTGAGCGTGAAGCTGGGAATGTTCAGAAAAGCTGAAGCACATTACATTCGCGGGATTCATTGCACAGGGTATGAGAGAGCTGTGAGAAACGCATGCTTTGCTTGACGTTACGCGTGCAGTGTGTGGTCTCGCCCGCCGGTAGGCCCATTTTCCTTACTAATGCTCTACGAAGGCATCATTTATGTTGTTTGGAATGCTGTGGGCTTATATATTAAAATATGAAATTCACTGACAGAAGGCTGCTTTCGATTTCAATTTCTCACGTGTGCTTTGTGAAGAGTGCTCACGCATGCGGCTGTGTGCGACTAGTGCTTAACTTTTATGACGCAAAATTAATATAGTCAGTTATGTCTTAAAGTATTAAACAGACAGGAAAGAAACTTCTTATATTTCAGAAGAGACCTGTGCTTTAGTCTGGATTAGATCTGGCATCAGTAATAATCAAACAACCGTAAAGCTGAGAAAGCTGAAAATCACTCACAGCTCTTGAATGGAAAATGTTCTGAAAGCACTCTTGGTTTATTGCTTGTAATGTTTCGTTGTTCCTCTATTATTTATTAGGCTACTTGCTTTTATGTTTTGAAACTTTATATATGTCCATATATAAAATTCTTAACATATAGTTGCATTAATGCATTTTTTTTAACTTGTAATTATTTAAAAAGTACTTATAATTCCATATGTAATAAAAAAATCAGATTAATAAACAAATTAATTAATAAGAAAAAAAAAGTATCAAGAATTGTTTTGGAATCGGATCGTGAGGTGCCTAAAGATTCCCACCCCTAGTTAAAATATATATTTTGCCTGTAATTAGGGCTGCACGATTAATCGGACGATTAGAAAAAAAACACTGAAATCAGGCTTAAACGATTTGGCTTAGTGCGATTATTTTTTATGCGCGGCTTGTCAATGAAGTATGGCTCCAAATGCTAATCCATCTGAAAGCACTGCGAGTTTGAGTCGCTTATAATGTGCATTTGAAAAAGCAACACGCGTCAAACATCTTTCCAAACATGAGACGCATTTATTAACATCTTGTCCAACAAAAGACAACATTTAATAACACGTTTTTACTCCAAACTCACTTCATAACAACAGTTGAGATGATGTGGCTTCTTACACAGAATAAGGCAGTCGTGTGTTTATTAGTCATGTTTAATCAATCAAAACGTTTCAGTCTTCTGTTTATTCAGCTACAGCGATAGTATGGGATTTCCTGGAATGATGCATGTTCTACTTCGGCAGAAGGGCATATTTGCAGTTTCTGTGCAAGAGCGCCCTCTGGCTTTCAGATGGAGAAGCATTTACTGCTGATCACAGAGCTGTACAGCTCTGACAAGCTGCGCATAAAATAATCACAGCCTTTGCCAAATCGCGTGCGATAAAATTGCGATAAATCGTGCAGTCCTACCTGTAATTTAACTAAGGTCTACTAAAATGTGATTCCAAATTTTTTTTCTCATATCGCAATATAATATTGATATCGTCTGGACAGTGGAAAATATTGTGATATGACTTTTAGCTCATATCGCCCACCCCTATTTGCTAGTTTCTGGTTATATGTATTTACAATGTGCTGTTGTTGCCTAGTTCCCGAAACTCCACCTATTCTGCTTTTCTCCATGTTCATCTTTCTTTAGTGTTTAATGTTGCTGTTTGATCATGAAAAAAAGCTGTGCAAAGTTCCAAAGTCCCTCCGGCGGGAGTTCTTCTCTATATCAGTGTCAGTGTTTCTGAACTCCCTGAAACGCCTCCATTGTAGTTAACATGAGGCTAAACAACAGGCTACGGAAAAGCCTATCTGAAGAGCCGTTTGTTTATAGTTGTAGCTCAACTCTATAGGACGCCCCATTGGACGCATTTACACTGCAGGTCTTGATGCTCAGTTCTTATTTGTTGACTATATCTGACCAGCTTCTTCTTTTAAAAGTGACCCATATATCCAATATCTCCTTTTACACTGAAGACTTGGCGAAACAACCCAAAGTAGATGTACTGACCCGGAAAAGCTTAGGCTGAAAAGGAAGTAAAAACAGCACGATTTGCAATGGACACTGACAAAATGATAATACAAGCTTTTGTACCATCCTAAGTGTTTTAGAAACTGCCGAGTAATCAACGAGTAATCAACATAAGCGTTACATAAAAGCCAAATGCAGTTTTATTGATTATGAATAAAGTAATCTCTGATTTGTCAATATCAAGCAGCAGCAACAAAAAGATTTTTGTTTCCTGTAAGCGCAGGATTTTCGTGAATATCTTGGCACGTAACTTCATCTTATATTAACTTATATTCATCTTATATTAACCTTCATCTTATATTAACTTCACCTTAGATTGCCGCATACTGTGTTTAAGAGAACAGGGAGGGTTGACCAATCGGATGCAAAGAGGTGTCCGCACATCTCTTTAATTTCGTTTGGTCACTGTGGCCTCAAAGCTTCAGCGCTGCCACTCTGAGCTCGATTGTTCTGTCTGTGGTAAGACACGCCCCCCTCATTAACATACGGACAAAGAAATGTAGAAATAAATCATGTGAAAGTAAATAAATGAGGAAATAAATAAATGAAAAAATAAAGAGTAAGGGTATTTTATTTTCCATTTCTTTGAGTATTTTTTTTTTCCCATTTCTTTGCATATTTATGTATGTATTTATTTATTGTTATTTCGGCAGCTTTGGCATTCCATACGCTTATTTCTCTAGAGAAACTGTTAGAACACTGATTCTTGAAGTTCATTTTTATTATTTAATAACACATTATTTTTAAACTGATATATTTGTAGACAAAGGTCTGAGCTAATGAACCATGTGAAGGGAACAGGTTTTTCTGAAAATATTTTTCTAAAATTGTACATTTATTCACTTCGAAACTTAATTTGTGTCAACTCTGTCAGACGCATTAAAAAACATGCTATTTTAATTTGATCATCAACAACAGTGTAAAGTCTTCAGTAATAATGGTGTTCAGTAAAGGAGATAAGTGAGTAAAAATTAATTCTCTACATTTTTTCTTGGGTTAGGGTTATTATGAACAATCCAGTTCCTAAAGTCCTTAATTCTCTGCCCTCCTTTATAATATTAAACATATATAACCAGTGTTCTTGAGTAAATCAGACATGATATCATGTAGTTCAGTTGATGTTTTAATATTTTAACACAATAAATTGAAAAAAGAATAAGACATTACTTTCAAAATTAACAAAAACCTTCACCTGATGGTGTTAAATACTGACGGAGTTGACACATACTGACCAGATATAGAGTATATGTAAACAGAATCATGAAACAACATTAGAGGAATTCACCCTAGAGGCAAAAAAACACGTTTTGAGAACACATCAACCATCAGACATAAAACTTGATTTGAGTTGACAAAACTGAATATTTTTCCACCTTAACCACGTTGCACAGTGGAGCAGTTTTGTTTTCTTTCTCAGTTGTATCTGCCTTAATAAACATATCAAAAATGCAAAGATTTATCCTACAACTATTTACAGAAACTATTAGACCGGGACGACGGAGTTGACATGTTAAAGTACTAACAAAATTATTTAAAAATAAAAGTAATGAATGTCCTGAGATCCAGATTTCCTTTAGATGTAACTTTTTAAGTATTTATATTTTGATGAATTTGTTTTTAAACATAAAGAAGGCTTTTGTGTGTATCTCAAGAATCAGTTAGAAACAGATGTGGATTTCTGTAACAGATGTTCTTCACTCTCACATTCAGAGTTCAACGCACAAATACAAACAACTTCATCAATAGCCTACATACTTCATGACTTTATTTACCAATGTATTGCGGCTGACGATCACATTCAGCCATAAAACACAAGACTTATATTATAATATTGCTGAAAGGAAAGTATTAAACGTGTAGAGATTACGTACAGTTTATGTAATCGTGTACGTTTATCTATCGCTCGTGTTTCGGCAAATCCACGCATGTAAAGTCATGAAAACTGATTTCACAGTTCCTCTGAATGTTCTTCTCTATAACGAAGAGTCAATAAAGGACACCAACCTTCTTCCTCCTCAGTTTCTTCATCTGTAGTTCCGCACGTTTCAGAGTCTCTCGTGTCTTCACGCTCCTCTTTATCAAACTCCATCTTACAGTGAGAGTTTCAGCTGTTCCTCCAGATCTTCCTCATCCAGCGGCTTCTTCTTCTTCTTCTCCAGTGATCAGGATCTGTTTGTGTTCACGACGAGCGGCTGTGGGAGGGGCTTAACTGATCGATTAGCCAATGAAAACTCTTCCTGGACTGCCTTTCCCAATTATATATATATATATATATATTAAATATTTTATATTTTTTGTATGTTCATCTTCAATCGCATCAGAATAGATAAAATTCTTAGGTTCATTTCCCTTCTTTCCAAGTAAATAACGGAAAAAATGTAGTCTACAATGTATTAATGAAAAGATCACATATTGGTATTTAACAAATAGGGTTGATTTCTTTATAACACTAAGTGTAAGAAGTTCAAACCCTGCAGATGTAGTTTGTGAAGCTCTTCTCCTTCAACAGGTCCAGTGTTGTAATGCAGTAAGAGTCGTCATGTCTGATGTTTAACAGACGATCACATGGAGAACGAGTGTCAACGGACTGATAAGAGACGCATTTACAAGTGGGAAAACAAGAGACGGTTTGTGAGGATCTACGGCTCTCATCTAGAGATCAGAGATCAAGATATCTCTCACACACTCATCAAGACCAGCCAGTTTCAGGAGTGTGTTTTCCTATAACTCACACTGGATCTGTTCACAACACCTTCAGTGCTTCACTGGTGTTTTACTGTGTATCTGTTCATTCAAACACAAGAGAACTCAATTCAGTGTTTATAATGATGATGATGATGATGACGATGAATAAATCATTTATTAAAAAAAGCACTGCCGCATTCTATAAATAAATAAAAAATGTCATTTTTCATTTCATAGTGACTTTAGTGTTTTTCCCTCTTTATAATCATATAATTGTTTGTTGGTGCGTGTCTGAGGTGAAGTGATGGTTGACTTCATTAGCTCAAACTCTTCAGACTTCATCTGTAGTGAACATGAGCTCCTCTGACAGAGAGGTTAAAGGACACTGAATCTGATTGATGACCCTCATAAACCATGCATCACCCCACCCTTCCCTCCTTCCCCCCTCTGGACACCTGTTTATTCTATTCACCCCCGATGGAGGAATTTATGACCCCGGGTTTGGAATGTGTTCTGGAGGGAAAATGTTTGGAACAATGTGCTTTAAACTTTAAAGCAACACCATTGAACTTTTGGCGCTCTAGAGGCTGATAAACAGAGCTGCATGTGTCTTGCGGAAGAACATTGTAGCCGGAGCTACTTCTCTCTGTTTATGTCTATGACGACTCACGCAGGTACTGTGCTGCTCCGCAGCGGAGCCGACCCGACCGGTCTGAAATAGTCCCAATATAAACACTTATTGTAGGCGTACCGTAATGATTCAGGATAAGGCAAAAACATGGTTTAGAAAATGAATTTAATGATGCACTTGCTCATTATATGAATTTTGTAAAATCTGAATACAAAAAAGTTACATATAGTGCAGCTTTAAAACCTGAAACAAGGTCTTGGTTGGTAAACAGAGCGATCAAGGGTTTTTATCAAAGAAAGTTTTCCATACAACTTTAAAAACCTTTAAAAAAAAACCCACTAAAAACAAAAATAGTCGAGATGTATTCAAGCTTTTTTTAAAACAATATCAGAAAAAATGTGAATCAATGTTTCAGACAGACGTGTGAGCTCAAGTGTTTTTAAAAGACTGTGAAGTTTTATTACATTACATTACTTTAAAAAGCTGTTTTAACAAAGAGGGTTATGTTACAGAAAAATGTCATTTCATTTTAGTTATTTAGTGAGCATTTAGTTATTTCTTCTGTTCAGTCTTTTGGGTCTCACAGAATTCTAAACCGAGGATGTAAATAATTCTGTTAATGTTTAAGTCCAGGCGCGCACACACACACACACACACACACACACTCGGTGGAATAGCATCTGTCTGATACCGAAATTTTAAACCGTTTCAAGTAGATGTTTCTGATCATATATTATGGTTTATGTCACATTTTCAGTTCCTGTCAGAATTGAAGAATTACAGTAAATGCAGTCAAAATCTTAGCATGCATTTGTGAGCAATAAGGACAAGAAAAGAACTATAGAAAACAATTCTGGTTTATTTCTGTCATGATCATCCACTGGAGTGCAGCCACCAGAGGGCACTCCACCCCAGACTACTGCCTCACTATCACGGACTCAATTTCCCATAATCCACTGCCCGGACTATCACCCATGATTACATTCAGCTGTTGCTCATTTGTTTGTTAGTTTCTGCCTATATAAACCCAGTTCATTCAGGCTACATCCACACAAAACCAGAGCTTTCCCTATCTGTTCTTTTTTTTTTCTTTTTTCTTTCTTCTCTCCTCGTCTCAAGAAATATCTGTGTACACACGAAACCACTGAAACGTCTCAAAACGATGTAGTATACATGCCAGATCAGTATGTGGCGCTGTAATTCTGCAATAGAGATACACTAAAAACAAAGAATAAGACTTGGAGCGTGCACATAAACCTTGCGCGCTGTATACAAACTTTAGTAAAGCTTAGAAATAAAGCTTTATTTTAATAAAGCTTTAGCCTCGGTAGCTTCTGTAGCACGAACACAAGCATGTAGTACGCTATTGTTGTTGTTGTTGTTGTGCTGTTAGCGGTGACTGACTGGGGTCGACACGTGGGGTGATGACATCATCGTTTCACAAAATATACGGATTGGCTGTACACACGAAAACGCAAGGGCGTCGTTTTCAGATTTATCCTCTCTGGGACCTGGTTTCAAAAAAATAGTGGTTTCACCTTCTGAAAACGCTGGATCCGTATGGACGAAACGCCTATACGATACAAAATTTTTGCGTATACACCTAAACTCGTCTCCGTGTGGATGGGGCCTCAGTCACTCATCGCTAGATTTTGCATGTCTGTTTGCTGCACTTCTGAGCTTTTGTACCTTGTTTTCTCCTGTGTCTTGGTTTCATTGTATTTTCCCTGGACTTGCCTGTTTTTTTGCCTGTGTCCTGGAATTTATCTTTGTTTGGATTGCTCACCTGTGTTTTGACCCTTGCTTGGCTTTTTTGATTACGATTGTGGATTACCCTCTGATTAATAAATGCTGCATTTGGATCCTCAACCCTCAAGTCTCGGAGCAGTTCATTACAATTTCACTAAGCAATTAAAAAAAAACAACAACTAAAAACTAAAAACAGGACAGGAATTAATACACACACAACACACACTCTCAGTTCTGTGGGGAAATGACATCACTCAAACATAAAATACAATATATTATTTTAAAACAAAAATGAACAGTTTTCCCATGTTCTTATAAGGATATGAACAGCAATATGTGCACAGAGATACAAAAATAAAATAGAAAAAGATATAATTTATTTCTGGGTAGAATGACTTTAAGTTTGCTGGAATGGTCACAAAACTCAAAACACGTTTGAGATTCAGCTCATATAGAGGATATATTGGTCACTACATTTACATTTATCATCTTACTAAAGTGATTAAAACAAACTAGTAACAGTAACATGTAATTGTCACACCCGCCAGCTGGAGTGCCCATGATCGCCACCAGAGGGCACTCCTTCCGTCTACCTCATCATGAACTCCATTTCCCAGCACCCACTGCATGACTCATTATGTGTTATTATGTTCAGCTGTGTGTGATTACTTTGTTTAGATCTGCCTTTATAAGCCCTGTGTTTCCACACATTCATTGCAAAGTCTTGTTTGTGTTACAACTGCAATTCTGAGCCTTCGTTCCTGGTTCCCAGTTTCATGGTTTTGATCTTTTGCAGTTCTTTGGATTACCTTGTTTGCCTGTGTTTCTTTGACCTTGTTTATGTATGGATTTTTTGCGTGTGTTTTTGACCCTTTGCCTGTTTATGGATTACACCTGTGGATTATGATGTCGACACATTTACTAACTATGCACACAGTGCATAGAAATATTGTCATTGTCATATTAATCATAGAAATATTGTAGAATGAGGTATCATGTTTCCATATTCAAATACAGATTTTAAAATGTAGGCTAAGTGTCACTAATTAAACTAGTAGGCTATATGTTCAGCTAATTGTCAGCCTCTTACATGTCTGCATCTCGAGAGATTGCAGAATTCAAGCGACAAATTATGTTTTATAAACAAAGTTCAGGAGAAGCACATTCTGATGGTCTATATATTCACCCTTACAGAAAAAAAAACACATGAATTTCACATGTGATCACATGGGGTTTCACATGAGGTGTGTTCGACATCGGCTGCAGCTGGATGTAACCGATCGGCGAGAGTATCTGCGTGCAGGCGGGGAGGAGCTGAAAATGGAGACGTGAAGTCGGACATTTTCTGCTTCTCGTAGTGACGCTCGCGCTGCGTTTGCATACTTTATTACAGCTGAAGTGAAATAAATGCAATATTTGACTAATACACAGATGTTTCAGAGACATTTTCATTCAATACTTTATGTTCTACTTACAGTGTCTGTTTTTACAAGAATAAAGTTCAACATAAGCATATATTATTTAAACACCAGTGTAGTGGAGTCTACATTTTTATCAGTTTTATTTTGATAAACATGACACAATACAACATCACGACTACATGAAAAAAGAGCTTAACTGTTATAAAAATACAGATTTGTGAACATTAGTGGAACTGAAGGCGTGACAATAAACACGAAACACACGTGATCGTTGTCATGCAGTGAATCCGGCCAATCGTGGAACAGCTGTGTCGTCATCAGAGCTCGTGCAGCTCCTCTTGAGAAACTGCACTGGCTGACTCAGGCGGCTGATCTTGAATCACTCTCGCTGTACTTTGAAGCCATACATCACAGTCACATGGCGTCGGTGCTGTCTCAAGTCAGACAAAATTTCTAACAAGAATGCACTGCTTCAAGTCAGCCACCGATTGGTCTGTGCAGCGCTGCATGAAGTCGAACAAGCCTATGGGGTTTCACATGAGGTTTCACATGGGGTTTCACATGTGATTACATGGGGTTTCATATGTTTTTCACAAGGGAAACGTTCCAAAACCACACATTTTCCATGTGCAAAACACGTTTCACATGTGATCCACATATTTTCACTTCCTCAGATGCTGCTCAGTTAAACCCATGTGATGAGAGGGGTAGCATGGGCAATTTTAGTAAAACCTTCCTCACAGAATTAAGAAGCAGATGTGCAAAATGTTTTTGTGAACAGACCAAATGCGCAGTGCGGATACATAATACTGTTACACATCCGATTTTCTTTCTCAATGGTTTTCGTTCACCTAAGCCATGATCATTTGTATTTACGAGGATAGTCGATCTTTTATGTGCATTTTTTTTGCATGTATGTGTCTGTTCAAGAACAAATAGATGCAGAAGAGAACGGCATTCGGCGTTCACGTGCGTCTGTGTGTGTGTGTGAGCAGTAAACAGCCACACGTTCAGAATAGACTTCTATTTTGCATCTCCGTGCGCTCAAATGGTTTAAAATCTTATGAAAGTATAAACTGACAAGACCTAAAACACATTCAAATTCTAAACTTTCATTGTATGATGGTCAAACTTTGCAATTAATCGGAGAATCACCTGTGTTTTGAACTGTGGTGTCTGGTCCGTACGGATTAACGATCCCTATACTAGACATCGCACATCCTGCGATGTGACTATCGCGGATGCGCACATTGCGATTTTGATGCTAAAACGATATATCGTGCAGCCCTATAGTACACGCATGTTCAGTATCAGTTGCTCGTTCTCATCAGTTCTCTCAGAACAGCATGTCTGTTCAAGCTGTGTGTTTGAGTTACTGGAGTAACTATATACTCCGGGATATTGGTTTATTTCGGGTCAGAGGGACTGTCAGGCATGTCCAAAAGTGAGTAACTTTAAAAAATTGTGGATCAGTGCTGACCTGAGACGCGAACTGTTTGGAACGATTCAGTCCGATTTGGTGAACTGGTTCAACCAGTTCACTAAAAAGAACTGCTTCAAAAGAACGATTCATTCACGAACCGGACATCACTAGTAAAGTCAGGTCAAGTCAAGTCATCTTCATTTATATAGCGCTTTTCACAATACATATTGTTTCAAAGCAGCTTCACAGTGACAATAGGAAAATTCTTATCGAGCTAAAGTTGGTTTTTGATTGAATCACTTCCATTGTAAAAATTGTTAATTATTACTTTAGGGGCCGCTTAAATGACACCTTTCCTACTGAAAACTGAATACCTTTAATGCATTCTTGCCGTTCATTTACGTGTTTAGTCTATAGGTTTGCGTGCTTGAGTGTGTATGTGCGCAGAAGCTTGGTCTTTTTAAAAAAAAGTGATATTTGCCAAATTACTTGTCTTGTCCGCATAATACAGAAAAATTAGTTGTGTCCACAGATCTATGCGAACTGGAATACTTGTTTCCTGTAATAACAGTAATCCTGAGTGTGAGCAATTCCTTGAACTTCTGAGCTGCATCTCCCGATGGTCTGGGCCTCAACAGCCTGATAAACTTGGTACTGTGAAACTCTGCCAGGCTATCACTCTACTTCCCAAATGTGAGTATCTTGTTTGGGGCAAATTGCCAGCTAGTGTCCCCATTTCCCCAGGAAGCACTGTAATTGTTGAGCCAACCACTGCACGTTCAGCACCTAAAAACATTCTTGTCGGACGAGTAGTAACACCAATGTGGGGTGATTGATGGCTGCCAATAAAGATACTGAACCCTAATCCAACATCATTAACACTCCGCCGTAACATTAAAGCTGCCGTCCGTAAGATTTGCCTCTTAGTTGCCATCTCTGTTTGAAACCTGCAATTGCAGTTATATGCAGAATTATTATCTTTACCTCAGCGCGGATGAATCTAATGTTTGCTGTCAGTCACCATACCGGTGTGGATACTGTACTTCCCGCGGAAATCCACCAGTATCGATTTATTATAAAACATTATTACAAGCTTTCTGCTGTGAATCGGGCTAAGGTAAAGAGATAGTTTTGAACACTGGCTGGTTATGTACTTGCTCAAAAATTGATTTTGAATAATTTTTAAACAAAAAAAGTTAGGACTGCAGCTTTAACTGGCTGATATTTCTTCCTGTCTAGCCGTGGAAGATTTCTCTGTCATGCAGGGTCTGAGCAGAACCCATTGTGATGTTCCTGATTCAAATCCCTTCATAACTGACTCATCCTTTAATCCTGCACAGTTGCTGAAGGATCATGGTCTGAGGGACATTGACATCGATGGATGTGAAGTCTCTGAAATGTGAAAGGGGAAATTGGCGGCTCTTCTTGCTTCCTACCATGATGTTTTCTCCAAGGATAAACTGGATTGTGGAGAGGCAAAGGATTTTGTGCACAGGATCCATCTTTATGATGAGTGCCTATTCCGTCTGCCCTATCGCCACATCCCTCCAGCCCACTATCAAAAATTGAGAGAAGTGTTGTCAGAGATGGAGGAGAAAGGCATAATCAGCAAGTCTGTCAGTGAGTATGCCTCACCCTTAGTGATGGTCTGGAAAAAAGATGGTAATCTGAGGGTCTGCACCGATTTTCGCTGGCTCAGTGCTAAAACCATCAAGGACGCCCACCCTCTACCCTATCAAGCTGTCTCGCAGCCTTGGGTGGTAATGCCCTTTTCAGCACCATGGACTTTTTTACAACATCCAACTCCATGTGTCTGATCGACGATACACTGCCTTCACAATACCAATGGGCTTGTACGAGTATAATCATCTTCCTCAAGGCCTTTGCAATAGTCCCATGTCTTTCATGCACATGATGCTCAGCATTTTCGGTGACCTTAACTTTTCCAGTCTTCTCTGCTATCTTGATGACTTGTTGGTCTTTGCACCTTCTGAAGAGGAAGCATTGAAACATTTGGAGATCGTGTTTTCTTGATTGAGAACCAGCAACCTGAAGCTAGCACCTAAAAAGTGTCACTTTCTAAGAAAATCTGTAAAGTTCCTGGGCCATGTGATAGATGGTACTGGTGTTTCAGTTGATGAGGAGAAAGTGAAAGTCATCTCTGCTTTTCAAAAGGAAGACTTAATGAAGGAAAACGGAACCACACCTTCACAGAAAAAAAATCAGGTCTTTCCTTGGTATGGTCCTGTACTACCAATCCTTTATTCCAAGCTGCTCACGCATTGCCACAAGAGAGCGGGCACTTTTCGGGAGTTGACGCCCCAGGACTGGACCCCAGACTGTGATAAGGCATTTGAAGAGTTTAAAAGGGCCCTTGTTGACAGTGTGGTGTTGGTTCATCCAGATTTTGAGCATCCTTTTCTTCTCTGTACTGACGCTTCTTTAGATGGCTTAGGTGCAGTATGCTCTCAGATCCCTGCTGGTGAAGACAAAGCGAGACCTATAGCGTTTGCTAGCAAGGCTTTGAGCCGCAGCCAAACAAAATATCCTGCGCACAGATTGAAATTCTTAGCTCTGAAGTGGGCAGTGTGTGACAAGTTCAGTCACTGGCTTAAAGGCCACAAGTTTACCGTGTGGACGAATTATAATCCGCTGACATACATTAAGACCAAGACGAAATTGGATGCATGTGAGCAGCACTGGGTCTCGAAACTTGCTCCATATTCTTTTGAGATCAAATACGTTTCTCGAAAACTCAATGTGGTGGCGGATGCGTTCAGTAGGGATCCGTTTGTCAGGTCAGTGAGTCAGCGGCTTCTGTCCGAGCCTTATTCTGAAGTTCACAGTGTAGAGGATGGAAATGTGCAAGAGGTGTTCCATCTTACCTGCCAACCGCAAACATTAGGATCAGGTGCACTTGATGTTGGGCTGGATACATCAATGTCTACTGATGACATGTCTTCCGTTTTGTCCTCCTGTGATGAGTGGGAAACAGGAACTGAATGTAGAGCAACATCCTTTGCTGAACATCTGAACTCTTTAATCAGTGGAGACGAAGAAGTGTCTCATTCCCTTTCCCTGACAGACTTGCAAAAACATCAGCACAAAGACCCTGTCATTGCTAGAGTGTCTTTTTATGTTGGCAGGAAGCACAGACCATCAAGACGTGAATGTGCCAATGAAATGCTGCGGAATCTGAAGCAGTGGGACAAGCTTTCGGTGTTTAATGGAATCATGTACAGAGCTATAAAAGACCCGCTCACCAAGCACAAGAAGTTCCAACTCGTTTTACCTGAGTCCCTGAAATGTCAAGCACTTTCTGGTGTTCACGACCTGGCTGGTCATCTAGGGCAGCCTCGCACTTTGTCTTTGGCCCATCAGAGGTTTTTCTGGCTTGATATGGAGCGTGATGTGCGGGATTACGTGAAGAAATGTCCCAGGCGTGTCCTCAGCAAAACTCCAGAGCCTGCAGCGAGAGCCACTTTGGAGAGTATTAAAACCACAGCCCCATTGGAGCTCATTTGCATCGACTTCTGGTCTGCTGAAGATAGAAACATCAAATCTGTGAATGTTTTAGTGATCACAGATCACTTCACAAAGCTGGCGCATGCATTCCCATGTCAGGACCAGACAGTGAAAAGAGTGGCTAAGAAACTCTGGACAACTTTTTCTGTGTCTATGGATTTCCCCAACGCATCCATTCCGACTACCTTTGAGAGTGAGCTGATTGCCGAACTTCTCGAACTGGCTGGCGTTGACAAGTCGAGAACCACCCCTTACCACCCGATGGGGAATGGTAGTACCGAACATTTCAATAGGATATTAGGTAATATGCTGAGGTCCCTTCCACCTAGGCCAAGCAGAAGTGACTGCAGTTAGTACAGACCACGACATTTGTGTACAGCTGCACAGCACACGTAACAACAGGGTTTGCCCCTTTTTACCTAATGTTCGGTAGGGTACCAAGGTTGCCAGTTGACCTCATGTTCCAAAGTGTGCTCCAGGATAGGTCAATCTGTGACTATGACAAGTATGTCAAATCTCGTCAGTGACCTCCAATCTGCCATGACGTTAGCGCAGAAGAATGCTTTCGTGGAACAAAAACACCAGTCCAGTCAGTACAACAAAAGAGCTAAAGGCCTACCTCTAGCCATTGGTGACCAAGTGCTTGTGGCTAACAAGGGTTGTAGAGGGAAATGAAAACTTGCTGACAATTGGAATCCAGTCATGTACACTGTTGTTGCTTCAAAGCCTTCCATACACGTCTATAAGATCCGTGACAGGGCTGGGAATGAGAGAATAGTGCACTGAAATCTTCTTCTTCAAGTGAACTTCCTCCCTCTGCCTGAAACAGAAATTGTTAGTTCTGATCACGAGGATGCAGAGACACTTTCCTGCAGTACACCTTCACAGATGTCTGATGCAGCACACTGTGGTGGTCTAACTGGGCAGTCACACAGTGGTGAGTCCTCCTACGTTGCCGAGATTGAGTCTGCAGGGCTGAGGAACTCTCACATGCAGACTCTATGTTGAACATCTCCAATATTGCTACTTGTGATGATGATCGCACTTCTTCGTGGGTGCATTCTCAGTTGTCCAATCGAGAGGAGCCAAATTCACAAGTTGCTGTGTCCCTGACTGATGATAATACTGTGGCTGGTGTTGGTGCTAACCATTCATCCCAAACTCATGTCTCTGCCAGTGAACCCTTTAGGGAAGATCCTGTAGCTCATTTAAATACAGGTGATCGTTACACTACCATGTTTGGAAGAGTTATCAAACCGGTATGCAGACTTATTGAATCTATGGTTCAACTTGAAACCCTGTTTGGTTTGGATTCTGGGTCTTCAGTTATTCATGTCTGAACTCAGAGTTTGACTGTGGGTACATGCAGTTTCTGAAACTTGCTTTGTTCATGTTTTTTTTTCTACTGAAACTTGCCTTTATTTAAGTACCTGGGGCCTGATGTATAAATGTTGCGTATGCATAAAAAAGGCACTGAAATGTGCGTACAATTTTCCACGCACATATCGGGATTTATAAAAAATAAACTTAGTGTAAATATGTGTGCACCATACGGGAGCTCTAGACCATGCGTACGCACTCTTTTACTGGAGTGAGCGAAGTAATGAAGTAAACAGAATGATTTTACACTGTTTTCCATTTAAACATTTTAATTTCCACATTTAGATTAAATATGTCACTCTCTTTAATGGAGTTAAGCACTGAAATTACATGAAATCATTATCCAGAAATTACAACATTTTCTATTAATTTAAATAGAAATATTTGTAGTGGATGCGCTGCTTTTGAACACTTTTTGTCGGGGCTGAACGCAGCCCTGCTGTTGTCGACTGATGGGTGTGGCTGGGAGACTCATCGCGAGAATCTGTACCTGTTCAGGATAATTGAGAGAATGATTGGCACCTGTTTCGTCCTTTATTAAATGGGAGCATGGGAGAGTGCGGGGAAGCTCCTGTTATGAGAGGGTTGTGAGAGTTGTTTGCTTCATTGAGCTTGTGTTTGCTTTTTTGTTCTTGTTGGTTTACTTTGCCTTTGTTGTTACTTTGAATTTGGTTCTGTCTGATATTTCAACACCTTGTGTCATACAGAAATTGAATTTATTTTTGTAAGTGATTTTTTTTTTCTGTTTTATTTATTTTTCTATTTATGTTAATAAACAGTTTTTTGCACCCTCGCCAACCTACTAGTCTTCCTCTTATTTGTCACGGCTTTGAGCCGGTCGTGACATTAGTCAAATAATCACAGACAGAAACAGATACAGGAGAACTGGAGCTCTTTAATTATATTAATGATAGAAAAGAGAGAATACAGGACTGTCTCTGACTAGATATGATACAGTCAACTATATGAAACACTTCTATAAACACAACAATATTACTAATAACTCCTGGATAATATTTTATATAAACTTAGTACACTTCTGATATACTTCATGCACTTAAAATCAAGTGTTTTTAGGGATCTTTCACCCAAAACTGTCTACTGACTTCAAAAAAATGTAATGCAGAGTAATGCAGCAAACGTTTGCCTTTATGAAGGCAATTGATTGATCCACTACTCTGGATTATAACCTCCCCTCCATCGTATGAGAAATTACTGATGCTACAGAAAGTCAGCAGAAGCATCAACAGTAAATGTACATCAATACATCTTTTAATAAAAATCTGTTTTACCGTATGTGTTTTCTTTATGAATCAAGAATTATGTCTAATAAACCTGTATTTCATAGAAATTTGCGATGAAAAGATTGACATTGTCTTCATTTCTTCAGTGCAGCTCTATTTCATCTGTTTAAACTGAACTGCAGGCGGTCTGTGAATGAGACGCAGGATTTTGCACTGAAACACAGCAGGCAAACGTGGCTCTACTGTCTCGTGAGTGTTCGTCTCGGCTGTGTCTCGAATTCTGATGTCTGTCAGTTCTACAACAGCAGTGAACAGACTTCATTAAATCACCAACATCAGGCCTCATGAACAAGTACAACAAACAGTCAGCGAGTGGGTTCAGAAACAGGAAGAATTCAAAAAAAGAAAAAAATTTAACAAATAATAAACTGTCCCACAAATTGGGAAAAATCTCATCAATAAAAACCAGGATTACATAGGGGAGAATGAGAAATGTGTAAGTCAGCAGCACCAGGAACAAACTTCCCAAAATTAATTGTCGCTTTAGAGAAGTAAGAGATATTGCGTGTGAAAGACCATGACAAGTACCAACAAAACACAGAATGATTATCGGGTAGGGGATAAAACAGCCGATCGATCGGGGCAGAGGTCTAAAATACATCCACTGGGTGTGTATGTTTGCAAAGATCAGAGGAACAAACCAGATGATCACAGAAATAACACAGGAGACTTTTAGTGAATGATGAGATTTGTACCAGATAGGATGAGAAACCAGAAGATATCGTTCAAAAGCAACACAAGCCATAAAATACAGACCCGCCATCAAACAATAAGAATATGCAGCCTGCACTTTAAATGACCATTCAATTGTTATCATTATCATACAAATGATTTGAATGAGATCTGAAAGAATCAAATGAATAACAAAAACTGAAGCAGAGCGCTGCGATTTGATAAGAGCACACAACGCTAACAGAGTTAAGATCATGATTGGAATCTCAATGGCTGAAATGATCCAGACGAATAAGGATTCTGCAATATCATGTTTCCTGTAAAATTCCCAACGCTGACGCATCCTTTCATCATAATAATAATCGTCACTTGATCCGTTGATGCTGGTGTTTTGTCCCATTGTTTCATGAAATCTTGACAGGCAGCACTAAATAACAAACCAGTCATTAATTTAAAAAAACATGCATTCATTTCCTATTGTAAAAATATATTTTTCTTTCATAAAAACAATGGAAAATTATGGCATAACGTGATTTCTGTGTGATTGTTGAAATACAGTTTCCTCAGTTTGCATTACATTTTCTTTAGAGGAGATGTGTGTGATGTTAAAATGCTTAAAATACATTAAATGTAAGATTAAAGATTGAAAATCCTCAGTAACGCTTTAGATTACAGCCTGGAAAGTACTGCGTAATTACAACGAATTTACAGCGTAACTTTCGATAATTATAGTGTACCTATAAAGTAAGTACGTGTAAGTATAGGGGAACAATATGTAAAGTCTTGGGAATAAAGGGGTAACAACCAGGAAAATAACAAATTATTTATACTGTAAGTATTTTAGAACTAAGGGGTACTTATACTATTATGATAGACAACAATCTTACGTTTGGGAGCAATTTAGCGAGAAAATGCACTGATTAAGTTGTTTCAAGGCAAGTAGAAAGAACTATTGCAATCTTTTTTAATACATGGGGAAATATACTTTTGTTTCATGTAGTTACAGGGTAACTATGACATTGCGGGCCGTAAATTAAAGTGGTGCTTGTGACACTCTTATTTCATGTAGTTACAGGGTAAGTAATTAAAAAAAAACGCAAACAATCTGTTATCACTCGGAAACCTTTATTTGAAAAATAACTTACTTCAAAACAGATTTAAAGTTACAACATCATTTGCTATTCTGTATTAAAAGAAAATACAGTACACCCGGAAATGTGCTCACCGTTTACTCATCTTTTACCCTAATGCCATCTGAGATGTACATGAATTTCCTTCTTAAGATGAACACAAACAAAGGTTTTTAGAAAAATAAATCATATCTGGGAACGCTTTATAATGCAAGCTCATGTGTTCCTAAAAGTCGAAGCATCAAACAGCACATACAGCAATAACAACAGTAATCCATACGACCCCAATGGATGAATCAATGTCTTCTGAAGTGAAACGATACGTATTTGTAAGAAAAATACCAAATATTTTAAAATTTTAAACTTTCGACCAACTGTCACCTGTGCGTGCATGAGAGGGTTGAGAGTTCATGCTTGACGTAACTTGAAGCGTGACGTAAGCGTGCCGAGAAACTCACGCCCTCATATTTAAAAAGTCACGCGGATGTCGGATGCCGTCAGTTTTATTTATTTATTTATTTATTTATATTAATGCTCACAACAAAATACACAGAATAACAGATAATGATAATGAAAAACAAACAAGACAGAATAACAGAGATGGCAGTTCTCGCGCGTTTCACATGAATCCCCCGCGAGAACGTCATGAAAGCTTCACGTTGCTCATTACAATATGCTTCGTCGAACGCAAAGTCGACTCTCATGCAAGCACTGGTGACAGTTGGTCGGAAGCGAAAAGATGAATAGCCTAAACCACGAGAATTTCTGGGTGTACTGTATTGTCTTTTAATACAGAATAGCAATGGGATTCCTTCTTAAGATTCATCAGTTGAGAAACAAGAGGAGGAGGAAGCCAAGCAAGAGAAACAACAACAACAACAACAACCAAAAAAGGACAAAACGTGTTACTTTCTGTCAGGACTTTAGAATTTGAAATGAAAAGTTGATTTTAAAAAAATGAATAAATGAATAATATAATAAGTGTTGTAGACCTGTTTTTAATTAAGTTGTTTTTCAAATAAATGTTGCGGAGTCAGTGATATCAGATTGTATGCATTTTTTTTTTTTTTACCCTGTAACTACATGAAACAAGAGTGTAACAAGCACCACTTTAATTTACGGCCCGCAATGTCATACTTACCCTGTAACTACATGAAACAAAAGCATATTTCCCCATGTATTAAAACAGATTGCAATAGTTCTATCTACTCGCCTTGAAACAACTTAATCAGTGCATTTTCTCGCTAAATTGCTCCCAAACGTAAGATTGTTGTCTATCATAATAGTATAAGTACCCCTTAGTTCTAAAATACTTACAATATAAATAATTTGTTATTTTCCTGGTTGTTACCCCTTTATTTCCAAGACTTTACATATTGTTCCCCTATACTTACACGTACTTACTTTATAGGTACACTATAATTATCGAAAGTTACACTGTAAATTCGTTGTAATTATGCAGTACATTCCGGGCTGTAATCTAAAACGTTACCAAATCCTCCATCTGAACAATAACACAAGAATGCTGTTGTTCTGAATATTCAGTACAGCTCAACTGTAAGTGTTCAATGGTTTATTAATGAAGGAATAAATCTTGAAGAACTTACGTTACTGACAGGTAGTTTGTGTGTTTGGTCTGCAGGTCAAAGCGAGTCAAAGCAGAAGGTTTGTGGAGCAGCACACAGACTGACAGATGTTTCACATGTTTGAAGAGCTCTTCATTCGCTACACTGTAAAAACACACATTTTAAAGCTTGTTGATCTGATGTAGGAAATGGCTGAGATTACAGACAAACAATCTGATACGTGTGAAACGTACTCGGTTACTAATGTAACCTCGGTTCCCTTTGATACGGAATGAGTACTGCGTTGTACGTCTTATTATACATAAGACAAGACGCATATGGGGAAAACTCCTTCTTGTCCGATTTCTGAAGCCTTTATTCAATCACGCAGTGTAACTGCACGGCCATTGGTTCGTGGAGTTAAAGTAAACAAACTAATGACAGCGTGGCAGAGCTGCGCGAGCCAATGGTGAGCGAGCCCGCTCAAGCCCGCCAAAAGGGGCGGGGTATCGGACTATACAAGCGGCCGTCTCACCATGGCAAATCGTTTTAATTCGACTGAAGCGACAGCATGAGGCGTTATCTAACGTATCTAACCAATAATGTGACGAGACGTCAGAAGCGGGTGACGTCACGGACCAGGAAACTATAAAGCATACCCAGAACAAAGAACTCCTGCTTCTGGATTATGGCTAAAGCAAGGCGCTCACAGGTACGCCGGGGGTACGGCAAAGCGACGCAGCGTCTCGTTCCCTATTCAGGGAACCAGGGTACATATGTAACCCGAGACGTTCCCTTTCATGGGAACTGTCGACGCTGCGTCATTACGCATTGGGAACGCTGTCCCAACTACGCCATAGTGCCAAGTACCTGTCTGTTATCTTTGAGACAGTACTGATGACCACGGAGTGGAGCCGACATCCAGGTCGTAAAACCTAATAAATGTGTGCTGGGAAGACCACCCAGCTGCATCACATATATCATTGATAGACACTCCTGACATTAGAGCCTTTGAGGCCGCCATACCCCTGGTAGAGTGGGCGCGGACAGCTAATGGAGATGGCTGTCCGGCCGCTTCGTAAGCAAGTGAGATAGCCTCGACCACCCACTTGCTCATCCTCTGCTTAGATGCTGGGCCTCCTTTCTTAGGAGACCCGTAACACAAACAGCTGGTCTGTTTTACGCCACAGGGTAGCTCTGTGGACGTATGTATCTAAAGCCCTCACTGGGCAAAGCAGATTGAGTTTCTCCTGATCCGGACTTGTAAATGGAGGAGGACAGAAGGCCTGAAGTACAATGGGACCTGGGACGTTAGTGGGGACCTTTGGCACATAGCCAGGTCTAGTGTGTAGGAAAGCTTTGACCATTCCAGGCGCAAATTCCAAACACGAAGGAGCAACTGAGAGTGCTTGAAGATCTCCTATTCTTTTAAGAAATGAGATAGCCAGTAAAAATATGTTTTTTAAGGTGAGGAATTTTTCTGAAATTTCCTCTAGTGGTTCGAAGGGAGCCTCAGCTAACCCTTCTAGCACCACGGCCAAGTCCCAGGCCGGAGTCCTTGTACATACTGAAGGCCTCAGCCTCAGGGTACCACGGAGGAAGCGTATAACAAGGGGGTCTCGACCCACCGAGGAATCCCCCAGAGGAGCATGATAGGCCGAAATGGCTGCAACATAAACCTTAAAGGTTGAAGTAGATAAACCATCCGAGAAGTTTTCTTGGAGAAATTGAAGCACAAGGCTAATAGAGGAGTGGACGGGGTCCACACTGCGTTGTCTACACCAAGTAGAGAACAGTTTCCATTTATATGCATACAACTTCCTCGTGGAGGGAGCTCTGGAGTGGAGAATGGTCTCCACAACCTCAGTTGGGAGACCAGCATCTATGAGCCTGGCCCCCTCAGAGGCCAGGCCCACAGTTTCCATAGTTCTGGGCGTGGATGAATTATCATGCCGCCCGCTTGAGACAGGAGATCCTGCCTGAGAGGAAGCTCCATCGGGGAGCCGTCTAGAAGCGACACTAGGTCTGAGAACCATATTCTGGTTGGCCAGTACGGGGCTACCAATATTAGACTGACCCCTTCCTGGCGTACTTTCTCCAGAACTCCTGGGAGCAGAGCGAACGGGGGAAAAGCGTACAGACGTAGCCTCGGCCACGTCTGTACCATAGCGTCCAGACCCAGTGGTGCTGGATGAGTTAGGGAGAACCACAGTGGACACTGGGTTGACTCCCTCGAAGCAAATAGGTCGACTTCCGCTCGACCGAAATTTTTCCAAATGAGCTCCACCACCTCGGGGTGGAGTCTCCATTCCCCGGCCCCGGCCCCTGCCTCGACAGGGCGTCAGCTCCTACATTTTGATGCCCTGGGATGTAAGCTGCTCTCAGTGTGAGGAGCTTCCCATGGGCCCACAGGAGGATCCGACGGGCCAATTTGCAAAGCTGGCGAGACCGCAGACCCCCCTGATGGTTGATGTATGAGACCACCGACATGTTGTCCGTGCGGACAACATGTCGGTGGTCTAACTAACCCTAACCCTCAATGAACGCGGCTTGCGGGGGCGGGGCCGGCAAGCGAAGCACTCAGAAGTTCAGCATTTCATAACAAACACCAGAGAAATATGCTCTTTCAGAGTTAATATATTCCATGAGTCTCACCTGAGTCAGGGGAGAGCGTCATGTCATATACAGCTGAGTGCTGTCAGTATTGAGCTCGTTGTAGCGCCCTCATCGTGAGAGCACACGCACTCAATGAACGCAGCTCGCGGGGGTGTGGCCGGCAAACGACACGCTCAGAGATTGGGCATGTTACAACAAATGCTGGAGAAATACGTTCTTTTAGAGTGAATATATAGTCTCACCTGAGTCAGGGGAGAACGTCATGTATATTCAGCTGAGCGCTGTCAGCATTGAGCTCGCTCTCGCGCCTTTCTCAATGAATGCGGCTTGCGGGGGTGTGGCCGGCAAGTGGCGTGCTCGGAGATTAAGCATTTTGCAACAAACACCGGAAAATGAGCTCTTTTAGGGTGAATATATATACTATGAGTCTCGCCTGAGTCAGGGAAGAACGTCATGTCATATTCAGCTGAGCACAGTAGTGAAAACACAGTGAGCGTGGCTTCTGCATGGGACTTTCCCAGACATTGCACAGACTCACTGTGCCTGTGACATTTGCATTTTAAAAAATTAGCTCTTATACTTATACCAACTGTGTTGCAGAAGGATACATCGTAATGCACACGCTCGACGCTGCAGTCGGCTCGGGAGCGAAGCGCTGATCTGGCTGCTGTGAAGCGGCGAGTTGATCAGCGCTGCACGAGAACGGTGATCTGAGCGGCGAGCTGGCAGAGCGGCGAGAGAACTGCAGGCTGCTTGCGGGCGGCGGCTGCTAGAGAGAGGCGAGCTGATCAAACTGCTGCAGAGCGGCGAGTTGATCAGCGGTGAATTCCAGCTGCTTGCAGGTGAAGGCAGCTTCAAGTCTTGTAGGATCAAGCGAAGAGATGATATCTGCATCACTGAAGGAGAATGAATCAATTTGCCATGGTGAGACGGCCGCTTGTATAGCCCGATACCCCGCCCCTTTTGGTGGGCTCAAAAGCGGGCTCGCTCACCATTGGCTCGCGCGGCTCCACTGCGCCGTCATTGGGTCATTTACTTTAACTCCACGAACCAATGGCTGTGCAGTTACACTGCGTGATTGAATAAAGGCTTCAGAAATCTGAGGAAAAAGGAGTTTTCCCCATATGCGTCTTGTCTTATGTATAATAAGACGTACGACGCAGTACGAGTGTAGTATCGAAAGGGAACTGTGATTACCTGAAAGGACACGATTAACTAACAATGATAGTTTGAGTGAAAAACCAGTCTAACTTTCAGAACTGGTTCGGCTCATCTACGACGACTGAAGTAAACTGAGAAATGCTTTGCAGCTGCTTATATTTCATTTTTAAACTTCACTCAATGTTTTTTCATATCCTCAGTAAAATAAGAAACCCACGAATGATCATGAGAGAAAACACAAATGCTTTGATCTTCCTAAAATATTGATTCTTTTGCTGCTTTTCAAGCCTGTTTTCTTTAAAGGCTAGTTCACACTGTGCGATTTTGGCCACGATTTGGTCGTCTGAGACAAATTTTTGCAAATCCTAAAAGATTCCTATAATCCTAGCCTAAAATCTGTCGTCTTTGATCGCTAGTTTGACATGTTCACAGACAGCCGGTTAATGACCGTTGCGATCAAATTTTACCTCCGACGAAATTCTGGCAGTGTCAGAAGATTTGGCGCACAATCCTCCAGTGTGACTTCTCCTACGACGAACGTCAAATTGTCTTCGTTTTTTAAGACAAGCCGTGATCAAAATTGACGATAGAGTGTCTTTGTTAGCCACCATTTCAGTCCCGCGTGTAATGCAGCTCACTGTCACCGAATGTGTATGGGTTGATGATGTAAAACTCCGGACAAGTTTTCATGCGCGCGTGCGTTTTTAACACGTCTTGACTGTCGTACAGTCTGACATAACATGAGGATCGTGACATGAGGATCAAGTTCGTACAGTCTGACAAGCAACAATCATAAAGGACTATTATAAATCGCACAGTGTGCACCCAGCTTAAGAAATGGAAATCTGTGTAGTTTTTCCATTTGGTGCTGCTGTACTGAAATCACACACAATGTTAATTAAAGGAAACTAGTTTAAGCACAAATGATCACAGTGATTCCAGAGACTGAAACACAAAGATAGTTGATGATATAAACTCAAGGATGAGATGATCTCATGATCTTACCTGGAATCAGACTGTGGACTGAAGACGCTGCTCATCAGAAGATGATGGTGTTTATGAGCTGCTCAGCGCTCTTTTATAGCCTGTATAACTCCGGAAACGTCAAACAAAGATGCATTAAACATCATTTACACTTAATGTACATGCAACCGCATCAGCAAACAAAACCAAACTTCAAATTAGAAAACCACTTAAAGAAAGAGCCTCAAGTGTTATAGAAAGAAAATTGTGTACAGTGATATAATACTCAGATTTTGTCATTCTGTAAGTTAATCAAATTATGATTATGGAGTGAGAGCAAAATAAAGACAAAATCTTACAGCAACTTTTATTACTGAAACAAAATGGCTGCATCTTTATTTTCAGTGTTAAATGTAAAGTATACTAACTTTATCTGTTAAAGATTTACAAATCATTACAAAATGTGTGTTCCAAATGTTAAATTATGTTGTTTTAATATCTATTAATATTGGTGAAAACCTAATTGACGTTCAAATATGGTGAACACTAGAGTTTTTCACAGCAGAATAATCAAACACATCTGATCTTAATGGTAAATAATGACAGTAATGAACACTTTCATTAACATGTTGATCATGAACACAAAAGCCACGTGATGCATATATTTCACATATGATGATTTAAAAGATTATAATAGCTGAAATGATAAACAATACAGTTTTAGTGCATTCTTTAAAGTTTCAGTCATGAAGGATTTAACTTGAAGCACTTCTACTGAGGATCACAATGGTTTGGTTTCTGCCATTAGAAAACTCTTCCCTGATTGAGTGGATGTGGGTGATTTTTCCTCTGTTTTCAAAAGCTTGTTACTAAGAGATTCAGTAGTGATTTCCTCATTTCCCATCAGCATTAATTCATTATGCATGTCACAAACCACCTCTCATATAACATGAATGTTTACTGCTTCCTACTGAAATCTGCACAATATCTGTGACTATCTGTGAGTTTTATGTGGACTTGAAGCGTGAATTGAATCATTGTTTGACTGTGGAGCAGATTTTGGTGAACAAAAGTGAGGTGACGGCAGCACTCGTCTCTTCTCCAACTGTAAATCACACACCTGTCATCAATTATCATCTCAATTAAGGACATGAATGGTTGATATTCATCTTTTCTTCTGTAGTTTGCATTATCTGGTGTATCTTGGTATAAACTACTGGATGTTACAGTGTTTCTCCATCGCTTTGACTCATTTTTTAAACACGACTGTTTGATGAAACATCTATTGCATGTCTGCTAAATGTAGAAACTCACCCAAAACATTTGATTCATTGTTGATTCACAGTTGCTTTTCCATTTTTACATATTTCTCACATGTAGTCATATATACATCATGAAAATTGCCACAAAATGACATCCATGCGAGAAAAAAAAAAAAAAAAAAAAAAAGGATGACAAACCTGTGGTATTTCTTATCCTGATGGAAATGTTGTCTATGATCATATTTCATAAATGTCTTGTTCTTGCTGATGCTGCTGCTCTGCTGTGTTATTGTTGTGTAATATGCATAAGAATACAATTACCCTGCCTCACTGATTGATGTATTTCACTAATATATTGGATCTAATGGTTTATTATTTTATTTATTTCTTTATTTCTTATATGTGTAATTATGTAACTGTTACATAGGTATTATATTTATAACACAATGAACATTGATATGATGTCTTACTGTATTAGCCCAGTAATACTGTGAGTGTTTCAGAGTTATATGTGTGTGTGTGTGTGTGTTCTTGTATACATGGTTTATGAGGACACAAATGTGTATAATGACATGGGTATTACAACATAAACATGGTTTATGAGGACACTTCCTGTGTCCTGGTAAACCTAATGGCTTAAAAACCGGGCCATCGGTGAGAGAGGGAACTCTGATTGGCTGATCAGTATAGCGAACGAGTCAGTTCACGAGATGAGCAAAAGTGATGAAAGCAAAGAAGTCATGACGGCACAGACAGAAAGCTGTTATAATTTGAGGTCATTTTACCTGAGCACTCGAATAAAGAACGTGATCAGCATTATTGATATTCAAAATGCTAAGCAAGCGCTGCTTTGTTTGTGGTTTGTACATGCAGTCTTAGTTTCGCCTTCCCTTTTGAATGATGAATATAGATGAATATATCTGCTAAAATGGACAGATATCTCCTTTAGACGCAGACGCAAAGAACGTGCATGCTATAGTTTACAGTTGCCTGTAGTGCTTTTTCGATGTGTTCAAGCACAGTCAGCTTTCATCAGCGCTAGTTCTTTGGTGTCGGTTTGGTGTGTCAGGGGCCACATTCACAAAACATCTTAAGGCTAAAAGTAGCTCCTAACTTGACGATTTAGGAGAAACTCTTAAAAATAATGGGCGTCAGTCCTAATTTTAGTACTCCTAAATTTTTGCCCTAAGAGTATTTCACAAAGCATTTTAGCGCTAAAACTAGCTCATAAATCTGTGAAACGTTAGGAGTAGTCAAGAGGACTCCTAGAGGCAGGTGCACACTGGGCGATTTTGGCCACGATTTGGTCGTCTGAGACACATTTTGAGAATCCTAAAAGATTCCTATAATCCTAGGCTAAAATCTGTAGTCTTTGATCGCTAGTTTGACATGTTCACAGACAGCCGATTAATGACCGTTGCGATCAAATATGTAACGAATTACAATAAATTAATTAATTAATTAGCTCAAATTATGGGTGAAATATATATATAATTAAATCATAACGCGTTATGATCAATTATAATATAAATCGACCAAAAAGGGAATTATGCACATACATTGTGAATTAATTACAACGGATTATAATTAATTACATATATGGTTCAGGATTAGTTCTAGTTTAATAGTTAATTTAGAAAGACTGGTCTAGTTTGTCCAGCAAACTATCAGTTTTCCTTATCGACTATTATAAAAGGAGATTATTCCTCTGGCCACGAGAAATAATTTCCTATTCTAGCATTAAAGTATAAAGCAGTTTGCAAAATCGAAACGTAGAAGTGACTTGATTTTCTGAATGAGCAACAGAAACAATTGAGCATGAATATAATGTATTTAATAGATACGAACTACGAATATATGACTAAAATACAACAAAAGAACATACATAGAATAAAATGTAAGTAAAGTCAAGAAAACAGAGGTGATCAAAGAAATGGCAAAATTACAAACAGTTAAAACCTTTGAGAGCCAGCAAGGAAACTCAACTTACACATGGGGCTTAAAAAGCTTTGAAAGGAATGGTTCTATACTTGCATAAGTTTAGGTGCTGTGGTTACTTCGTCTTTCTGCAGGAATTTCAGTGCATGCAATCTGGAGCGATTGGTCCTTTTCCGAGGAAGGGTTCTTCGGCGGGATTTTTAAACAAGGTTTTAACTTAAGAGTAAGATAACCGGAAAATAAAGAAGAAAGAGTCCGTCTCCTAGGTGATGAAGAGTGAAGGCTTTGGGCGACGGATGAAGAAGGCTTGACAAAAGAAAAACTTGTTGCGTCAAAGAGACACGTGTCGTTGTCTTTTAAGGACAAACAAACCAAAACGCCTCCTTGGATGTGCTAGCCAATGGCGAGGGTGCAATTTTGGCAGGCAAACTTTTTCTTTGTCTCCATTTATGACCTAATTTGCATAGTATCTGGAATGTCAGATCTGAGTACATTTTCTTTGCAGTACTATTAAAAATAGAAAAATGCATTTTACAGTAATGTAACATACATTGTTAATTAGAACATTCGGAGAGGTTTAAAACGAAACTAAACATGCTAGGTGGCAAAGACATTAAGGGAGAGATACAGTTTATACTTGAATATACTGTTTAGAGTTAAACTAACACAACTACAGTCATAGCTAAGCTTATATAATATGGATACATTTATGCACACTTGAATACAATAACGGGTACACTTTGGCATAGTCATATTTTGAGGATACAGGTAAATACAGTCTCCATGCGTGTTTGTGGGTGTCTGTATGTGTGTGTGTGTGATGTGTATTGGGGTTTTGGCCGGTGTCTGTGACCACCTGGCCATTAACCCCGCATGGGGTGAACCAGGGTGACTCTTTGAAGTCCCTGGAGCTGGTGAGGACATTTTCTGCTTTGCTTCAAATGAGGTAACAAAGATGCCAATGGGTCAGTTTGATCTAGACTTGCCGGGGCCTATCCATGATTTACATGCAGAGTTCAAGAAGCTGACATGGCACCCCAAACCATCACTGACTGTGGAAACTTTACACTGGACCTCAAGCAACGTGGATTGTGTGCCTCTCCTCTCTTCCTCCAGACTCTGGGACCCTGATTTCCAAAGGAAATGCAAAATTTACTTTCATCAGAGAACATAACTTTGGACCACTCAGCAGCAGTCCAGTCCTTTTTGTCTTTAGCCCAGGCGAGACGCTTCTGACGCTGTCTGTTGTTCAAGAGTGGCTTGACACAAGGAGTGCGACAGCTGAAACCCATGTCTTGCATACGTCTGTGCGTAGTGGTTCTTGAAGCACTGACTCCAGCTGCAGTCCACTCTTTGTGAATCTCCCCCACATTTTTGAATGGGTTTTGTTTCACAATCCTCTCCAGGGTGCGGTTATCCCTATTGCTTGTACACTTTTTTCTACCACATCTTTTCCTTCCCTTCACCTCTCTATTAATGTGCTTGGACACAGAGCTCTGTGAACAGCCAGCCTCTTTTGCAATGACCTTTTGTGTCTTGCCCTCCTTGTGCAAGGTGTCAATGGTCGTCTTTTGGACAACTGTCAAGTCAGCAGTCTTCCCCATGATTGTGTAGCCTACAGAACTAGACTGAGAGACCATTTAAAGGCCTTTGCAGGTGTTTTGAGTTAATTAGCTGATTAGAGTGTGGCACCAGGTGTCTTCAATATTGAACCTTTTCACAATATTCTAATTTTCTGAGATACTGAATTTGGGATTTTCCTTAGCTGTCAGTTATAATCATCAAAATTAAAAGAAATAAACATTTGAAATATATCAGTCTGTGTGTAATGAATGAATATAATATACAAGTTTCACTTTTTGAATGGAATTAGTGAAATAAATCAACTTTTTGATGATATTCTAATTATATGACCAGCACCTGTATGCAAGGACATAATTTATTTTATTTTTATTTCAGTTTATTGTTTTATTTCAGATGGTGCTCAAATAAAATGTCACAGACCTAACATTAAACAATTTAAGTGACAATTTTACAATATTTAGCAGTATAAAAATATGAATTACCCCAAATGACTCCTCAGTGTCTGTAAAATGAAATTCTTCAGTATCATCCTCTACATCTTCCTCAGGCTCAGCTTTCTATTTCACAAGTTATATTCATTATTTATTTAATGCTCCTGAATAGATGAAATTATTTAAACATTTCAGAAAAATTAGAGAAAGGATATATCATTATAACATTCCTCTACATGTAAAGCCAACATCTGAAAGGGGATTTTCTGGCCACATGACAGTTTGCTTTGGGCATTTTACAAAATTCAGGAGCATCATAGGGTAGGGGATCTATTGAAAGTTTTTCTTGAATTGGAACCACGTAGAGAACATTTTTGCCATTGTTGAACGCAGATTTTAGAGCACGCAAAGAGTAGCCCTCTGCATCAGTTAAAATCATTGAGAGTTTTCTGCGCCCACTTCCACCTTGTTGAATAGAATGTGAAAACAGAATATTGTCAGTTCCAACTCTCTTCTTTCACATTGCACAGCACATCACAAGAACCCAGCACTCAAGTTGTATTATTTACATAATTATTTTACCACCTTGACAAGTCATTTGAATTACAGTTGTGCTCAAAATTATTCATACCCTTGGTATTTTTATAGCGTTTTTGAGTTGTCTTCTGTGATGAATGAGTTTTATAATACTTTCATATATTTATTATGTGACAAACAACTGAGAGAACAACAACGTTTCAAAAAATATGACATTTCATGGGTTTTTATTGACAAATATTCAAAAATCACCATGTTCAGAATTATTCATACCCTTTATATTACAATGTTTCAGTAATCAATAGAAAAGCCTTTGTTCTTAATGACGGCCTGCAAACGCTTCTTGTAGGTCTCCACAAGATTTCTACAGGTCTGCTTGTTGCAAAAGCCTCCAGTTGTTGGAGATTGGAAGGCTTCCTAGCCCTGACCCGAATCTTCAACTCTGTCCACAAATTCTCAGTTGGGTTCAGGTCAGGGCTCTGACTTGGCCATTCCAGAACATTTATGTTGTTGTCCCTGAACCATTGCTTGACCATTTGCGCCGTATGCTTCGGGTCATTATCCTGCTGGTAGGTCCAATTCTCTGGCAGGTTGAGCTTGCACTGTTAATAATCACGCACTGTTTGCTGTTGGCCAGAGGAGAACTGGTCCCCCGACTGAGCCTGGTTTCTCCCAAGGTTTTTTTTCTCCATTTTTATCACCTGTTGGTCACCTGATGTCACCTGTTGGAGTTTGGGTTCCTTGCCGCTGTCGCCTCTGGTTTGCTTAGTTGGGGACACTTGACATTTGATATTCAACAGTGTTTTGATCTGCCTGCATTGACACCATTGTATGTGAGCTGGACGATGACACCACTGTTTTACCCAGAGCTGATGTATAGATGAATTAACTAAATTAATAACTATTGATTTTTACAACAGAATGAATCAATACTGAATTTATTTAAGATGGTCAACGACACCATTTTCTTTAAGAGCTGCTGTGCAGCCAAAATTATTTACCAGTTATCACTGTAAAGCTGCTTTGACACAATCTGCATTGTAAAAAGCACTATATAAATAAAGGTGACTTGACATGACTTGTGTGCTGACACCACCAAGTTTTCATCAAGAATCTTGAGATAGTCCTCCTTTTTCATCATACCATCTATCTTAACAAGGTTACCTGTACCACTGGAAGAGAAGCATGATGTGTGACCACTGCCATGCTTGACCGTTGGGATGGTATTCTTAGGATTGAAGGCTTTGTTTCTTACGCCAAACATATGCAACATCCAAATGTCCAAAGAGCTCCAGTTTAGTCTAATCTGACCAGAAGATGGATGACCAGAAGTTCGGATCTCTATCTAGATGACCCCTCGCAAAGGTCAGGCACGCATCCCAGTGTCTCTGGGTAAGGAGTGATGTCTTTCTGGGGCGATGTCCATGGAGACCACCTCGATGCAGAATTCGCTGAACGCTGGATCTTGATACCGTCTCCCCTGCTTGGTTGAGGGTGTCTATTAGAGCTTTGGTGGTGATACAGGGGCTGTTGTTTGCATCGCGGCAGATCATTCTAGCGACTCTAGAGGATAATTTGCACTTCCTGCCATGCCCATCCAGGTTTTTGACAGTGTTGAACATCTTGAACTTCTTGATGATACTCTGTACAGTTGATACAGGGACGTCCAGTTCTTTCAAAATGGCCTTGTAGCCTTTGCCTCCACTATGGCATTGACAACACGTGTGCGAAGATCATGACTGAGTTCTTTCTTCCTGGCCATGGTGACAGTGACTGAGAATAATTAAAGCTTTGCCCCCTTAATTATACTTTACAAAGCAGGTGTTACCATTTAACATTATTAGGCCTTAATTGATTAGACCTAAATTGATTAAACTGATTATAGTCACCGGAGTGACTATAATCGATGATGATACAAGCGATCCTCCAGATTTAGATCTAGCTATATTGTATTTATAGTGCTGTGTAATTCTAGAGCATACAGTTGCAAGAAAAAGTATGTGAACCACTTGCAGAATCTGTGAAAATGTGCAAAATTTTAACAAAATAAGAGAGATCATACAAAATGCATGTTATTTTTTATTTAGTACTGTCCTGAGTAAGATATTTTACATAAAAGATGTTTACATATAATCTATAAAATAGCTGAATTTATTAAAATGACCCCGTTCAAAAGTTTGTGAACCATTGATTCTTAATACTGTGTGTGGTTACCTGGATGATCTACGACTGTTTTTTTGTTGTGTGACGGTTGTTCATGAGTCCCTTAGTTAAACTGAGCTCTGTTCTTCAGAAAAAATCTCCAGGTCCCAAAAATGCTTCAGTTTTCCAGCATTTTTTGCATATTTGAACCCTTTACAGCAGTAACTGAATGATTTTGAGATCCGTCTTTTCACATGGAGGACAACTGAGGGACTCAAACACAACTATTAAAAAAGGTTCAAACATTCACTGATGCTTCAGAAGGAAACACGATGCATGAGAACTTCCTTTATTTTCAGTGAGTATCATATTTTACACTATAGCACATTTTATAGATGTAGGCTATACAACATTGCCTACACTTAAACTCATTTAACAAACATTGGAAGTATAAATAAAAACATTAATTCAAGTGTAATCGACTAGTCTCTGTTATCCCATTTCCAGAGAAGAACTCATGTTTAAGAACATATTTAACATCCAAACTGTTTAATTTTAGCATCTTTAGGAATAAGATCATTTATTTCATGCAAAGCATCATGCGTTTCCATCACACAAAAAAAAACTAATGCAATACTCGCTTAATGGTTATGTTGCTTTGCATTAAATAAAATGATTTCCAGCACAGTAACAATTTTACAGATAAAATAAAATGTACACAAACCTGTATTTTACAGAAGAAATGCACCAGTGGCACTGAAAATCTTTCTCCTGAAGAGGATGTGAAAAGCCCGCAATAAATAACTGAACCGCTGGGTTAAGTCTGACCCAGGAGCTGAGAAACACAATAACTACCCAAACACTGAAAAAATAAATAAAATAAAGCATCTGAAGCAACTTAAAACACATTTTAAAAATGTTGAAACATTCTTATCAGCTTATGGAAATGAAGCTTTCAGATGAAGATGAGCTGGAGTCTTTGGATTGTGGGGGTCCAGTTTATTTCTCCGGAGCTGTAAGCTTTTATGAAGTCAGAGTGTATGACACTAGTGTTCTCTCTTCTGTTCGGTGTATTCCAGCCTTCAGCAGACTGTAGAAACACTGTGCCGATTGTCTCTGACTGTGGGCAGATCTGGTGTGAACACTGGGGTTCAGAGCTTTAATAGAGCCGGATTCATTCTCCCCTGTCAGAGATATTTTATACATCAATCCTTTTGTGTAGGATACCCAGGTCTGAACAGCATCTGAAACCTTTTCATTTTAACAGAAGTTTCTCATTCAAAGTGCCACAGGAAGTCTGACTTCACTTCACATTTTCTTCTGTTGAAAATACTTCATTCTTTCTGTTTTCATTTCATCAGGCTGATTTGTGAATTTATGCAGATGCTTCTTAATATCAGTCATCATTAGAACAGAACACACTTTACACAGAGAAAACTCACATAAACAACAAAAACTGATGCTCCTCTTGATGAAAGTAACATCACAATATTTATTTTCCTCGCGAGGTGCATCAGTTTTTGGTCAGGATCTTGTACTGACAATGTCATAAAGTCTCCTCCAGCACACCCTGAACACTGACACTGAGGTTAAGGACCCTGTGCCTGTTAGTGCTCTACGACTGTGGATTCCTCTGTCATCATTTACTCACTCTCAAGTTGTTCCAAACCTGTATGAGTTTCTTTGTTCTGCTGAACACAAAAGAAGATATTTGGAAGAATGTTTGGAAGAAGGTCACGCTTCCGCTGGAACTCGACTCGCATACGAACGTTTGCCCGAAGCCAGTTATTATAGTTTATAAAGTTTTAAATATGGATATTTTTCTTAAAAAAAACCCCATCGTTTCGCTTCAGAAGGTCTTTAACAACTCCCTGGAGTCGTATGGATTACTTTTATGATGGATGGATGTGCTTTTTTGGGCTTCAAAATCTGGAGCTCCATTCCCTACCATTATAAAGCTTGGAAGAGCCAGAATATTTTTTTTTAATATAACTCCAATTGTGTAGGATGGCTTGAGGGTGTGTGTTTGATTTTGGACTTAAAACTTTTAAGCTGTAGAAACAAGAAACTGATCTTGTACCATACATGTCATTTTATTCATTTAAAAGTGTTGTTACTCCTGAACATTAAAAAAAAAAAAAAAAGCAACAGACACATTTAATTATTTGTTAAAATTCTGAACTAACACATTCATGTTGCTACATGAAGCTCACAGAGACAAATAACCCAAGAAAATAAAACAAATAATATTAAATAATACAAACTCACTCGCAGAAACTCAAGACTTCACAGTTCTTTGACACTGATGATGACAGAACAACGAAAGGCAGAAAACTCAAAAAGTAAGTACAGAGATCAAACAAAGACATAATTAATGGACAACAGGTGAACTGGATAACAATCAATGGAACAAACTGGAAGCTAGGTCGAACGGAAGACAATGGAAACACACATTACCCATGTCCCCTACACTGCAGGAAATGACCCTATTAGAAGAAATTGAACACATTTGCTCCTGAGGCTTGAGCTTGGAGCATGAATCTTTCTAGCGACCTGTATTTAGTATGCTTGAATGATTTTAAATGTTTTTGAAGATCAGAATTTGTTAAGAATCTCTTATCGCATGGAGCGCAGTGATACGGCTTCACTTCAATGTGAACTTTTTCATGCATTTTCAGGTGTGACACCTGACTAAAAACTTTTCCACACTGAAGACAGATGAACGGCTTCACACTGGAGTGAGTTTTTAAGTGAAGATTAAAGTTGTGTTTCAGTGTAAAACTCTTCCCGCACTGAGTGCATGTAAACGGTTTTTCTTCAGAGTGAGTTCTCATGTGCATCCCAAGGCTTCCTTTCTGCCTGTAGCTCTTCCCACATTGACTGCAGGTGTAAGGCTTCTCTCCAGTGTGAATTCTGATGTGTTCTGTAAGGCTTCCACTCTGTTTAAACCCTCGTCCACAGTGGCTGCATGTGAAAGGTCTTTCTCCAGTGTGAATCCTTGTGTGATCCTTCAGGCTTCCTTTACATGTGAAACTCTTTCCACACAGACGACAGGTGCATGATGACCTTTTACCTTTCGTTCTTTGAGTTCTTTTCTGTGATACATTCTGTTTAGTCTTTGAGCAGGTAGAAGATTTTGCTCTAGTTGTGACATTCTGAGATTTCTGATGTTCTTCCTCTTCACTCAGTTCTTCACTTTCCTCTTTACTAAATTCTTCACTTTCTTCTTCACTCATTTCCTCACTCGGTTCTTCACTTTCTTCACTCAGTTCTTCACTTTCTTCTTCACTCAGTTCTTCACTTTCTTCTTCACTCAATTCTTCTCCTCCCTTTTCACTTGGTTCTTCACTTTCCTTTTCCACTTTCATCAGATCTGAAAGGAAGAAATTAAATTTACTCTCTCAAAAATCAATTCAACTGGAAATTGAAATAAAGATTAAATAAGTGACCCAAATTGCAGTTTGAGAATTAACTTTCTTTTGACTATAAATCTTAGGTGCGCTGTGGTAAACATGCAGAAAGTATCATATCATAATTTGTGAATTCAGGAGACGCGGTCCTCCAGTCTGAAACCAATTTATTTTTTATAGTGACTCTTAAATTTATAATATGTATAGCTCCAAAAGTTGGTCAGTTAGAAGACTGAAACCAGTGTCACCTTGATCTGCTAGATTTGTGAATTTTTCCCAGCAAGACTTTTGAAAAAGATTTTGAAAAAAAAAAAACCCTTGTCCATCAGTCAAGAATGTGGAAAATAAACATTTTTTATTTTTAACGTCTATTTCCAGTAAACTGCGTTAATACAAAATTACTTGTTTCAGATCAAGCCTGATGTTCACAGTGCAGTTTCAGTCGATGAACCCTTCTATGAGTCGTCATGGGTGTGTGTTAACAGACAAATGAATAAAGTTCCAACACGAATTTAATAGTAATCCACAAGTAAACAATCCAAAAGGTAGCACCAACACACTATAAACATAAGTTCCACATATCAGAAATGAGAAGTTAGGCGCTCAAGGAAGGGTTAACTGACCGAAACTGTAGTGTGAAAGATGTCAAAAAACACAGTTCTGTCAGGATCACTATCGTCAAATATGACAGATGATTAGCACACAGTTTGCAGTGGTTGTCAAACCTGTCCTGGAGTACCACCAGCCCTGCACATCTTATTCGCCATGTAATGAGCTTGTCAGCAACACGACAAAGCTGCTGATAATACTGATGGACCTTATATAGGGATGCTGTGATAGGCGTCGTATTCTTATAGGTAGACTTGGATCAGCTGATGCAAGCTTGACTGACATGACCTGCCAGAACTGACGCTACGCTTGTTTAGTGAAGTTAAGAGGCTTGTTCGACTTCAAGCAGCGCTGCACAGACCGATCGGCAGCTGACTTGAAGCAGTGTATGCCGGTTAGAAATTTTGTCCGACTTGAGACAGCGCCTATGCCATGTGACTGTGACGTATGGCATCAAAGTACCGCGAGAGCGATTCGAGAGCAGCCGGCTGGTTCATTTTGCGCAGTATCTCAAGAGCGGCTGCACGAGCTCTGATGACGACACAGCTGTTTCACGATTGGCCGGATTCACCGCATGACAACGATCACGTGTGTTTCGTGTTTATTCTGAAAACTTCAGTTCCACTGTATTGCTCACAAATCTGTATTTTTATAACAGTTAAAGCTCTTTCATGTAGTCGCGATGTTATATTGTGTCATGTTTATCAAAATGAAACTGATAAAAAACGTAGACCCCATTGGTATTTAAATAATAGCCTATATGCTTATGTTGAACTTTATTCTTGTAAGAACAGACGCTGTAAGCAGGACATAAAGTAGTATTGCATTTATTTCACTTCAGCTGGGATAAAGTATGCAAACGCAGCGCGAGCGTCACTACGAGAAGCAGAAAGTGTCCGACTTCACGTCTCCGTTTTCAGCTCCTCCCCGCCTGCGCGCGGATACTCTCGCCGATCGGTTACATCCAGCCACAGCTATTTTTAATCTTATAAGCTGATTTATCTAATTGTTTGGATCGTCTTGTCGTTATTGCACAAGAAAAAAGGGACAGAGCTGTGAAAAATAGGCGATTGTGAAAGTTTTCATAAATCAGGTGGTTTTGTATTGACTCGGTCTAGTGTTTATTGGAAGCAGATGTTAAACATGAACATGATTTCGGAGAATCGCGTGAGCTGAATTCACAAATCATGAAGAATCACATGCGATATTATTTACATTTCATCACAGCGCAGATTTAAAGCCAACAGAAATCTGTATATCAAACCGAAAACCATTAAAATATTCTGTGTGTCTTTTGTCTCCAAAAACAGAACGCAGTTGTTAGAGGATGTTGATTTAAATCACACGTGGACATTCGGCTATTGTTTATACGACCGATATGTGTTTCTTTCTGTTTTAACGCACTCACGATCACATTCACACCAGCTCCAGTCACTATAAGAGTTCAGAATGATCACCAACCTCTGTGTTCCTCAGTTTCTTCCTCTTTTACTCTGCAGGAATCCCACATGTCTTCTTTCTCCTCTTTAACAAACTCCATTTCAGCAGCTTCTTCTCAGTCTGACTCTGTCTGAGTGTTTATTGATGATGGTCAGTGGGAGGAGCTCAGCTGAACCTCTGATGTGTGAATGGACACTGTGGGGAGGAAACCATCAATGACCAGGACTAGTGTAATGGACAGAGGTGTTTTTCATAATCTTCATTATTTCAACATAAAAATGAGTTTGACTATGATGTACTGGACTGTTTTAGTGCCTACAATACAAGTGAATACGGTTCATTTGTACTCAATTGTATTTGAGATAGTAGTGAATTAGATCATGGAATACTGAGTGAATTTGACCATTTTTTATCCTCACCTCCACAGGCATATTAAAGAGGCTCACACTATAGCTAAAGTTATAACTAAGTTCAACTTGCCCATTTCTTGCTTCTGGTCCTCAAAACCCCCAATAGTTTGTTCTCCATTGCTGCATCTTCATGGATGAGACATGTAAATATAACTACATGCTGTAGTTCAAAGATTATTCAACCTTCATTGAATTTTATAGCCTATAATCAGTGAAATCTTCAACAATTCTGAGTTTGTCTGTTTCAAAACCTTGAAACTGAAAAAAGTAAACACTGACTGTTTAACTTTCTGTTGGTTATCAAAATAATCAATTGCATCCTAAATTAAACAAAGGAAAACATGTCTTCATTTAAATATATTTTTGTTTGTATACTTTACAAATTGACCCAAAATTAGCGCCTATCTTTTAGTACAAATGCACAGTGCTCACATTTATTTGTGCATTAAAAAATTACAAATCAGCATGTTTTACTGACATATAGCCTAACAACATCTCAACTGACTGCAGATACTGAATAAGGACAACACATTTCTCTCAGCATCTGACAGAAGTGTCACCGGCTTTCACGCACATCTTTCAAAATAAAAGTGGAATCAGAAAAAACAGAATTACATTTTTTGTTGTTTCTTTGACTGCACACAATGCGACCCACTCAAAACGGTCTTGTTGATAACACTGACGTAGGCTATATCTTCTGTTCTCCGGTCACTGTTGTTCTGCTGAAGCTCTGCACCACTCTTTCCACACTCTTTCCACGGCTACGTCACGTTAATGGAACGTGTTCATTAACGACTGCGCTGCAAATGATTATTTCTAGATTTTTACAGAACAACACTTCAGAAAGTGAGTCAAAACCTTATGGCTGATTCTCTGGGCACTCACACAAAAATCATATACTGATGTAGTTCATTTAAGTTTACTCAAATTTGTGATTAATTTTCTTGTTTATTCCTTGACTTATTTTCAGCAGTTTTTCATTGAACTCATTCCAAACCGTTCTCACATGACCACAGCGACAGAAGCTCATAAACTGAGTAGATGTGAAGCCTGAGGCGCACAGATGTGACCGGATACGGGAGGTCAAAGGTCAGCATGGGAACTCAGAATGTGAAAGGTCAAAGGTCAGCAGGGGAGGGGGAGTCGAGGTCATAAGGCAAGCTGAGCGTCGGTGATCAATGTCAAAGGTCACCATCAATCAATCTTTTTCCATGTGGTCAGTCATATTTATACTCATAAATCTTCTGAACAGATCAATCCTCTTCAGCGGCGTTTTCTTTACTCAGGAAACACTATGTTCATAAAGGCTAAGATTTTTTTGTATTTGAAGAGCAGAGAATAGTCTTAAGGCCCGCTCACACCAAGAACGATAACTATATTTGCGTCCACACCAACGAACGTCATTCAGCATGTTTTTGCTGTTCTTTTTACATTTACACGCTTTAACCAGCAGATGTCCTCAGCATGCTGTGTTTCCAGTGAATAGCTAGTGTAATCGATCTAATCTAACAGTGAATTTAGCTGACAAAGTCAATATAGTGAATAAAAACAACACCTGGTCTTTTTCACTGCAGCTTCAAAAGAAGACAATGTTGTGGAAACTAGCGCTGATACCTGAGGTAATTTAATGTTACACTGTTTGCTAGCCTGACATAATGATCTCATCTCCGTTGATACTTTTAATCATTTATTCCGAGGGTATGACTGATTGTTTTCCATATATCCATTTTCTTTAAAGTATCCTTGAAAACGGGGTTTGACTTGTCAAACAGTGCCAGACTGAAATGTCTCATTAAGTGTATTGGCATTGAGATTTTGAGTTATTGAGCTGTATGGATACTATTTTTTCAGTTATTTTACCAAGAAATGGTAGATTAGAGATTGGTCTGTAGTTACTGAGCACAGAAGAATCAAGATTACTTTTCTTCAGCCTAACAATTGCAGTTTTAACAATTTGTGTGAAAACTCCTTGCTGTAGGGACTGATTAATGATATTCAGGACGTCTGGTAATAAGCAGTTCATGACTGTTTTGAGAAGTGTAGTGGGTCTAGAGCGCAGATAGAGGAACTCATGTGTGAGATGACCAGTGTGAGTGTACTGGAGCTGACATCAAGTGACCAGCAGGGTTTCATTACCTGAAGATGAAACCATCTGCCATCTTTCTTTCCATCTTGATCTGTGGTTTGATCTTCTCCACTTACAGTTCAGATCAGCTGTTATTAGTCAAATAAACACAGACAGAAACAGATACAGGAGAACTGGAGCTCTTTAACTATATTAATGATAGAAAAGAGAGAATACAGGACAGTCTCTGACTCGATATGATACACTGAACTATATGAAACACTTCTATAAACACAACAATATTACTAATAATTCCTGGTTAATATTTTATATAAACTTAGTACACTTCTAATATACTTAATGCACTTGAAAACGTTTTTAGTGATCGTTCACCCAAAACTGTCCACTGACTTACAATATATGGACTAAAAAATCTCAAAATATTGTCTTTTATGTTCCACAGAAGAAAGAAAAGTTATTCATCTTTTGATCAACATGAGGACAAGAAATTGTCATTTTTCATTTTTGAGTGAACTATCTTTTTAATAGCATGAATAGTAATTATTTGCGTATGATAAATGTACATGCATTATGAACACTAGCTGACAAGCAGGAATAAACTAAAGTCAAGTCAAATTTATTTTTAAAGCACATTTAAAAACAACAAATGTTGAACCAAAGTGCTGTACAATTTGAGAAAAAGAAAGGACACAGACAGTAGCAGAAACAAGAGAAAGAGAGAAAAAAAAGCCTTAAAATCAACAAGTCATTCTAATACAGATTGGATTTCTACAATTAAAATAAAACCCTATATCTCTGAAGCAACACCATAGGCTAGGGAGAAAAGATATGTCTTCAACCTAGATTGAATGTGGATAATGTGGTAGAGGATCTGACAGAGAAAGGAAGTGCATTCCACAACTTGGGGGCCGAAGTTACAAACGCCCGGTCGCCCTTGGTTTTTAGACGGGAGCGAGGAACAGAGAGAAGCAACTGGTTTGATGAGCAAAGAGATCTCACTGCAGAATATGGTTGAATGAGATTGACAAATACTGTGGTGCTAGACCATGCAAGGCTTTATGAACATAAAGCAAAACCTTAAATTCGACTCTGTATTCATCTGGTAACCAGTGCAAGGAAGCAAGAACAGGTGCGATGTGGTCTCTCTTCCCCGCACCCGCTAGAAGTCTAGCTGCTGCATTTTTAACTAATTACTAAATGGAGAGTGGATTTAGGCAAACCTACATATAAGGAATTGTAATAGTCCAATCATGATGTGATAAGTGCATGAATCACTAATTCTAAATCCGTTTTTGAAAGAAAATGTTTTAATTTGGCAATAGACCGAAGATGAAAGAAGCTTCCTTTAATAACGGCACTTATCTGCTTATCGAATAGTAGGTCAGAATCAAAGATGACACCCAGATTCTTGACTCTGTCATGCAAAGTTAACGACAGGGTACCTAACTGATTTACAATATTAGTACACAATGAAGAGCCAAAAACAATGGTCTCAGTTTTATCCTCATTTAGCTTGAGGAAGTTTTCAGACATCCACAACTTTACTTCCTCAAGGCAGGAGGTGAGATTGTTTAAGGAGCTACCATCGTTAGGCTTGACAGGAAGATAAAGTTGTCTATTGTCAGCATAACTGTGATAAGAGACACCATACTTCTGAAAGATAGAGCCTAGAGGAAGCATATAAAGAGAGAAAAGCAAGGGACTCAAAATGGAGCCTTGTGGGACGCCCCATGTAATCGGTGTTGAAGATGAGTTGTGATTACCAATGCTGACAGAAAAGGTTCGCCCATACGAGGAAAACCAGCTTAATGCAACCCCCTGGATACCAACCACTCTCTCAAGACGATTTAACAAAATAGAATGATCTATCGTGTCAAATGCTGCGCTGAGATCTAAAAGAATTAAAATAGCACCATCACCAGTGTCCAAGTAACACAGAATATCACAGAATATCGTTGGTCACCTTTAGCAAAGCAGTTTCAGTACTGTGAAGTGACCTAAAGCCTGATTGAAATGTATCGAATATACAAAAAGTGGTCAAATAAGAATAGAGCTGCAAATAAACCACCTTTTCTAGAATTTTTGATAGAAATGGTAACTTTGAAATAGGCCTATAATTATTTACATCATCTGGGTCAAGATGAGGTTTTTTCAAGAGAGACTGTACCACAAGCATGTTTGAAGCTCACAGGGACCATTCCATTCACCAGAGAGCTGTTTATTATGGCCAAAATGATGGAGGCAACAGAGCTAAGAACATGTTTAAGAAAACGCGATGGTATGACATCCATAGGACAGTTTGTAGGTTTCAATGATGAAACTATGTCTGCCAATTGAGCCAATTGAGAGAGACGGGATCAAAATGCCTGAAAGAGCTTGGAGGCAACGCAGGTTCAGAATGAGTCACAGCTGGGGCCACAATTTGAGTTCTAATATCCTGAATTTTATCAGCAAAAAATTCAAGGAACTTTTCGCATGTCCCAGGGGTTGCAGTAGGATGGCCAACCATTGCAGGGTTCATAACAGTATCTATTGTATTAAAAATTACCTTGGGACTATGGGCATTTTTAGCAATTATTTCCGAGAGATAATTAGATTTTGCAGTCCTGACAGTGACTTGATATTGTTTTACTGAATCGCAAAATATTTCAAATGAATCCTTAAATTTATCTTTCTTCCACTTGCGTTCTGCTTTCCTACATTTCTGCCTAATGGAATGGGTATGATCATTAAGCCAGGGCTGGGTGTTTGACTCAGCGATTTGAGAGGGGCTATCTGGTCTAGGATGTCAGTACAAGTAGTATTAACGATTTCCATCAACTGTGTGGTGTCTGCAGTGCTAGTTATAACTTCTGTGATTTAAGACTGATAAGTAGAAGCATATATCTCATCAAACTGCATGACAGTGGAGGAATGAATAGCACGGGTAAGGTGCCGGCACACAGGGGCTGAAAGGGTGGTATGTAGCTGCAGAGACTGAAATAAAACGAAACTGTGGTCAGAGATCCCAGATTCTAATACCTCAAGATTAGTTACATCAAAACCAGAGGTTAGTACAAGATCAAGAGTATGGCCTTTTATATAAGTAGACTAACTGTGTCAGATTAAACGAATCCACCATATTCAGGAATTCTTGACTAGAGGTTGTGTTGTGCAGCAAACATGAATATTGAAATCTCCCAGAATTAGCAGTTTGTCACAGTGAGTTACCAAATAAACAATAAAATCAACAATAAATTCCTTATTATATTTAGGCGGTCTGTAAATGAGAGCACAGAACACAGGGCATGTTAGATTGATCTTCATTAGCTGCACTTCAACACTTCAAAAACCATCAACCAGCAAAAGTTTGCAATGATATTGATTTCTGTACACAGTAGCTGGACCGCCACCGCGGCCAACAGATCTTGGGGAATTTTTAAAGGTGCAGTTAGCCGGAGTCAGTTCTCCCAAAGGAATGACATCCCCTGTGGTTAACCACGTTTCTGTCAGAAATAGAAAGTCCAAGTTCCTGGAGCTAAAAAAGTCATTCAATATAAAAGATTTGTTGGAAAGAGACCTGGCATTAAGTAGTGCCATATTAATAGGAGAGGAGTCCAGAGTTTCAGATGAAGCTGATAAAGTTTTTATAGATGAGTATTCCAACGAGCAAATATGGTCCTTGTTGTTACCGCCCCCCGATCTCTTGGCGTGACGACGAGTAGTTGACCAGAATGATGTAATACCACTGTTGGATTCATGGCAAGTGTAAGACTTCTCATAGGTACGACGGGACCCCGATGCATATAACGAGGGCGGAGTACAATTCCTAGAGCAGCACAAAGTTCGTAGGTTTCCGCAGGCAAACGGGAGAAGAATGCTTCCTATTAGTGCCGATGCACATCAGAGCAGATGAGTAGTGTGAGTTTAGCCTTATGAACGGCAAAACTGCTAAAACGGCAATGAAATGAAAAAGCAGCCAAAAACAATCCATTTACACAGCCTGGTAAACACCGCGACACCAAAACACTGCAAAAAAAAAAAACAGTTGACAGTCGGGTTCGGGACTGAGCAGCCTTTGGTGAAAAACTACCCAGCCCCTACGGCCCACTGATCTTTATGAATACACCGGTTAGAAAGTGGAGGCTTACTCACCGGTATATCAAGCAGATCAAGTCAACAGAGTATCCAAGCAGTGAGGGCTCACAGGCCAGTAGGTAGTGAGGTTGTAGCAGGTGAAGTGTCAATGAAAACTTTACTTGAGTAGTTCAGTCCAAAACAGTAAAATCCCCGAAGTAGAAAACCAGTCCTGTATCTAGGCAACGCACCAGCCACATAAACTGTGCTTGACCTGTTTTACTGCGGGAACATTGATCCTACAGCATTTCCCCACGACTGCAGTGAGGCGCTCTTTATGAAGGCAAACCATTGATCCACTACTCTGGATTATAACCTCCCCTCCATCGTATGTTCGTCTCGGCTGTGTCTCGAATTCTGATGTCTGTCAGTTCTACAACAGCAGTGATCAAACTTCATTAAATCACCAACATCAGGCCTCATGAACAAGTACAACATACAGTCAGCGAGTGGGTTCAGATACAGGAGGTTTTTAAAAAAAGAAGAAACTTTAACAAATAATAAACTGTCCGCCAACTTGGGAAAAATTGTATAAATAAAACGCAGGATTACATAGGGGAGAATGAGAAATGTGTAAGTCAGCAGCACCAGGAACAAACTTCCCAAAATTAATTGTCGCTTTAGAGAAGTAAGAGATATTGCGTGTGAAAGACCGCGACGAGTACCAACAAAACACAGAATGATTATCGGGTAGGGGATAAAACAGCCGATTGATCGGAGCATATAGTTAGAATACAGATAACTGGAGTATACGTTTGCAAAGATCAGAGGAACAAACCAGATGATCACAGAAATAACACAGGAGACTTTTAGTGAATGATGAGATTTGTACCAGATAGGATGAGAAACCAGAAGATATCGTTCAAAAGCAACACAAGCCATAAAATACAGACCCGCAATCAAACTATAAGAATATGCACTAATCAATTTATATAACTTGATTTCATTAAACCATTCATGCAGTGCAGGTGTCCATTCGATTGTCATCATTAACTTACAAATGATCTGAATCAGATCTGAAAGAATCAAATGAATAACAAAAACTGAAGCAGAGCGCTGAGATTTGATAAGAGCACACAACGCCAACAGAGTTAAGATCATGATTGGAATCTCAATGACTGAAATGATCCAGATGAATAAGGATTCTGCAATATCATGTTTCCTGTAAAACTCCCTTAGCTCACGTATCCGTTCACTGTGATTATTTACTCCAGTTGATCCGTTGATGCTGGTGTTTTGTTCTGCCATTGTTTGATGAAATCTTGACAGGCAGCACTAAATAACAAACCAGTCATTAGTTAAAAAAACATGCATTCATTTCCTATTGTAAAAATATGTTTTTCTTTATTAAAAACAAAGGAGAAATATATGGCATAACGTGTTTTCTGTGTGATTGTTGAAATACAGTTTCCTCAGTTTGCTTTACATTTTCTTTAGAGGAGATGTGTGTAATATTAAAATGCTTAAAATACATTAAATGTAAGATTAAAGATTGAAAATCCTCCATCTGAACAATAACACAAGAATGCTGTTGTTCTGAATGTTCAGTACAGCTCAACTGTAAGTGTTCAATGGTTTATTAATGAAGGAATAAATCTTGAAGAACTTACGTTACTGACAGGTAGTTTGTGTGTTTGGTCTGCAGGTCAAAGCGAGTCAAAGCAGAAGGTTTGTGGAGCAGCACACAGACTGACAGATGTTTCACATGTTTGAAGAGCTCTTCATTCGCTACACTGTAAAAACACACATTTTAAAGCTTCTTGATCTGATGTAGGAAATGACTGAGATTACAGACAAACAATCTGATACAACGTGTGAAACTGTGATTACCTGAAAGGACACGATTAACTAACAATGATAGTTTGAGTGAAAAACCAGTCTAACTTTCAGAACTGGTTCGGCTCAACTACGACGACTGAAGTAAATGAGAAATGCTTTGCAGCTGCTTGATTTCATTTTTAAACTTCACTCAATGTTTTTTCATATCCTCAGTAAAATAAGAAACCAACAAATGATCAACGAGAGAAAACACAAATGACATGATCTTCCTAAAATATTGATTCTTCTGCTGCTTTTCAAGCCTGTTTTCTTTAAGAAATGGAAATCTGTAGTTTTTCCATTTGGTGCTGCTGTACTGAAATCACACACAATGTTAATTAAAGGAAACTAGTTTAAGCACAAATGATCACAGTGATTCCAGAGGCTGAAACACAAAGATAGTTGATGATATAAACTCACGGATGAGATGATCTCATGATCTTACCGGGAATCGGACTGTGGACTGAAGACGCTGCTCATCAGAAGATGATGGTGTTTATGAGCTGCTCAGCGCTCTTTTATAGCCTGAATGACTCCGGAAACATCAAAGAAAGATGCATTAAACATCATTTACACTTAATGTACATGCAACCGCATCAGCAAACAAAACCAAACTTCAAAATAGAAAACCACTTAAAGAAAGAGCCTCAAGTGTTCTAGAAAGGAAAATGTGTACAGTGATATAATACTCAGATTTTGTCATTCTGTAAGTTTATCAAATTATAATTATGCAGTGAGAGCAAAATAAAGACAAAATCTTACAGCAACTTTTTCCACTGAAAACAATCTTGAAGCTCCACATCGATCAATAATTAAACTTTGAGTTAGTTTGATTCTGCACTGCTTTAATAATGTTCACTAATTTACCTCTGATTCTAATTACTGATACTTGACGAAGTGATAAATGTAAAGTATAATAACTGTTATTATAATTTATTATTATAAAGTATAATCCTGTTATAATTGTTAAATTATTTATTATAAAGTATAATTCTGTTAAAGATTTACAGATTTACAAATCATTATAAATGTGTGTTCCAAATGTTAAATTATGTTGTGTTAATATCTATTAATATTGGTGAAAACCTAACTGATGTTCAGATATGGTGAACACTAGAGTTTTTCACAGCAGAATAATCAAACACATCTGATCTTAATGGTAAATAATGACAGTAATGAACACTTTCATTAACATGTTGATCGTGAACACAAAAGCCACGTGATGCATATATTTCACATATGATGATTTAAAAGATTATAATAGCTGAAATGATAAACAATACAGTTTTTATGTGTTCTTTAAAGTTTCAGTCATGAAGGATTTAACTTGAAGCACTTCTACTGAGGATCATAATGGTTTGGTTTCTGCCATTAGAAAACTCTTCCCTGATTGAGTGGATGTGGGTGATTTTTCCTCTGTTTTCAAAAGCTTGTTACTAAGAGATTCAGTAGTGATCGCACATTTCCTCATTTCCCATCAGCATTAATTCATTATGCATGTCACAAACCACCTCTAATATAACATGAATGTTTACTGTTTCTTACTGAAATTATCTGATCAATATCTCTGACTATCTGTGAGTTTTATGTATTTTATCTTCAAAGCAAAAACATATCAGTACTGAGGTTATACTCAGTGAATTTAGTTATCACAACCGTCCATTCAGTGTAATGTTCTGCTACATCTGTAACCGGAGCCATCGGCCCTGCACATGGTGGTGACAAAGATCAGACAAAAGTTACTGGTCATTTATAAATTAGTCAAAAATGTCACCTTCTATCATTCAAGGTTTGTATTTGAAGACCTCATGAAGTCAATGAGTTTTACTTTGACACATTTAACAACAAATTGCCCTCTTCATGATAATCATTTCTTTAACATCAACTGTGCTTCACTATAAATAGCTTATCACTAATGACACAGGCTCAGATAGTAGCATTTAGCTGACTTTGAATGAGAGAGAGAGAGAGAGAGAGAGAGAGACTCTTGAGGCATTCAGGACTAGGACACTGAATTTTCATAAACTTGTAACATCAGACTTTATCTACTACAGTGCCCTCCACAAATATCGGCACCCTTAGTAAATATGAGCAAAGGCGGCTGTGAAAATAAATCTGCATTGTTTATCCTTTTGATCTTTCATTCAAAAAATTCACAAAATTCTAACCTTTCATCGAAGTAAAACAATTGAAAGTGGGGGGAAACTCACATTATGAAATAAATGATATTCTCCAATACATATTGGCCACAATTAATAGCACCCCTAGAAATTCTTATGAGTAAAATATCTCTGAAGTATATTCCCATTCATATTTACATTTTTTAGCACACCAGGGTGATCATGAACATGAAATTGTCCAGCCATGACTTCCTGTTCCACAGGAGTATAAACATGAGGAAACACAAAGGCCAAATTCCCTTAATCATTCATCACAATGAGTAAAACCAAAGAATATAGTTCTGATGTGCAGCAAAAGATTGTTGAGCTTCACAAAATAGAAAGTGGCTATAAGAAAATAGCTAAAGCATTGAAAATCCCCATTTCAGGGCAATAATTAAGAAGTTCCAATCAACTAAAGATGTTACAAATCTGCCTGGAAGAGGACGTGTGTCTAAATCGTCCTAATGTGTGGTGAGGAGGAAAGTTTGAGTGGCCAAAGACTCTCCAAGGATCACAGCTGGAGAATTGCAGAGATTAGTTGAGTCTCAGAAAGCCTAAAAAAAATGATCAAACAGCACCTACATCACCAAAAGTTATTTGGGAGGGTTTCAATAAAAATCCTCCTCGCTCATCCAAAAACAAACTCCAGCATATTCAGTTGTCAGACAAGATTGGAACTTCAAACGGGACCAGATGGGTTTGGTGCACACATGGATAAAAAGTACCCCATGCCCACGGTTAAATATACTGCTGGATCTTTAATGTTGTGGGCCTATTTTTCTGCTGGAGGTCCTGGACATCTTGTTCAGATACATGGTATCATGGATTCTATCAAATACCAACAGATAAAAAATCAAAACCTGACCGCTTCTGCTAGAAATCCAATAATGGGCCGTGGTTGGATCTTCCATCAGGACAATGATCCAAAACAAACATCAAAACCAACACAAAAATGTGTCTCTGAGCACAAAATGAAGCTTCTGTCATGGCCGTCCCAGTCCCCTGACCTGAACCCTAAAGAAAATGAGTGGAGTGAACTGAAGAGAAGAAGCACCAACATGGAGCTGGGAATCTGAAGGATCTGGAGAGATTCTGAATGAAGGAATGACCTCTGATCTCTTGTCAGGTGTTCTCCAAACTCATCAGGCATTATAGAAGAAGACTCAGAGCTGTTATCTTGGGAAAAGGACGTTGCAATAATTGGGTGCCGATAATTGTGGCCAACGTGAACTAGAGAAAAACATTTATTTCATAATGAGCTTTTTCCCCCATTTTCAATTGTTTTACTTAAATGAAAGGTTAGAATTTTGTGAATTTTTTGAATGAAAGATCAAAAGGATGAACAATGCAGATTTATTTTCACAGCTGCCTTTGCTCATATTTACTAAGGGTATATTTTAATATTTGTGGAGGGCACTGTATCTTTTGACTCTGGCCCAGCTTAAGACTTTGCCAGAATTGACATGCATTTTTTGAATAAACATCATTTTTATATTTGTCTTTTACCCACATATCAGGGGATTTAGAAATTACATATTTTCAATCAGGTCGAGTCTCAGTGACACTGGCAGTCTCATTTTTGCCATTTAAACCCTCTTATGTCACATTGGCCATCAAAAACCAAACATTTAGAAATACATAATTTTAGTTCTTTACACTACAGTAGTGCTGTGCTAATCACATTGAAAACATACTTGAGACTGTTCAAATATTTTCCTATTAAGTGAAACATTCTTTCAGAACATCCAATCATCCCTACTTACTTTTTATATACTTTTGCAACTCACATGTTTTGGAGTCATTGTCTGTAATTTTACATCAACCTCTACATGTCTATTCAATATAAAAATTATCATGATATATATTTTCTTCAAAAGGAATTCCTTAAGACTTCAATCTTATGACCTTATTTTTCTCTTGTTCTTTCTCATACAAAAACATTAATTTTGTCACAATAACATTGATCTACTTTTAAAACCCTCATTAACACCAGAAATTTTGGTCACTTTATCACATTTGGCAATCAAATTGTACCATCCCTCAGTTACTTCTGGGATTTTTCCATCAGAGGTTAATGGCACCCCGCCCATTTTACAAATCCATGAATAAGCACAAACAGCTAAAAATGTGAGTTTTTCTGGTTCTTTCTTTGTTTGTAGCCAGTCAAGTTGTTGTTTAACTTTCCAATCAGAATCAAAACCCTGACTAACCATTTTCTTAATAATCTCTGCAAATGTCTTTGAAGTGAGGACTTCAGAGCAGAGCTGCTTACAGCGTTTACTCCCTTCTGTCTCTTTATCTGTATCAGGACTGATCAAGTTACTGATCAAGTTACTCAATTTGTCAGCCATATCTTAGTCCAAGTTAATACTCACCTGAAAGAATCACAGTTACATATACTGGTTCAATCCAATTAGGGCACAAAATTTTACTTTTCTCGGAATCGTTCCAGATGCATCCCAGGCAAACAAGAAACCTTATATCTATTTATTTCTTGTAATTAACTAATAGCTTTATCCCTAACTGCCTGAATCACTAAGTTTGGGGTACCCCTATCTGATGTGGAAGAGACAGAGTCAGGTTCACGGTGTCACCAGATCTACTTTATCCAGTGCTTTACACTCCCTGTAGGGGTATCTCTGTATAGATACACCACTTTTGTGTCCCTGTATTGGAGTGCGTCGATGCGCTGCCTGCCGTTTAGTGGCTTCAGCGACTTCTTATACCATCAAAACTAAATGATCAGCGATATCATCAAGCTAGTATAATTAATGTACCTCCCTGGCCTCCAAATCCAGATCTACGGTACTCCTCACTCACATCTAAGTGAAGCTCTGCCGCTCACCTTCCCCAATCTCTTCCACTCAGACAGCCCTAACAAAATAATAAAACAGCTTCCTACCTTGTTTGTTGTTTAGCCAGGGATGTCACCGAAGAATGATTGCCCGCATTCTCCACCATTAACTGTATGGGAATTTTACAGTTAAAGACCCAAAAGACCAGATATGATGAATGAAGACCCGGAGTCAGAGTTTAAAAAAATAAATTGAAGAAAATTTTACTGAAGAATAGTTTGCAGTTTCATCACCAGAAGCCAGCTTCAAGTCTCACAAGGAGTTCGTTGGCCGCTCTGCTTACATTCACATTTCCACAACAATAATACTCTAACAGAGACCACTAACTACTTCATTACTTAGGTAAAAGTGATTCTGATTGGCTAAGAAAAAATAGACAAGATTAGGAATCTTCCACACATGGACAGATAGTCAGAAGCATATCTCCATTCGTCAGGATGCTGATGAGGGGACCCTGGATTCAGGTACTGGATGTCCTGTTGGGTCATGACATGACGTCTTCAGGTCTCCGGCCAAATGCCATCTGTCCATTGATACCAATACTGGACCTACACACAGAACACTAGCGCACATATACAGATACACATGATTCACAGCTTCTTCAAGGCTGAAGTTGGCCCAGGCTCCAACTATAAACAGGAAAGTTTCCCAAAACATACTGATAAGTTGTACTTTTCTCTCAGTGAGAGGTACAGACAATATTCAAAACTATTTTCTAGTGTTTGAAAATGAAAATAAATGCTTTAACATAAGTTGAAGTCATTCAAATAATTTAATATTTAGAAAGACAAATGTTAATTAATAACTCAAAAGATATTTATTGAAGCGGCAGTGGTTTCCAGAATCCACCCTTCACTACACAAAAATAATAGGCGTTTACTGTACATTCAGTTAATCATAAATTACTAGTTTATTTTTGCTTATTTATTGCATTAATGTGGATCCTTCAAATGTTTAATACATTTTAAATAATGTCTAATATACCCTTACTATATGTTAAGTTAATCATTAATTACTAGTGTGTTTGTGCTTAACAAATGCTTAATTCTGGACCCTTAAAATAAAGTGTTACCTGATCTCCTTTGAGATCTTCCTCCCTCCTCTTCAGGTTCTCTCACGTAGCATCCTATATTGTACAGTCATTTATGTTCATCTGTTTACATTTATAGAGGAAAGCAGACATATATCTGTCTAAGAAGATGAATGCGTCCAGATCCCCAAACACTAGACCACCCCCATGCTGCTGTTGATTTGTCTAACTTGATATGTAGTCATGGACTTTGCTTCCTAAGAGCAATGTTTTTGCTGTTTGCTGTATTTTGTTGTTGTCAATTTGTGTGTGTGTGTGTGTGTGTGTGTGTGTGCATTTTGTCTTAGCAAAGTTCAGTTTGATATCAAGTTGGAATTCTAAATCACTCTTGTGGAGTATAATTTGATTGTGTCATTTTGATTGTGTTGAAATAAAAGTGTTTCTGATGCAAATTTGTGTAAGCCATTGACTGAAATCATTTATGATTTGTATATGCAGAGATACTGTAATATTGACTGAAATCATGTATGATAATTATATGTTGAGATATAATAATATTATTGCTGTAATATGAGGAATTAGGTGGAAACATATAAAGCTTGAAGTACAGGCACACCATTTCCATATTAAAAACATATAAAATCTGTATTAAATTCACACAAACAAATGATACAAAATTTACATAAATGCTATATGACTAGCATATGATTTAATCTAAGAACTTTAAATGTAAATTGTATATGAATATCAGTTATTTCTTATATTTTCTACTAATACCATACACCACCGCATACTGTTGACATGTAAAACTGCTATAATACTTTTACAGTATTCATATATGACCTAAAAATCCCCTACGAGTTGTATGTGTGCTTTTTAGTATGAAAGTGGCCATAATCGGTCTGATTTTGTATATGACGTATCGAACTTATATGTGTCACGGTCACCAGTCCATTCACACTACATTTCCCATCATCCCTCCTTCTCATCACCTGCACTCCTTCAGCAATCACCCAGTCACTCATCACTAATCACCTGCACCTGTCTCTCATCATCCCATCAGCCATGGACTATTTAAGCACACACCTCAGCCACACTCATTGTCTGTTCTCCCTAGTGGATACAAGACCATAACCCTATGCTCTACTTACCTGGTTTGCCATTCATCTAAGAGGTTACCTTCTCCAGCGCTACACAGTCTTCACTCCATCTCCTCCCTCTCCAACGTTAGTGATGGGCAAATGAAGCCTCATGAAGCACCGAGGCTTTCCCCTCATTTTTCCGGGAAAAGAATCAAGATCTGGGGTTCGAACATTCCAACACGTAAAGTGAATTGCGCACGTGATTGGACAGAAAGTGAGGCTTCGTTTGTCATCGGTCACGTGATTTCTACGTTACCAACCCAAGCCTCGAATCGAGGCTTTATCTGGCACACCCATTTATGCTCGGCACAAGCTCCGAAGCCTCGGTTCAAGTGTCACATCACTATCCAACAGTGTTGGGGAGTAGTTAACTACATGTAGCGACGCTGCTAGTTTAACTACATTTTTCAGTAGCTTGTCAGTAGTTCAGCTACTTTTAAAACAGTGTAGCTTTTCCAGTAGTTCACTACTTTTACCAGCAAGTAGTGGTGTAGCGCGACCAAAAGCTACACGCTACATTCCGTTTTGCGTTCTGACCATAGACTGTGGTTCTGACGAGCCTGCAAAGCATTGAAGCAGCACAGCGTCTTCAGATCACGAACTAAAATTGTGCATTACTGCCATCTATTGTTATATCACGCATCTTGCGGCTTTACAGTTCACCGAGAAGAGATCGTCTGATGATTATGTAAGGAGTGGGTTTACACTTCACACGAATCGAGTAGTAAGGTTACGCTTAATTTATAAACAAATGATTAAAACGCTGTCTATGTCGAAGACTTTAAGCACATACAGGTGAATAATAGCTTTTTTAAATTGATTGTCCTGTTTTATTGCAGTCTATATCAAATGTATGCAAACTATTTTATTACAGTAGTGACCCGCCACAGTTTTATAATGAACCTAATTCACTAACGTGTTTTTTTTTTTTTTTTTTTTTTTGCGTCATTGCATTGGCAAAGCATCTGTCAATTGAACAGAAAACAAAATCGCAATATAACTTAGTGTGCTTACCACACGATTCGCGTCTCAAAGTTTCATCGATGCATGTGCTGTGAGTAACATGCATTTTTCTGTGTATCCAATTTAAGTTGCATATATTTTGTTCTTGCATTGGTGCAGGCCCGGTACCAGAATCAAATCACTGAGGGTGCTTCTGAAATCAGTGAGGATGCTGTAGTAAAATGCAGATGTAATGTGTAAGCAACGGCTCCACCATAACAAGAATAGCAGTAGCAGTAACAAGAATGTACAGCGAGACATTTAAGATTTTTTTTTTTTAAGTCATTAATTTTACAAATAATTGGAATAGAATTTAAGAAATATTGATACAAAATTCAAATATTTTTCTAGTCTGCACATATCTTCTTCTTCTTCTTCTTCTTTATTATTATTATTATTATTATTATTGCATATTTTTGTCCCATGTTATGGTAGCAATTTTGAACATGAATCCTGCATTTATATGTAGATATCACTTCTGAAACTGCAGAATGCAATTGGTCGTCGGTCCTCTCATAGCATGAAAAACAAAACTTAAACCAAAATTCTGATTGTATTATATAAAGAGCGCTTCCTTTATAATCACTAAAAAGTAATAACTCCTCTCAGTTATAGCTGTCTACACTGCACAATAAGTCTCTTACATTGTGTCTACACTTTGTTAATGAGAGGCTTCGTGAGCGTGCAAACTCGGTGCTGAATAAAAATTCCGGTGATTCTAACTAACTTAAACACCCCTGATTGGCCATTGCATTCAAGAGATCAACAGTTGTGTCTGTGATTGGCTTGCTTAGTTGGGGACACTTGACATTTGATATTCAACAGTGCTTTGATCTGCCTGCATTGACACTATTCTTTAAGAGCTGCTGTGCAGCCAAATAATGTACCAGTTATCAATGTAAAGCTGCTTTGACACAATCTACATTGTAAAAAGCGCTATATAAATAAAGGTGATTGGCTACGTTGCTCACCGCTGCAAAATCATGTTGTAAATAGAAACATTTGAAATTCTCCAGAGTGCAAACACCAATATGATATTATACAGTATCAACTGAGGGTGCTCAGGTGCGTAGAACCGGGCCTGCATTGGTGTGAGATTTGTAGCAGTTTTGCACTTTGACAGTCAGGTGTGAGATATAGGCTACATTTGAGTATTGTATCTTTTGATATACATTACAAAATAAAACAGTACGCTTTGAAATAATTGTAGTGCATTGCGTTGTTTTAAACCCCAAACATTTTACTTAAACATTCTTCATTAACAGTTATCCAGTTATTTGTAATAGGCTTTGTCATTTAAAAAAAAAAAAAAAAAAAAAGTAGTTTCAATGTAGCTAGCTACTTTTTGTTAGTAACTTGTAGTGTAGCTAACTACTTTTTCAGAAGGGTAGCTTGACTGTAGTTTAACTACTTTAATTTATGAGTAGCTTGTAGTTTGTCAAACTACAGTTTCAGAGTAGTTTCCCCAACACTGCTATCCAACGTCACTTGCCTTCGTCTCTGTGCATTTCCCCAGTCTCCATAGATTCACTCTGGTTAACTGCAACTGAGGTGTGTGCTCATCCTGTCCCCTTCATTCAGTAACTCATCTGCTACACCTAACCTGCCAGCACCTGCCCGCATCTGCCCACGACCTCCAGGTTGCCTAACAATTAAGCTTTAACAATTTGTGGGAAAACTCCTTGCTGTAGAGCAGGGGTAGGCAAGTTCGGTCCTAGAGAGCCGCTGTCCTGTAGAGTTTAGCTTAATCAAACACACACGAACAAGCTAATCAGGCTCTTCAGAATTACTAAGGCTATAGGCAGGTGAAGGTTTTTTTTTTTCAGGGTTGGAGCTAAACTCTGCAGGACAGCGGCTCCCTAGGACTGAACTTGCCTACCCTTGCTGTAGGGACTGATTAATGATATTCAGGACGTCTGGTAATAAGCAGTTCATGACTGTTTTGAGAAGTGTAGTGGGTCTAGAGCGCAGATAGAGGAACTCGTGTGAGATGACCAGTGTGAGTGTACTGGAGCTGACATCAAGTGACCAGCAGGGTTTCATTACCTGAAGATGGATCTTCTCAGGTAAAACCATCTGCCATCTTTCTTTCCATCTTGATCTGTGGTTTGATCTTCTCCACTTACAGTTCAGATCAGCTGTTATTAGTCAAATAAACACAGACAGAAACAGATACAGGAGAACTGGAGCTCTTTAATTATATTAATGATAGAAAAGAGAGAATACAGGACAGTCTCTGACTCGATATGATACACTGAACTATATGAAACACTTCTATAAACACAACAATATTACTAATAACTCCTGGTTAATATTTTATATAAACTTAGTACACTTCTAATATACTTCATGCACCTGAAATCAATCGTTCACCCAAAACTGTCCGCTGACTTACAATGTATGGATAAAAAAAATCTCAAAATATTGTCTTTTATGTTCCACAGTAGAAAGTAAATGATTCAGCTTTTGATCAACATGAGGGCAAGTAAATTATGTCATTTTTCAGTGCAGCTCTATTTCATCAGTTTAAACTGAACTGCAGGCGGTCTGTGAATGAGACGCAGACTTTTGCACTGAAACACAGCAGGCAAACGTGGCTCTACTGTCTCAACATCAGGCCTCATGAATAAGTACAATAAACAGTCAGCGAGTGGGTTCAGATATAGGAGGTATTTAAAAAAATAATAAACTTTAACAAATAATAAACTGTTCCACAAATTGGGAAAAATCTTATCAATAAAACTCAGGATTACAAAGGGGAGAATGATAAATGTATAAGTCAGCAGCACCAGGAACAAACTTCCCAAAATTAATTGTCGCTTTAGAGAAGTAAGAGATATTGCGTGTGAAAGACCATGACAAGTACCAACAAAACACAGAACGATTATCGGGTAGGGGATAAAACAGCCGATCGATCGGAGCAGAGGGTTAAACAGATAATCGGAGTATACGTCTGCAAAGATCAGAGGAACAAACCAGATGATCACAGAAATAACACAGGAGACTTTTAGTGAATGATGAGATTTGTACCAGATAGGATGAGAAAACAGAAGATATCGTTCAAAAGCAACACATGCCATAAAATACAGACCCACAATCAAACAATAAAAATATGCACTAATCAATTTATATAACTTGATTTCACTAAACCATTCATGCAGTGCAGGTGTCCATTTGATTGTCATCATTAACTTACAAATGATCTGAATGAGATCTGAAAGAATCAAATGAATAACAAAAACTGAAGCAGAGCGCTGAGATTTGATAAGAGCACACAACGCCAACAGAGTTAAGATCATGATTGGAATCTCAATGACTGAAATCATCCAGACGAATAAGGATTCTGCAAACACAAGTTTCCTGTAAAATTCCCAACGCATCCTTTCACTGTCATAATTCACTCCAGTTGATCCGTTGATGCTGGTGTTTTGTTCCATTGTTTCATGAAATCTTGACAGGCAGCACTAAATAACAAACCAGTCATTAGTTTAAAAACATGCATTAATTTCATATTGTAAAAATATATTTTTTAATAAAAACAAAGGAGAAATATATGGCATAACGTGTTTTCTGTGTGATTGTTGAAATACAGTTTCCTCAGTTTGCTTTACATTTTCTTTAGAAGAGATGTGTGTGATGTTAAAATGCTTAAAATACATTAAATGTAAGATTAAAGATTGAAAATCCTCCATCTGAACAATAACACAAGAATGCTGTTGTTCTGAATATTCAGTACAGCTCAACTGTAAGTGTTCAATGGTTTATTAATGAAGGAATAAATCTTGAAGAACTTACGTTACTGACAGGTAGTTTGTGTGTTTGGTCTGCAGGTCAAAGCGAGTCAAAGCAGAAGGTTTGTGGAGCAGCACACAGACTGACAGATGTTTCACATGTTTGAAGAGCTCTTCATTCGCTACACTGTAAAAACACACATTTTAAAGCTTCTTGATCTGATGTAGGAAATGACTGAGATTACAGACAAACAATCTGATACAACGTGTGAAACTGTGATTACCTGAAAGGACACGATTAACTAACAATGATAGTTTGAGTGAAAAACCAGTCTAACTTTCAGAACTGGTTCGGCTCAACTACGACGACTGAAGTAAATGAGAAATGCTTTGCAGCTGCTTGATTTCATTTTTAAACTTCACTCAATGTTTTTTCATATCCTCAGTAAAATAAGAAACCCACGAATGATCATGAGAGAAAACACAAATGACATGATCTTCCTAAAATATTGATTCTTCTGCTGCTTTTCAAGCCTGTTTTCTTTAAGAAATGGAAATCTGTAGTTTTTCCATTTGGTGCTGCTGTACTGAAATCACACACAATGTTAATTAAAGGAAACTAGTTTAAGCACAAATGATCACAGTGATTCCAGAGGCTGAAACACAAAGATAGTTGATGATATAAACTCACCGATGAGATGATCTCATGATCTTACCGGGAATCGGACTGTGGACTGAAGACGCTGCTCATCAGAAGATGATGGTGTTTATGAGCTGCTCAGCGCTCTTTTATAGCCTGAATGACTCCGGAAACATCAAACAAAGATCCATTAAACATCATTAACACTTAATGAACATGCAACCGCATCAGCAATCAGCAAACCAAACTTCAAAATAGAAAACCACTTAAAGAAAGAGCCTCAAGTGTTCTAGAAAGGAAAATGTGTACAGTGATATAATACTCAGATTTTGTCATTCTGTAAGTTTATCAAATTATGATTATGCAGTGAGAGCAAAATAAAGACAAAATCTTACAGCAACTTTTACTACTGAAATAAAATCTCTGTATCTTTATTTTCAGTTTCATTCCAGACTCTGATGTTTGTGAAGCTCCACATCGATCCGTCAGTAAACTTTGAGTTAATTTGATTCTGCACTGCTTTAATAATGTTCACTAATTTACCTCTGATTATAATTATTGACACTTGATGTAGTGATAAATGGTGATAATTGGTGAAAACCTAATTGATGTTCAGATATGGTGAACACTAGAGTTTTTCACAGCAGAATAATCAAACACATCTGATCTTAATGGTAAATAATGACAGTAATGAACACTTTCATTAACATGTTGATCATGAACACAAAAGCCATGTGATGCATATATTTCACATATGATGATTTAAAAGATTATAATAGCTGAAATGATAAACAGTACAGTTTTTATGTATTCTTTAAAGTTTCAGTCATGAAGGATTTAACTTGAAGCACTTCTACTGAGGATCATAATGGTTTGGTTTCTGCCATTAGAAAACTCTTCCCTGATTGAGTGGATGTGGGTGATTTTTCCTCTGTTTTCAAAAGCTTGTTACTAAGAGATTCAGTAGTGATCGCACATTTCCTCATTTCCCATCAGCATTAATTCATTAAACATTCATGTTGGTTTGTGACATGCATACTGTTTCCTACTGAAATTATCTGCACAATATCTGTGACTATCTGTGAGTTCCCTTTCAAGTGATTGTGTCATGAAGCACATGTGAAATCAGTCCAATGGCGTGACGGAATGTCATAGGCAGGTTACGTCATGACCAGGAAACTATAAAGCACACCTGAACCAAACAGTGTTAGCTTTTGTGTCTTCAGCAAGCGCTCTGTGTGAAATTGTCTCTGTATATTTATTGTTGTTTGTCCACACGCATATTTTTTATCTAGACAGGAGTATAATGGCAAGCAAACACCGGTTTGAATCGTGTGTTCCTCCCTGCACTCGCTATACTACGAGTGGGGATACACGCAATTTATGTGTTGTTTGCTGGGAGTGGAGCATGCATGTCAGCTCTCATTGGGCCTGACATTGTTCATTCATAAAAATCTCCCGATGTGTAAAGTAAAGCATGCACTATCAGGAGTTTTTAGCTCCGCTCCTGTTGGCTTTATTCTCGAGGGAATAAAAGTCTAATGCAAGGCTCCGATCTCGCGTTTGCCGAGGCAGCGCGTAGATTACGTGCCTGCAATTTATATATATATATATATATATATTCGGAGGGAACTGAGCAGACAGGAGTTTCCCTTTCTCTCTTGTCCCTATCACTTGCAAACTATTACGAGCTATAATTCTTTTTGTATTTTAATATATTCAGCCTGTCATTCAGCCATTCTTGTGGTTTGTTTCTGGCTGCATTTAATTTGAGAATTAAATGAAGTATTGTCTGCTTTGAAAAGTGTATGTCTGTATAAAAAAAAAGAAGGAATTAAATGGTAAATACTTTTCAGAAGTTAGATGTCTGTATTAATACATTATATTCAGCCTTTCATCCAGATTGTTTTTACTTGTCTGTTGATATCTGGCTACATTAAATTCTGAGGAATAAAAAAAAAAAAAAAAAAAAGGTGAACGTTGCCACCTGAGCTCCCCCGCAGAGAGACTGGGGATCGGGTGGGTGTTCACAGCCGAAGTCTTTTCTTGATAAGGACGGTCCTCAGATCCGGCCTATCACTAAGAAGGCCCTGACGCCAGATGTGCTGGGCTTCTGAGGGCAGTCCCCTCTGGGTTGAGTCGGATTACATCTCATTATACGGTGCCCGTCTCCTCTCCGTGCCCTCAGGGGGCCGTTCTGCCAACCCTGCCACCTCGTGTGCTTCAGGGCACAGCGGTCCTCAGCGAACAAATGTCTCAGTGTCCGCCCGGAAACGTAGCGGCGCTAGGATATTCGCTCCCTCTGAGGAGGGTCTCAGAGGGGCCAGTACGGTTGTTCCCTGCCGGTTCGCCGCTTCAGGGCACCAAGTTGGCCACTCATCTTATACCAGAGACCCGTCTTGAGATACTGGTTCCCTTAATAGATTTTTGGTAGCGTGGAAACATCTACCAAATATATCTCAATGGGTCCTGCAGACAGTAGAAAAAGGGGGTAACATTTTATAATAACTGCACACTATGAAGAATTAGTTAAGCATTAGTAAACAGTCAATTCATCATTTATAAAGCATTAATAGACATTAATAAGCAGTTTATAAATATACCTATAAATGCTTTGTTCTTGATTTATAAGCATATCTATAATGTGTTTAATAATTGTATTTTCATACTTTATTAATGATAAATTTATCATTTCTAAATTAAGTATTACATTATTTACAAACCAGTTATTTAGGAGTTGTCAGTGGTTCATAAGATCATTTAGGAAACGTAAGTAAATGATTAATAAACTATTTAAACATACATTTATACATCTTATTATTTAGACATATAGTAATAGTTACTTAGTGTGTTAATAAATGCTTTATTAATACATATTCCTACTGTAATTCATGATTAATTCAGGTAGTAGTTTTGACACTGTGAAATATTTTATTACATTTATTATTGTTTTATAAAAACATTATTTGTTGTATTTTGGCACTCCTGTAATCCAGTGTTGGCACTGGTAAATTTTTATTCAGCAATGTTTACACTTTACAGAAATGTATTTTTATATCAGATTGCAAAAGCTTAGTTTCATTTTACTGCACAGTTATGTTTTCTGGAGGAGTACAGGGATTTTTACTTTCTGTGAAATTGCAGAGGTTTACTTTTAATTTTATATCAAGTTACCCATCGTAAAGTTTCATTTTTTTCCTTGAAATAAATATTTCTATGTTCTGTATCCTTTAAATCTCCTTTATAAAAGCTTTACGAGGCATGAATAGTCCTCACTTTAGATGAGCTCACAAAAATAGTTAACTGACAACTACTAAATGTTTTATAACTACCTGAATTAATCATGAATTACAGTAGGAATATGTATTAATAAAGCATTTATTAACACACTGAGTAACTATTACTATATGTCTAAATAATAAGATGCATAAATGTACATTTAAATTGTTTATTAATCATTTACTTACACTTTATAAATGATCTTATGAACCACTGACAACTCCTAAATAACTGGTTTGTAAATAATGTAATACTTAATTTAGAAATGATAAATTGATCATTAATAAAGTATGAAAATACATTAAACACATTATAGATATGCTTATAAACTGCTTACTAATGTCTATTAATGCTTTATAAATAATGAACTAACTATTTACTAATGCTTAACTAATGCTTCATAGCGTGAGTTATTCTAAAGTGTTACCAAAAAGGGTACAGAATTCAGATCGGGTTTCGCCCACCCAGGTTCAGAGGGGTTTTGTCCACAGTGGTAAACCCCGAGCAGACTCTGGTCATGGAACAGGAGGTACAGGCTCTCCTGCAAAAGGAGCCAATAGAACGGGTCCCTCCTCCCAGCAGGGAGTCGGGGTTTTACAGCCGGTACTTCATAATTTAGGATAGAGGTTTGTGTCCCTTTTTTAGATCTAAGGTATATCAATTTCAAAATGCTCACTTTGAGACAAATCATGTAACAAATGAGGTCCGAGGACTGGTTTGTCACGATAGATCTAAAAAACGCATACTTCCATATTTCCATCCTTCCTAAACACTGGAAGTTCTTGAGGTTCGCTTTTGGGGGCGAAGCGTACCAGCATCGGGTTCTTCCATTTGGTCTATCTCTTTCTCTACCCGCACATTCACAAAATATGTGGATGCAGCTCTGGCTCCTTTGTGACTCCAGGGCATTTGCGTGTTGAACTACATCGACGACTGGCTCATTATGGCACAGTCAGAACAGTTAGCAGTTCAGCATCGAGATGCTGTTCTCGCTCACATGAAAATGTTGGGGCTGAGGCTAAACGCCAAGATGAGTGTTTGATCACGAACAGAGAACAACTTTTCTAGGCGTAGTATGGGATTCAACTATGATGCAGGCACATCTATCTCCTGCTCGAGTAGATTTGATTCTCATAGCCGTAAACAAGTTAAAGCTAGGCCAGTCACTCACTGTAAAACAGTTTCTAAGACTGTTGGGTCTGATGTGCCGACTGGCACACCAGATCCTCTTGTGGGCCCAAGGGGAACTGTTGTCATTAAGAGCAGTTTACATCCTGGGGCGTTTAAACCAGGGAGCAGACATCCTGTTGAGGCAGGGGCTGAGGCCCGGGGAGTGGAGACTTCACCCCGAGGTGGTGGAGCTCTTGTGGGAAGCGCTTTGGGAAAGCGGAAGTGTATCTGTTTGCATCTCGAGAGACTACTTACTGTCCAATGTTTTACTCCCTCATGTATCCAAGCCCCTCTGGGGTTGGATGCGATTGTACAGACGTGGCCGAGGCTGCGCCTGTGCATTTTTTCCCCCGATTGCTCTGCTCCCGGGAGTTCTGGAGAGAGTATGCCGGGATGGGGTCCGCCTTTTGCTAGTAGCCCCGTTCTGGCCGGGCCGAGTATAGTTCTCGGACCTAGTGTCTCTCCTCGACGGCTCTCAGTGGGAGATTCCGGTCAGGAGGGACCTTCTCTCTCAGGTGGGGGGTTCACTTCTTGAACCCCGGCTGGAGTTATGGAAACTGTGGGCTTGGCCTCTGAGGGGGCCCAGCTTGTGGGTTCAGATCTCTCAACCATGGTTGTAGAGACCATACTCCTCGTGGAGCTCCCTCCACGAGGAGGCTGTATGCCCTAAAGTGGAATGTTTTCACTTTATGGTGCAGGAGTCGCATGCTGGACCCAGCTAACTGCCCAGTTGGTCAGTACTGGAGTTCTTGCAAGACTGATTCTCTGCAGAGAGTAAGTGGATAGTTGAGGCTATATCACTTGCTTATGAATCGGCCGGCCAACCTTCATCTCTTATGGTCCGAGCCCACTCAACTCGGAGTATGGCTGCTTCTAAGGCTTTGCTTTCAGGAGTTTTCCTTCAAGAAGTGTGTGATGCGGCAGGTTGGTCCTCGCCGCACACGTTTGTGAGGTTTATAACCTGGATTTGGCCTCATCCCTGGGGTCACGGCTGCTTTGTCTTAGTGTGCGTATGATTTCACACAGACAGGCACTTCATACTATGGCGCCGTGGGTATATCGTTCCCAAAGCGCTTTGGACGTAGCGCGAGTTCCCTTGAAAGGGAACGTCTCAGGTTACGTATGTAACCATGGTTCCCTGAGAGGGAACGAAACGCTGGGTCGCGTTGCCATACTCCCGGCATGCCTGTGACCGACTTACTTCGACCTATCAGAAGCTAACACTGTTTGGTTCAGGTGTGCTTTATAGTTTCCTGGTCATGACGTCACCTGCCTATGACGTTCTGTCACGCCATTGGACTGATTTCACATGTGCTTCATGACTCAATCACGGAGAGGCATTCCCAGAGCGTTTTGGATGCTCGTCTCGTTCCCTCTCAGGGAACCATGGTTACATACGTAACCTGAGACGTTTTAGGTTTATGTGAACTTGAAGCATGAATTGAATTATTGCTTGATTTTGGAGCAGATTTTGGTGAACAAATTGAGGTGACGGCAGCACTCGTCTCTTCTCCAACTGTAAATCACACACCTGTCATCAATTATCATACCAGTTAAGGACATGAATGGTTGCAGGATATTCATCTTTTCTTCTGTAGTTTGCATCTGTCATTTTCTCATCCTCACATTATTCCAATCTAAACCTGTATGACTTTCTGTCCTGTTGAACACAAAGGGAGGTGTTATACAGAATGTTAATCTTAGTCACTTTCTTTGGTTCAAAAAAGTAAATGGTGAATAAGGAACATTATGCTTACAGTTTTTTTTCACTGCTTACACACAAAATCCTTACTTGTCACACAATTTCTGAATTGAGTTTTCTTCGCCCCCAAAAGCAAACCTCAGGAACTTCCTGTGGAAACATGGAAGTATGCCTCCTTTAGATCTGTCATTACAAACCAGTCCTCGGATCTGATTTGTGTCACGATCTGTTTCAGAGTGAGCATTCTGAACTTGAGCTTCTTGACAGAACGATTTAGCTGCCTTAGATCTAAAATGCCATAATGGCCAGCACTGTCATCTCAGGCGTGGCAGCCACCTCGGCTGAGGGTTCTGGAGTGGACTCATTGGCTGGAGTGCCTCTGAAGCAGACTCATGGACTGAAACACTGTTTATGACTGGACTCACAGGAATGATATGCAGCTCTGGGAGAACAGTGGGCTGTAGAACAGCCCGGACTTTCCTCTTCCTCCGCTTATGAGGTAGAGAACACAATGTAGACTCACTAGTCTCCGGGGGTGCTGCATTGGACTCAGATGCCTCAGGAGGTGCTGCAGTAGACTCAGGAACAAGCTCTGTGGCCTTAGCATAAAAACTGGTGGGCTCGCAGGCTTGAGCAGGCTCTTGACTCAATGAGGGAGAGATGGTGGGAAAGTCTCTGCGGAAGGGTTCTGGTTGACTCGGTTGAGATATCTGATGAAGCCCCAAAAATCCAGGATCTTAAGTCCATCCATCTCCCATAGAGGCAAAGGGTCATCAAGACATTAAAGATATCCTTAAGAGCAACATCATTATAATCTATCCCCACCGCCATGATCCAAAAATCTTGGGCAAAGCCTCCTACCTGCATCCCCTGTTGGTGCAGCACAGTCAAAGCCTGAAGTCAAGCCATCCGCTCTTTCATAGTGGCCGGAGGTATAATCTGAATACCCATACTGCTGGATCTGAGGTGATCAAGTTTTTCTGTCACGGAATGCTCTGAGACTTTAGTAAGATCCAATTGCAGTTTCATTGGGAAATCCAACATCAACGTTGTATGCCAGGCAAAGGGTCAAAATACTTGCAAAATCCAGCGAAAACAAGGAACCAGGAAGAGTGCTCAAAAGTGCAGGGTGACAACAACAAAAAAAACTCTATGACAAATGACAGAAACAACCAGGTATAAATAGGCAGAAACTAACAAGATGAGTGAAAACAGCTGTGAGCAATAATGGCTGATAAGTCCGGGCAGTGGGTTATGGGAAATGAAGTCCGTGATAGTGGCAATAGTCCGGGGTGAAGTGCCCTCTGGTGGCTATCAAGGGCACTCCAGCAGGTGATCATGACAGTGCAGAATCAAACTAACTCAAAGTTTACTGACGGATCGATGTGGAGCTTCACAAACATCAGAGTCTGGAATGAAACTGAAAATAAAGATGCAGTGATTTTGTTTCAGTAGTAAAAGTTGCTCTAAGATTTTGTCTTTATTTTGCTCTCACTGCATAATCATAATTTGATAAACTTACAGAATGACAAAATCTGAGTATTATATCACTGTACACATTTTCCTTTCTAGAACACTTGGTGCTCTTTCTTTAAGTGGTTTTCTATTTTGAAGTTTGGTTTTGTTTGCTGATGCGGTTGCGTGTTTATTAAGTGTTAATGATGTTTAATGCATCTTTGTTTGATGTTTCCGGAGTCATTCAGGCTATAAAAGAGCGCTGAGCAGCTCATAAACACCATCATCTTCTGATGAGCAGCGTCTTCAGTCCACAGTCCGATTCCCGGTAAGATCATGTCGTCATGTCGAAATAAGATCATGTCGAATTATCGTGTCATTGTGTTGCAGCCTTTAGTTAAACGTTAGCACATGTTGTTTAGCTTGTTGACTCTCTAGTGTGCTTGACTCTCTAGTGTGCTTGTTTATGTGGAACAGTGTAGAAGAAATTAAAGAAATTAAAATGGAATTAATGCAACTTTGGAAGTTTTCTTGCAGGTCCTTGTCAGAACCACTTTCCATTTTAGGTTCTTGCAATTCATTGATAATGATGATCAGCTCATAAACATCATCATCTGTCTTGTAGTTTGATGTTTATTATGATTCCTGGTAAGATTATGAGATCATCTCATCCGTGAGTTTATATCAGCTCAATAACTCAAAATCTCAATGCCAATACACTAAATCAGACATTTCAGTCTGGCACTGTTTGACAAGTCAAACCCCGTTTTCAAGGATACTTTAAAGAAAATGGATATATGGAAAACAATCAGTCATACCCTCGGAATAAATGATTAAAAGTATCAACGGAGATGAGATCATTATGTCAGGCTAGCAAACAGTGTAACATTAAATTACCTCAGGTATCAGCGCTAGTTTCCACAACATTGTCTTCTTTTGAAGCTGCAGTGAAAAAGACCAGGTGTTGTTTTTATTCACTATATCGACTTCGTCAGCTAAATTCACTGTTAGATTAGATCGATTACAGTAGCCAGGGGAGTAGAATACCTGGGGGATGGGGGGTGGACGCACTTTTAATAAAATGTAAATTTGTCCCCCGCTCTTTTTTCGGGGAAGTGTGTTCACAGAGGCCAATGTGAATAAATCTTGATTTAAATTAAAAGAGACAAGATATGCATGACCTGTCGTTTTATTCTTACAGTTTTTTTCAACTGCTTACACACAAAATCTTTACGTGTCACACAATTTCTGAAGCCTGACACTCAAACAGCAGAACCACACACCAAATCTGTGAAACCACACACTAATTCTCTGCCTTCGACTCAGTTTTCAATTTCATAAAACACAACAACACACAATCCTCTGTAACACACAAAAATCTAACAGGAAGAATCTTGATTTCCTTTTTCAAACACAACCATTGTCTAAGTTCGTAAGGAGGATTTGAGACAGCATTTTCACTACAACTTGTAAAGGAAGAAAAATAGTTTGTATTGGTACCATCAATTGTAAATAGTTCAAAGTTTGCAAATATAATCAACAGAACTAAAAGGAAATACAATCAGGCCTGTTTGGTATGACCAATAAAAGAAATGTTTCCCCAAACACTGTTCAGAAAGTCTTTTCCTTTTGTTGTTAATTGTCTTTTTTATAAAGTCAGGTCCTTCCAGGAGGAAAAAAATTGGAAGGAAAAAATAGAAAGAAAAGTAGAAGTCACGTGACAGAAGAAAGATTTACTACCCAGTTTTATCCAAGGTATCCTAAGTGTATGGTGTGTTGTATTCTCTTATCTGTATCCAGGGACTGATGACAGAATAAGGATGCTGAACGTGCTCCAGAGAAAGATGTGTTGCGACATCAACTAGGCGCTGTTGGCTCGCCGTTCCACTGGAAAAGAAGTTAAAACTCTTTTTCTTCACACTCTATTACTCTTTTAAAATATCTGCACTCTGAATCAACTCAGTATTTTATCTCCGCTCTCTCTCATTTGTAAAATGGCTCCTTTCTCAATTATTTCTCTCATCACGCCCTCTAGTGGAGAACAGCAGTCACTACATTTTCTCTTTTTTTTTTTACCTTTATTTATATAGCGCTTTTTACAATGTAGATTGTGTCAAAGCAGCTTTACATTGATAACTGGTACATTATTTGGCTGCACAGCAGCTCTTAAAGAATAGTGTCAATGCAGGCAGATCAAAGCACTGTTGAATATCAAATGTCAAGTCAAATGTCAAATTAAGAGTCCGTTAACCACCCTAATTGTAAGGGGTTACACTTACAGTGAAAAAATAAATAGTTTTTGGTTTCAATCTTGCTTTTTGTGATACTGTGAATTTTTCAACATCTCTCTGCCAATTACTTTCAATCTTGTACAGAAATGTACAGAGGAGCTCGTGAAAGAAGAGCTGTATGTTTTGAAGAACTGATATATCCAAAAACAGAATATTATGGCAAAGGTGTTCGCAGCGTAAGACAAATGTTTGCTTTTGAGATGTGTTTGTGATATTTTGAATGCAGTGCTTCATTTTGCAAGAGATGTGAAGCATTTTCGTGTGCAATTCTTGGATTTGTGTGTGAAGTTTTGGAAAAAAGAGGCAAAGTTTTCTTTTCCTCCCTTTTCACTTTTACTCTCTCAAAAATCAGTTCAACTGGAAATTGAAATAAAGATTAAATAAGTGACCCAAATTGCAGTTTGAGAATGAAATTTCTTTTGACTATAAATCTTGGTGCGCTGTGGTAGTCATGATTTGTGTATTCTGTTTTTGGATATATCAGTTATTCAGAACATAAAGCTCTTCTTTCATGAGCTCCTCTGTACATTTCTGTACAAGATTGAAAGTAATTGGCAGAGAGATGTTGAAAAATTCACGGTAAACACGAAAGCAAGATTGAAACCAAACTTTATTTTTTCACAGTAAGCATTTGTGGTTGTGAATATAGTATTACACAGTACGAAAGAAAAGAAATGCATCAACCATGTGTAGTTGGACAGAAACAATGGTTGTGTTTGAAAAAGGAAATCAAGATTCTTCCTGTTAGATTTTTGTGTGTTACAGAGGATTGTGTGTTGTTGTGTTTTATGAAACTGAAAACTGAGTCGAAGGCAGAGAATTTGTGTGTGGTTTCACAGATTTGGTGTGTGGTTCTGCTGTTTGAGTGTCAGGCTTCAGAAATTGTGTGACAAGTAAAGATTTTGTGTGTAAGTAGTTGAAAAAAACTGTAATCTGACTGAGCTTCAGGCATCACAAAAGACAGGCCTGGCTAACCAACTAGGAGGAGGAGGATCCTTTTTGATCTTTATATGCAGATTTATGTTCATGGCATCATCATCAACTTGCACCTATTATAATCTTAATCATGTCAAGTGATAATATTCAAAGTTAATTTGAAGATTTTTCAGAGCTGAAGAACACAGGATTTTTTTTTTTTTTTAAGTTCGATGTCCATCACAATGGACATTAGGTCTTAATAAAATTAATTATTAATTTATTTTCTTTATGTCTTCTATGTTGTGATCATAAACTGTCATTCAGTTTTAGTGAAAAACAGAAACAGCAAATGTGAAATGAGTGCATACACAGCAACACACACACACACACAATCACACACATACACACACACACACACACACACACACACACTCACACACACTGATGCCCTGAAGCTATATGCACACAATCATATATTTATCAAAAACCAGCAAGTACACACAAACACACCCACAAACACACACAGACATATACACACATATTCCCATAACAGCAAAAATATTAAAACAAGTTTTTTGAGAATTCATCTTATCATCTTACATTTTCTTTTTGTTACAGTATGTGTTATTTTCAAAATCTTCAATGCTATAGTTCACATATAGTGTTTGAACTCTAGCTCATAAGAACTGTACGATTAAAATATGACTAATTTTTTGTTGCTTAAGTCCTGATGTCCATTGGAGTGGACATGAAAAAAATCTAATTAAAAAATGAGTTTGCACAAATCTTTTTTTTTAGACTCATTTATACATTAAAAAAGAGCAAATATCAAGTGGATAAACTTTTTTTGCTCAGTGGAACATAATTCAGGTCTGAAGGGGTTAACTAGTTACAAACCATTTTATTGCAGTTATTATAATAGTTATTGTGACAAGCAGGGCGGGGCGAGAGCCGTGAGAGAACGAGTGATAGTGAGCGTCAGCTGCGCTCTGCACCGGTCTCGTGTCTCACGGAGGAGCTCCGGAAGCATAAAAGGGGGAGCGACGACAGTGAAGGACGACAGAGGACCAGGCCTGGTATGTACATGAGTATACAAAAGGAGAGAAGATGAGTTAGTCTGAGTAAAAGGGATGTTCATAAGTTATCTCTGTGTTGCTTGTGTCTTTACAAAGACATAACAATTATATTTTTATCAAATGTAAAAATGCAGAAAGTTTTTTTTGTGATGGCTAGGTTTATGGGTAGGGGATAGAATATACAGTTTATACAGTATAAAAATCATTATGTCTATGGAAAGTCCCCATAAAACATGGAAAACCAACAAAGAAACAGTCGGCGACTGTACAATATAACATCAGATTGATCAGAGATACAGCAGAAGAAGGGAGACCCTAACCCTAACCCTAACCCTAACTACAGTATTGATTCAGTCATATGGTACAGTGAGAACATTTACATAACCTCATGACTGTGTCATACTTCATCACACCTACACTGAATAGATACTATTACAAACATTATGGGTTTTATGTCAATTATGTAATTTAGGTAATGTAAGTGTATTTTCTAATGTGGCATCTATAGCCTGTGCAATTATTTCAGCATCAAGGGTGATTTGAAACGTGTATCTTGCATTGTTTGCTATTGAATTAACTAATTGATATATACAGTGGTGGTCAGAATTATTGGCACCCTTGGTAAATATGATCAAAGATGACTGTAAAAATAAATCTGCATTGTTTATCCTTTTGATCTTTAATTCATAAAATTAGCAAAAATCTAACCTTTCATTGAAGGAAAAGAATTGAAAGTGGGGGGAAAATCACATTATGAAATAAATGTTTTACTCCAAAACACGTTGGCCACAATTATTGGCACCCTTTTATTCAATACTTTTTGCAACGTCCTTTTGCCAAGATAACAGCTCTGAGTTGAGATAACTTCTATAATGCCTGATGAGTTTGGAGAACACCTGACAAGAGATCAGAGACCATTCCTTCATGCAGAATCTCTCCAGATCCTTCAGATTCCCAGCTCCATGTTGGTGCTTCTTCTCTTCAGTTCACTCCACTCATTTTCTTTAGGGTTCAGGTCAGGGGACTGGGATGGCCATGGCAGAAGCTTCATTTTGTGCTCAGAGACACATTTTTGTGTTGGTTTTGATGTTTGTTTTGGATCATTGTCCTGATGGAAGATCCAACCACGGCCCATTATTGGATTTCTAGCAGAAGTGTCCAGGTTTTGATTTTTTATCTGTTGGTATTTGATAGAATCCATGATAGCATGTATCTGAACAAGATGTCCAGGACCTCCAGCAGAAAAATAGGCCCACAGCATTAAAGATCCAGCAGTATATTTAACCGTGGGCATGGGGTATTTTTTTATCCATGTGTGCACCAAACCCATCTGGTGGGTTTGCTGCCAAAAAACTCTTTTTTTAGTTTCATCTGACCATAGAAGCCGGTCCCGTTTGAAGTTCCAGTCTTGTCTGACAACTGAATATGCTGGAGATTGTTTCTGGATGAGAGCAGAGGATTTTTCTTGAAACCCTCCCGAACAACTTGTGGGAATGTAGGTGCTGTTTGATATCTTTTTTTAGGCTTTCTGAGACTCAAGACTCAACTAATCTCTGCAATTCTCCAGCTGTGATCCTTGGAGAGTCTTTGGCCACTCAAACTCTCCTCCTCACCGCACATTAGGACGATTTAGACACACGTCCTCTTCCAGGCAGATTTGTAACATCTTTAGTTGATTGGAACTTCTTAATTATTGCCCTGATGGTGGAAATGGGGATTTTCAATGCTTTAGCTATTTTCTTACAGCCACTTTCTATTTTGTGAAGCTCAACAATCTTTTGCTGCACATCAGAACTATATTCTTTGGTTTTACTCGTTGTGATGAATGATTAAGGGAATTTGGCCTTTGTGTTTCCTCATGTTTATACTCCTGTGGAACAGGAAGTCATGTCTGGACAATTTCATGTTCATGATCACCCTGGTGTGCCAAAAAAATGTAAATATGAATGGGAATATACTTCAGAGATATTTTACTCATAAAAAATTCTAGGGGTGCCAATAATTGTGGCCAACATGTTTTGGAGAAAAACATTTATTTCATAATGTGATTTCCCCCCCACTTTCAATTCTTTTCCTTCAATGAAAGGTTAGATTTTTGCAAATTTTATGAATTAAAGATCAAATGGATAAACAATGCAGATTTATTTTTACAGTCATCTTTGATCATATTTACCAAGGGTGCCAATAATTCTGACCACCACGGTTTATATATATATATATATATATATATAAAACACCTTTCATTTTCTGAGAACGGGAGAAAGAATTCCTTACACAATCATCTCCAAAAATGACTGAGAGGTTTACAAAATAAAGCATTTAGTTAAAGTTGTATGAAAGAGAGAAGCTGACAGTGAAGCGAGGGTTTACAGCGTCTCTCACAGAATGATCAGGATGAACACAGTTTGTCAAGTCAGTGTTTATTTCAAAACATAATCTTACATTAAAGTTTCAATAGTGTCTCCATCTTACCTCTGTACTGGCAGAACGATCTCGCTTAAACATCAACCTAAAATATAGTTTGTATTTAACAGGTTTATTCCAGTCCAAAAACTTTAAGTTGTTTAACATTTTAAAGCCAAACCTGTACATAGTTCTGTCAGATCTTATTTCTACAAAGATTCAAGCACTGGCCACAAATCACTATGTGATGAAGTACATTGACAAACGAGTTTGACACAATAATGATGTTTATTCTAAATGATTCTTAAATCATTTAGAATAAACACTGCAATATTACATTTAAAAAACAAAAGTCATTAAACAGACAAATTAAGTATAAATGATTTTTATGAGTATAAATTCATCTTTGATGAAAGGGAGGTTTCCCTAATTATATAAAAAATGTTTGTGAAAAAACAAAAATATTAGAGAAAACAAAATTATTCATAAAAAATAAAATCCATAAAGCAGAAGAGATTTGAGAGCTTTCATCACGTGGGAAAAAAGCGCCATCTTCCATCAGTGAGGAGAGAAGAAGGCCTGCAGATTCATCAGTCTTTCCAATGTTATATTTTAATATCATGTCGGCAGATGCAAATCTTAATTTATTAATGGTGTTTCGTTCACAGATTATTCGTCTTTGCACGGTGCATTAAGATGTAAGACAATATGAGAAAACCAGCCGTTTTTCGAGTGTTTTCACCATTGAATCGCGGCTAAATGTCAGTCACGCTTCAGCTCGCTGTGTGAATCCTACTATGGCGGAGGATTTGCTCATGAATATTACATACGTAACGGCACGTTTATCCAGTAGCCCTCACCGATTGGTTGACAGGCTAGACATTAGTTAGAGATCTGACCAATTAGCGGTTCCTCCTAGAGTGAAGGCTTGGAATATGAATATTAATGAGATTTCGTGACCGAACGCTCCAGTAAACTCACCGCGCAACTGCAGCATGACTCAATTAATATTCATGAGCGACTGATTCTCCATAGTACGATTCGTGAAGCGCCGCCGGTCAGTCGTTCATTGGTCGCGTCCTGCGCCAATTGCATCGTAATTAGTGCGGCTGCGTTGCGGGGCGATTAATTTGTCTTCGGAGAGAAAGACTATAGGATGAAATAGCGTGACATACAGATGTGTCCTTCCCGATCTGCCCACAATAACAAGCCTCTCTCGCCTGGGTTGTTTTCAGCATCAATAACTGGATTAGGTTTTGAGATTTAAGGCTGTTGCTGCTTTAAGACGGCTCAGGTGGAGCAGGATAACGGTAAGTCTTTCCCTGTATGAATCATGTCAGTTTATATGGAGGCGACGGGCCGAGGCGATGGCGTATTCAATCATTTACATCCCTCACAAATACATCCACTTCCCAATATCATCCATATAAATATAGATACATCCCTTATAAATGCATCTACATCCCTTATTATTCTCCGTAGAAATGCATCTGCATCCCTTAATAATGTCATCCGTATGAATAGGCCTACATCCATTATAATGCATCTTTTTAAAAGAAACATACAGATATGGGCCTATAGAATCATAATAGTGGTGAAATGAGTATATTTGCCCTTGACAATCTGCGCTCGCGGATATGAAAACAGTTGCGCAATGTTTGTGTGTCTGTAGCTGGATGCGCGTGTAGAAGCGCGTCTCCTCCTCCTCCTCCTCTCTAGCTCTCTAGTCCAGACACTGCCGCATCATCATCATCATGGGGAACAGGGGCATGGAGGAGCTCATCCCGCTGGTCAACCGGCTGCAGGACGCCTTCAGCTCCATCGGCCAGAGCTGTAACCTCGACCTGCCGCAGATCGCAGTGGTGGGCGGGCAGAGCGCCGGGAAGAGCTCCGTGCTCGAGAACTTCGTGGGCAAGTGAGTGATGGACATTCATCCATGACATTACACCGCACACATTTAATAACAGTCAAATCACTACATTTATTAAATTTTATAGTATATACTGTACATAATAATGTACCTACTTATACCTAAAAAGACAGTGATGCGCTTTGATTGAGCTTTAAAGGGTTAGTTCACCCAAAAATGATAATTCTGTCATTAATTGCTCACCCTCATGTCGTTCCACACCCGTAAGACCTTCGTTCATCTTCAGAACACAAACTAAGATATTTTTGATGAAATCCGAGAGGTATATGACTTGTCCATAGACAGCAATATAATCAACACTTTCAAGGTCCAGAAAGGTACTAAAGACATCGTTAAAACAGTCATGTGACTGCAGTGGTTCAACCTTAATGTTATGAAGAGACGAGAATACTTTTTGTGCGCAAAAACAAAACAAAAATAACCACTTTATTCAACAATCTCTTCTCTTCCCTGTCATTATCCTTACGCAGGTGACGCAGTAATCACAGTGAAGCTTCCGTGTTTACGTCCGAACGCCGGCTCAGTATTGGCCAAAGCCGGTCACGTGATCAGCACGAAGCATGCGTGTGACGCTGACGCAGGAGCCAGCCAATAATGAGTCGGCGTTCTGACGTAGAACCTGGAAGCGCTGGACGTAAACAACGTATGAGAATGACACAGAAGAGAAGATATTGTTGAATAAAGTGGTTATTTTTGTTTTGTTTTTGAGCATAAAAAGTATTCTCGTCTCTTCATAACATTAAGGTTGAACCACTGCAGTCACATGACTGTTTTAACGATGTCTTTAGTACCTTTCTGGACCTTGAAAGTGTTGATTATATTGCTGTCTATGGACGAGTCATATACCTCTCAGATTTCATCAAAAATATCTTAATTTGTGTTCTGAAGATGAACGAAGGTCTTGCGGGTGTGGAACGACATGATGGAGAGTAATTAATGACAGAAATTTCATTTTTGGGTGAACTAACCCTTTAACTACTAATCAGGGCAGGTAGCAGTAAATGACTCAAGAAGTAACACACCAGAATGTTTTGAATAATAATAATAAATAATGAACAAATGAATTGTAAATGTATTGATAACTGGTTTGAAAGTAGAGCTGCAAGATTCTGTATAGAGATCATGATTCTCCTACGATTCAGAACAGAGAAGTGAACAAAGTAACATGTAATTTACTGGTTCAGACAAAAATGTTAATTGCTGCGGTGTACTTAGAAAAAATATTAAATTATTATTTATATTTTATTAATGATTCAAGGACTCATCAGTTGTTTCATTTCTGGATGAATCAGCATTTTTGAACAATGGTTGTTGAAAAACGTGTCGCCACCTACTGGTGGAACTCTGTAATGTTGCAATCTTTATTTGAAGCTCCAAGTTACTTTCAAAAGGTGATTTCCTCTATTTTGATCACTTCCGTAGACATCGTGTTTATATCCTATAACTATTAACTATAAACTTTTATCCCAGTACTTCTGTGATATTTTGAATAATTGTGAGACAGAAATAATGATACTGTGTGGTTGAAAAGGCTGTTTTGAAGCTGTTTCATATCTGTACATGACAACGGCTCTCTCTGGCTCATCTGCAGCGCCAACACAGATCTGAATGTTGGCTGCGAACCATTGTCATTTAGGAATAAGATCACATGGTTGTGTCTGAATCAAGATCACGATCATTTAGCGATTAATCATGCAAGAATGTTACAAGGTGGTTTATGTGGGCAATAAAACAGAATGAGGAGTCAAATATCACTATCAAAGTTGTGTATCAGTAGGTGAAGGCCTAACCAAAACACTGTCAATGTCTAAGCAGAGATCTGAGTGAGAATTTGGGCTCAAGTAGCATGATTTCAGAGTTTAATTTCAGAAAATTAAATCAGGAATAGGAGAGGTCCGAGAAGTGGGCCCTGAGGAGCACCTCTGGAAACAGAGGCAGCGTGTGATGTTTGTTTGTTCATACAGACACACACCTGCCTTTCACCGATATTAGATGTCAGGCATTGGAGGGCAGAGACTGTGACAGCAGTAATGGACAGATGAGTGAGGGGTAAATTATGGCAAACTGTGTCAAAAACAGCACTAAGGTCAAGGACGACTAAGAGCTCCTGAATCAGAGGATGTTAGCGAGCCCTCTCAGTGCTATATGGAGTGGTTGAAGATTCACAGAAAATGTTAAAAGAGCAGTTAAGTAACCCAGTAAATAAATGAATAAATAATATGCACTGCTAACGCAAGCACTACCTACTAACTTCACCTGTGCGGTTCACAGTATACAGTATGTTAATAAGGCTATATACTCCATTATAACTGGGCCAGAGGAGAACTGAGCGACTGAGCCTGGTTTCTCCCAAGGGATTTTTCTCCATTTCTGTCACCGATGGAGTTTATGTTTCTTGCCACTGTCGCCTCTGGCTTGATCAGTTGGGCTTAAAAGACACGTAATATTCAGTAATATTATTGAATTGGCTGTAATTGGGTGAGAGCAAAACTGACTTGACTTGACAAAGAATTATCCCTTAATGTCCCGAGTGTGCGAGACGACAACGACAGTGGAAAGAAATAATAAACTCCATGAGATGTTTTGGTCAAGAGGGAGAGAAACAGACTGAGCTGGAAAGGCACATGTTAATGTACATATGTCAAATATGATGCAGTCATGTATAACATGTAATATATATGTGTGTGTGTGTGTTAATTAAATTGTAAGAGTGTTAGGGTAAAGATTTATTTAGAGTAACCCATCATAAAAGCACCAGTAGAGATGAAGGCAGCGGTCAGAGACTGTCAGCAGCTGTAGGAGATCATGATTATGTGAGTGATGTGCTGTGAACTACAAGGCTGAGGCAGAAATAAGATGTAGAAGATGTATGTTTTTTATTGTATTTTATTGCCTTTTTTTTTGTTTTTTTTTTGCAGATTATATCTCAAAAACAACATTCATTCATTGAGAGAATAGATTAACTTTATCACAAAATTCACTAAAAAATATTCCTCATTATTCTTTGACAAGGCCACCAGTAAGGTTTAATTGGCCATTCATACATGGAAAATTTCACTTAAAATATTGGAAAACAGTAAATGTTCATGATCTTGGACAGGGTACCAGTAGATTCACGTGTGTTAATCAGACGAGCAGGCACAGATATAATATGGTCTGATTAACCGCTCTACTGATTTACCGCTGTAACAGTAGAGTATAACATGCACAGACACTTGTAGGATGGCAGTCAAACAGACGCATTCATCGATCTTTCATAATGATGTTGTGATGTTGAGCCAGTGAGATGGACAGCAATAGTTCGGTTCTGTGTTTTTTCCAGGGATTTTCTTCCTCGTGGATCTGGCATTGTCACTCGCAGGCCTCTCGTTCTGCAGCTCATCAGTGCCAACACAGGTGAAGCCGTATCTCTGACCATGAGTTACTCAGGATTTCAAGTATTTTAACATGCGTGTGTGTGAGAAATCTGTCTGTCTGTGTGTCTTTCTTTCCCGTGTCATCTTGACCCTACAGAGTGGGCTGAGTTCCTGCACTGCAAAGGGAAGAAGTTCACTGATTTCGATGAGGTCCGTCAGGAGATTGAGGCCGAGACGGACCGCGTTACTGGTGCAAATAAGGGCATTTCCCCCATTCCCATCAACCTGAGGGTCTTTTCCCCACATGGTACTGGAGCAAAACACTGCTGAAACAAAATCTCACTGCTTATGCTTAAATACAACATAACTTATCTCTAATCTAAGCAAGTGTACAGCTACACTGAGTTTTCAAAGGTTAGAAAGACTGACTGTGTGTAGTTTCTCACTTTTATGGTGGCTTTGAGGTTGTGAGACATCTCAAACCTTCTAGCATTATTCTTTCAGTCTATATCCCATTTTATTTGCGTTCTCTGCTGCTCTGCCGGTCCTTGTCACGACTCTTCATCGCACCATCTGTCCTCTTCCCTCTGTGCAGTGCTGAATCTGACGCTCATTGACCTGCCTGGCATCACTAAAGTGCCGGTGGGCGATCAGCCGGCGGACATCGAGCATCAGATCCGAGACATGATCATGCAGTTCATTTCTCGAGAGAGCTGCCTCATCCTGGCCGTCACCCCTGCCAACACTGACCTGGCCAACTCCGACGCGCTCAAACTGGCCAAAGACGTCGACCCTCAGGGTGCGTGAGAGCTGCTGACAAACACAGGGGCCAGATTCACTAAACAGACCACTTTAGCGTGAGACCACAGTCCTGTACCTGATGGGAGTGAAAGTTCTGATGATCCTCTGACAATGTGCAAATGAAAGAACTCAGAAGCAGCAGCTCATTTCCATAATGACCAACACAATCCCAGCTAACACCAACATGTTCTGTGAACGTTTTGCTAACCCATTAAGTTATGAAAACATTATTTCTGAATGTTCTCTAAACGTTCAAAATGTCCAGTTTTTTAAATGTTTCAAAAAGTTTTTTCTTGGTTAAGGGAACATTCCATTGTATCATTCTTCAAACATTATGGGAACGTTACTTTTGAATGTTGTCTGAACGTTCAGAAAAAAGTAATAACAAGCCAAGTCATCTTCATTTATATAGCAGTTCTAAGAAAAAATTATTATCGAGCTGTACAGGCTAATTAACTTAGGGGCCGCGTAAATGACACCTTTTTAACTGAAAACAAGACTTTTAATGCGTTCTTGCCGTTCATTTACGTGTTTAGTCTATAGATTTGTGCGTTTGAATGTATATGATATTGCCAAATTACTTGTCTGACCCACATAAATTAGTCGTGTCTGCGGATCCATGCGAACTGGAATCATTTTTATAACGTTTTTTCTATACATAGGGAAAGGAAAGGGAGGGAAGGTTTAGAAAAAACATTCCATGAAAACGATGTATCAGTAATGTTTTTGTGCTAACATTTTGAGGACATTATTAAAGTTAAGATAACTTTGAACACATGTTCTATTAATGTTACTGGAAGAACGTTGCCAGGTTCACTGTTAGCTGGGATCTACTAAGAGCAGCACAAATTAGCATAGAGCCAATGATAATCAGAGCCTGGTCTCATTAGAAAAACATACTTGTGGGAACGTTTTCACGAGTCGCAAAATACGTACCAATACATACATATCACTGCAGTTCTAATGTGAAATGTCCACTGAGTGGCGCTAAAAGCGTGTTCATTTTTTGCGATTAAACGAAAACGATTAAAAACGCTTGCTGTTTTACTGCCTCTAGTGTTCATTTCACATTGAAACTGCAGTGATATGTACGTATTGGTACGGATTTTTGCGACTCGCGAAAACGTTCCCACAGGTACGTCTTTCCATGAGACTTGGTTGGATAATCAGGTGCAGTTTTAACTATTAACAACACAGTCGCAGCAAATTAAAAATAATATGGGTTGGCAAACGATATGTTCAGATAACGTCTTCCTCTGACAAACCAAATAAATGAAGATGACTGGAGAAGATTGGTAACACTTTGTAGGGGGGAACACATTCACTATTAACTACAACTTTTCCCTCAATAAACTCCTAATTACTGCTTATTAATAGTTAGTAAGGTAGTTGTTAAGTTCAGGTATTGGGTAGGATTAAGGAATGTAGAATAAGGTCATGCAGAATAAGGCATTAATATGTGCTTAATAAGTACTAATGAACAGCCAATATCCTAGTAATATGCTGCTAATAAACAACTAGTTAATAGTGAGAATTAAACCCTAAAATAAAGTGTTACCAGAAGATTCTCTCTCTTCTATCACAGCAACTATCACAGCATGTCAAGCACTGAATGGGTTCACCATGCTTTTTCTGGGCGTTAAATAATGGCACAATGGACCCATAACCACAATGCAGTGGTTTAGTTTTAACAGTGTTTGTACAGTTGTATTCTGAAACAACACTGAAGTCACGAGGTCTCTTGAATGTGTGTCATTTCAGGCCAGAGGACGATCGGTGTGATCACCAAACTAGATCTGATGGATGAAGGCACAGACGCACGAGACGTCCTGGAGAACAAGCTCCTGCCGCTACGCAGGGGTAAGAAACCGGCTTTCTTCTCTGTCTAATATCTCACTTTTTTAGTGAATATTTTCCGTTCTCATGTCGTTGATTTCATGTACTAATTTTACAAAATGTAGCCTGTGGCCTCAGATCTCCACCAGGCCATCGCAGCCTCTCTGGGGAGAATTCACTAAACGCTTGTGTGACTTCAGCCCAAAACTTACATCTCTTCCACTATCAAGTTTAGTCTGGGCTAAGTGTGCAGTGTGAGTATTTAGATTCACTCACTGTTATTCTTTTCAAACACCAGAATAACGGTGTTTGATGATGAAATGACGGAGAAGAGTGTTATAAGCAAGTATCTCCAGCGGTTGAGCTCACTTTCGGCTTTTCTCCAGCGGTTGGAGGTGTCTGGATCACAGAGTGATGATCTACAGTAAAGCACAGCAGATGATGGTCGTCTGGTGCACTCATCTGACGACATGTGAATGATTTCAGCACAGATTTTGTGGGCATGTTTGCCTGTTTTGTCTAGTGCTTTTAGTGAAACGGGCACTAAAGCAATGTGCAGATAAATGAGCAGAGTTTTCTGTGTCTCACTCAGGTTATATTGGGGTGGTGAACCGCAGTCAGAAAGACATTGAAGGGAAGAAGGACATCAAAGCGGCTCTGGCAGCGGAGAGGAAGTTCTTCCTCTCTCATCCGTCCTACAGACATTTGGCGGACAGCATGGGAACCCCACACCTGCAGAAAGTCCTCAATCAGGTACGCCTGCTGTCAGTCTTCTCTGTCATGTGACACCAGACCCTGAAGAACTGCACTGAATCAGATCACCATTCCTTTGTTTGATTATGTTCTTGACTTCACACGCTTACAGTTGCAACGCGAAGCCATCAGTTTAACTGTTTAATTTCCTAAACGTACGTTTGTATTTCACAGCAACTGACCAATCACATCCGGGACACTCTGCCTGCCTTCCGCAGTAAACTCCAGTCGCAGCTGCTGGCGCTGGACAGAGAGGCGGAGGAGTACCGTCACTACCGGCCCGACGACCCGTCGCGCAAGACCAAAGCCCTGCTGCAGTGAGTGCTTCAGCCTAACCCGACCAGCAGCTCACAGCTGACAGCGAACGCTCTCGGTTCTGACTAGGTTATTACAGGAACATTAACAGAACATTCCTTCGAAGTTATCTGGTCTTTAATAATGCTCTCTTCAGCCAAAATACATGGTCTCTAACCCATCTGATCCAATACATAACTCATCTTGATGTACATACAGCATACAATACAGCATCTTAACTAGTGAACCTGAATCACATGACAGATTGCCTTTTCTCCGCTGTACAACTGAAGCTCAGAATAACATTGGTTGAAATGGATGGCCATCGCTGTCCCCTATGGCCAAGGAAATACAATTTTTTTCTTTCACTTAGCTTTATTCAGTATGCAAAATTATTTTTTTCCTTTCATAATTCGAGTTATATTGAAACAAAATTATTCAAGTTACCCTTTGCATGAATGTTTATTAGTTAGTCACTTCAGACACAGCAGAGCGGCTCAATGAGCGAACAGATCAGACCCTTATGTGTGTGTCAAGACATTGAGAGTAAACATGTCACACAGAAGATGCAGATGTCTGTTTGTGTGCGCTCACCTGACAGGATGGTTCAGCAGTTCTCAGTGGACTTCGAGAAGCGCATTGAAGGTTCTGGCGATCAGGTGGACACCGTTGAGCTGTCGGGTGGAGCCAAGATCAACCGCATCTTCCACGAGCGCTTCCCCTTTGAGCTGGTCAAGGCAAGTGTCAGGATACGCAGTCTGAACATTTTGAGTTTGCGTGTTCTTACGTCTTCATCCAAAATGTTCTTGTGTTTCGTGACACAGATGGAGTGTGACGAGAAAGAAATGCGTCGTGAAATCAGCTACGCCATCAAGAACATTCATGGTATCAGGTGAGAGTTCGTTTTACCCGTTCATTTGTTGATTGAGGATGTGGAGATCAAGTATGCATGACCTGTTTCTGCCTTCACAAATCCTCTTTTGTTCCTCACTTCTAATGTAGGATCAAATCCATGGATTGTATGATCAGATGTGTATGGTGTTTTTAGCAGTGCTGTGGGAACTTGAACATAATTCTGTTTGTTATTGACACAGGACCGGTTTGTTCACTCCAGACATGGCCTTTGAGGCGATTGTGAAGAAGCAGATCGTGAAGATAAAGGAGCCGTGCATTAAGTGTATTGATCTGGTGGTTCAGGAGCTGATCAACACAGTCCGTCAGTGCTCCAATAAGGTAAACAAGTCACAGCTGCTTCTATATCGCTGAATATAACACATCTGCAACGCTGTACTGACCAATCAGCACCCAGGACCTGAACTATCCTGAACAATGACTGATATTGAAGGAGCTCTAGTATATAAGGCAACACCAAAGAGGATTTGTTCACCTGTGTTGTGTATAAATGCCGTCCTGTGGGTCGAGTGTGTGTATCTGTGTGTCTCAAATGCTGTAGGCTCGTTTCTCAGAACTAACCTCACTGTTCTTCATCATTCTTCATTATTCGTAATGCTCAGTGAGGAACCACAGGTGTAGTTCACAACACATTCATCTACTAAACTGTATCATTATTCGTATCTTTATTTGCTCACCCCCATGTCACTTTTAAGTTCCATGGACCTCCAAAGGGGAGTTTTTGAAGCAGCTTGACTGGAAGAAACCCACTTGTTCGCCAGAAGAGACTGAAGTGAAAAGAAAAACAGAGGGCAGTGAATTGTCTTGGTGAAGTGAACAATTCTACTTCTGTCATCCGGACATTTCCCAAATCTTTTGATATTTACATGGCGACAACACCTGAGAACATCCCTGTGAGTGAGACCGGCGGAACGACTGAACACGGAATGGGGATTCCTGCATCACACTTTTCAAGGTCGACTCTCAGACCCAAATCTGTTAGAAGACTAAGAACAGTGTCCCAGTGTTACGTAGCCAGCCGGTCTGTCGCCAGACGGGCTTGTGCTGCATCATACACTTTGTGAAAGAATGTGGAAGCTTAAATGGAAAGACTCTGAACTGATATGCCTTGTCATAATTTGCCTGTGACTCTGCACATACTGAATATGAAAATATGCCTCCTTCAGGATTTCGTCAGATCGTCTAGTGTCAGTATTCCAACACACCGTTTCATGGTGAAATTCAAATGTCTCGCATCCAACTCGCCATCTTTCTTAGGTACAAGAAAACAGCAGATGTAAAACCTTTGATCTCTCTGAGAAGAAGAAACCTACTCTGTTGCCTCTTTCTACCAAGAAGATTCAGTTTCCTTCACCATAAACAGAGCTCTGTGGCCCGAGATGCTGGGTTCAGCTCCAGCATCCACATGACTGTAAAAACGGTTCAGAGAATAGATGGATGGATAAGCGGAGCTTCTTGTAAAGAAACCACCATGGGAAGAACTCTGTTGAACACAAGTGGATGACGTTGCAACTGAATACCATGCTTTATCATCCAAATTACCCATTTGGGAACAACTGGCAGCATTATCTCTGACACAGTATGATTTGAAGTGCAGTGATTTTGAGAGGCCACAAGATTGCACCAATGCTACATTTTTGGCATCAGCAGAGATCCCTGCATAAACCAGCTGGTTTATTCTGGTTAGAGCTGGTATAGTGCTGGTCTAGCTGGTGGACCAGCATAGTCATGTTGTTCTCAAAAAATACTGAACTTCGTCCTGCCCAAAACCTAGACAAGCAACACACTTGTCATGTTGATCTTCACCTGTAATAAAACGAAGGCACACACTTTCGAAATGTCATCCTCGTCAACCAAACGCTAGCACAAGGGCAATCTAGATCAATCGTGTCACTTTCAATTAATTACAACTTCAGTTTCTAATATAAAGCTGCTCTTCATGTTTTTACTCGTGTCTGACCTCGACAAACTGAACAGAAGAAATGAACCAGAGAAGATTTACACCTCAAAGAAGGTGGAGCCTCAGAGCCACACCCACCTATTACATCATCGCCACTGACCAATGGGAGTTTGAAGGTGTTTACCAGCCAGAGCATACTTTTCTGGAAAGTTCACTTTGACAAGCTGTTTCAAATTCCAGAAACAAATGCCAAATAAACTTTGTTTTGGCCTGATTTTGTTCAAAATGACAGCACACAAGTTCATTCTTCAATTTTGCTCACAGAAGTATATTGTTTTTCAAAGTATATTGGGGTCTTAACAGTATCATTACAGTAGTCCATATAATTATCATGCACTATGTTTCAAGTCATACAGTAACCCTGTGCAGAGCCAGATCACCACTGAGTTACGGCTTAACCGAGGTGTGTTTTTCACACTGGTTTGGTAACACTGTTGCAGTGTAGTTTAGTAATATGACATGCAGCCACCCTCCTAAAACTATGGGTCAGATTTTTAATTTTGTATTTTAATTTTCTGCATATTCAGCTGGATTCTTTCCCACGACTGCGGGAGGAAACAGAGCGTATTGTCACCTCTCATATCCGTGACAGAGAGAGCCAAGCCAAAGAGCAGGTACGATATTCCTGCGTATCTGTGAACGCAGGGCTCATAATGAGATTACGGCTCTGTAATGAGATTACGGCTCTGTACTGTTTGTGTGCACACACTGTATGTACATCTGTATGTCTCTACAGGTTTTGCTGCTTATTGACGTTCAGCTTGCTTACATTAACACCAACCATGAGGATTTCATTGGCTTTGCAAAGTATGTACAACACTGGGAGATGTTTGCCTGAGCACATACTTAGACATGTTCTGATTGCATAAACATACATATTAGATATTAAATGTATGTCATATTCAGCATTGCTTTCTCTCTCTCTCTCTATCAGTGCTCAGCAGCGAAGTAACCAAGCAAACAAGAAGAGTTCTGCTGGAAACCAGGTCAGTGTGTCCAATATATGTGCTTGTGAAGGCCATATACAAAGTTCTGTCATGAAACTCTAGATGGCACAGGCTGATAAGTCCTTAACTCAATCTGCTTGCAATCACATCATTCTCTATAGGGCACAGCTGATTGGTTCCTGCTGTATCAGTAGCCAATGTGCTCGCTGCTCAACTTTCAAATACTTGGTCAGCATTTGCTGTAACATTTTGCAGCACGTTTTCAGAAACCCTCCACCTTCCCCAGCTCCACCTGTATAGATCTGCTGCGGGTAATTCATGTATGGGCTTAAATTTCATCTAACAGTTGGGGGACAACAAACATACAATTTCTCAAGAGCAATTTTTGAAGGGGACACAAATAATACAGCCAAAATTGTGCTTGTCATATTATAATTATTAAATTATCTTGCGTCCTCCATATAGTCTTTTAGGTTTTGTCTGGGACAGAGGACGTCTCTTACTTAGATATTCAACTGCAGCAAACCCACTGATCTGCCACTTAACATCATATTGAGCAAAACCCAACACAACGCTAGATCTACAATATTAGCCTAATATTAGTTCACACATAGGCTTATTGCCGTGTTAGTTGTAGTGAGTGACTTACTATCCAACAAGCTACGGTCTTAAACAAGCTTCATTTTTTGTCATGTCTAATTTATTAAAGGGTTAGTTCACCCAAAAAAACCATTTCTGTCATTAATTACCCTCATGTCGTTCCAAACACGTAAGACCTTTGTTTATCTTCGGAACACAAATTAAGATATTTTTGATGAAATCCGAGAGGTATCTGAACCAAGGCAGCAACGTCATTGCACCCTTCAATTATGGGACCCTAACCCTGCCCAGAAAGGTAGCAAAGACATTGTTAAAATAGTCCATGTGACTGCAGTGGTTCAACCTTGATGTTATTAAGTGATGAGAATACTTTACCTAAAGGTGGAAAGCAGGAAGTTGACCAAAGCACTGTGAGGCAAGGGAGGGGGGACTCATGTTTCTAAACTTAAAACGCTTTTTTTTTTTTTTTGCACTATTTGCATTTGTATTGTTCACTACTTGCACAATTATTTTAAGTATATATCATTATATTATTTAGAATTCACAGCATGGTTTTTAATTATATTTTTTTTTGGGGTGGGGGGGCAGATGGGGTGGGTCCTGTAGCAGCATGTCTTACTTGCTCACAGCAGCTGTCGTTTCGTGTATGTATTGGCAGTAGCAAGTCCCATACTTGTTCAACAGCAGCAGCAGCAATAACAGCATCAGTAATAGCAGCAGCAGCAGTAATAATAGCAGCAGCAGCAATAACACCAGCAGCAGCAATAACAGCAGCAGCAGCAGCAGCAATAACAGCATCAGTAATAGCAGCAGTAGCAATAACAGCAGCAGCAGCAGCAATAACAGCATCAATAACAGCAGCAGCAGTAATAACAGCATCAGTAATAGCAGCAGCAGCATCAGTAATAACAGCAGCAGTAGTAATAGCATCAGTAATAACAGCAGCAGCAGTAATAACAGCATCAGTAATAGCAGCAGCAGCAGTAATAACAGCATCAGTAATAGCAGCAGCATCAGTAATAACAGCAGCAGTAGTAATAGCATCAGTAATAACAGCAGCAGTAGTAATAGCATCAGTAATAACAGCAGCAGCAGTAATAACAGCATCAGTAATAGCAGCAGCAGCAGCAATAACAGCATCAATAACAGCAGCAGCAGTAATAACAGCATCAGTAATAGCAGCAGCAGCAGTAATAACAGCATCAGTAATAGCAGCAGCAGCAGTAATAACAGCATCAGTAATAGCAGCAGCAGCAGTAATAACAGCATCAGTAATAGCAGCAGCAGCAGTAATAACAGCATCAGTAATAGCAGCAGTAGCAATAACAGCATCAGTAATAGCAGCAGCAGCAGTAATAACAGCAGCAGCAGCAGCAGCAGCAATAACAGCATCAATAACAGCAGCATCAGTAATAACAGCAGCAGTAGTAATAACAGCATCAGTAATAGCAGCAGCAGCAGTAATAACAGCATCAGTAATAACAGCAGCAGCAGCAATAACAGCATCAATAACAGCAGCAGCAGTAATAACAGCATCAGTAATAACAGCAGCAGCAGCAATAACAGCATCAATAACAGCAGCAGCAGTAATAACAGCATCAGTAATAACAGCAGCAGTAATAACAGCATCAGTAATAACAGCAGCAGCAGTAATAACAGCATCAGTAATAGCAGCAGCAGCATAAGATCTGTTCCGCCAAGACCAAACATATCAACATTGTCATATCATTACCATGCCAAACACTCTGAGAGTTGTCATCACAGAACTATGTTTATGACACTCCAGATATTAATGTTATTTAGCTTTTTGTTGCTGTTTGATGTGGCTTTGACTTTCTTTCTGCTCTACTTCTATTACCTTCATTTATCCACTGCAGGATAAATGTCCTTCGGTTTTGATCATGTTATGGACATTTTACGTTTGTACGTTTATGTTCTGAAACACACGTGTCATGTTTTCTTCACTACCCTCCTGTGTGAGCGAGCGGCTCCTGCATGACGAGCTGTTGTCTTTTTCCCTCAGGAGCTCCAGGTAAGAGCGACTGTTCTTTCTGCTCTCTGTCTCAGTAGATTGTGACTGTGATGAGAGAAACTCCTCCGGGGTTGTTGATGCATCATTACAACAGAGCATTCAAGAAGTTTTGTTTCACTCAAGTCCTTTATGTTTCCTCACTGCTTTTATGTAGCGTGACATGTCAACTTTGTGTTATTTTTCTCATTGACATTTCCATGGCTCTTTCTCTCACCTGACGCTGTGCTCTGTGTAGTAGTAATGTCGTACTGCCCTCTTGCAGCGTAGATGTGATGTCACACACACAGCATAGTTTTTTTTTAGGTTTTTAACACAATCATTTATCATAGAAGGGTTTCATTTATACTGCAACTTAATTATCTTTAATCAGTAATAAAATATCTGTTTGCATTTCTGCACTCAGAGAAATGGAACATCTGAAGCATCAAATACGATTTAGAATCAAAGGATGCATTTCACAGAATATTTAATGCAAAGAGGTGGTATAAATGCATTTACACAAGAATTACAGTTACAGGCAACTGTGTTTTGTCTCAGTGCAGGCTGTATAAAATCATATTTTAACATTTTATTCACATATTTTTAGAACTACAGGGCTGTCGCACAGATAACAATGTTTGCCATTAATGATTTAATTAGTCCTGCCTCAGTTTCCTACTGAACCAGAAATTTTCAAAATTCTAGTAAATTTCACTAATACTTACAAAGAAATGGCATGTAATTGAATTTGAGTTAAACATGAAATTTTGAAGTAGAAAGTGAAATAGCTTCATGTAACGTATCAAGCTAGCGTACGTTAGCTCATCATCTGACGTTGACGTTATTTCCAGCGGCTCTGACAGGGTAAGAGTTTCTTCATCATGTACAGATTTAAAGTTAACTTTACAGCGTTTTCCTCTGGTGGAGCAGCACTCACAGACTCCTGTGGGAGACACTGCAAATTATCACAGCTTTGATAAACCTTTACAGGTAAAATAATCACTTTTCAACTACACTGGCCTATCATGTGCTGGGAAACGCTGGATTCTGATGAGTTTTGTGACTGGTTCAGGAACGTGTTGGTGTTCGACACGTTTAATTTGGCATTAGTGTTTCCTGTCAGAAATACAGTCATGTTAGTGGAGCTTTGAGTCAGTGTTTGATCACCTGACAGGTTTCGGTATCGGCTGTATCAGTTATCTGTAGCTCATGTCTGTCGTATTCATTGCTTATTTGTGGTCTGAAGCTCTTAGTAAAACACAAGCAGGCGTTACTCTGTTTACTTTAGTGTAGTGTGGTAAAGTTGGTGATTTGGTGAGAGGGAACAGGGAAGTCCAACCCTGAACAGGACGATCCGGTCTCTACTGTCGTACACATGAGCGCTGATTGGGTTTGTTGGGTTAAGGAGTATGTGTCCATGTGTGTCTCTCTCTTCAGGCCTCGTCTCCTCCAGCTTCTGGCATCATTGTAAGCCGTCAGGTTCTTGTGTGTAATAATAAATGCACTGGAGGTGAAGAAGAGCACAGCCGTAGTTCAGTCGAGCACTGCATGCGTCACAGAGAACACTTCTTCACATCTACTGTCGGCTCTCTCACACTGCATTCAGAAAGTATTCAGAAAGTGTTCATAACTTAATGGGAACATTAGCAAAACATTCCTAAAGCGTATTTTCGTGAGCTGGGTAGACCGTCTATAGAACAGTGTGTGTCTGTTCAAATCATGTCCAATCATTTGAATTTGCCACAGATTTTCTGATCACTGCATCACTCCAGCCTCCAAATGCAGGTGTTCAAAGCTTGTGCCGTCAAACCCAAGAAGACTGAGGCTGGAGTCGCTGCAAATAGGGTCTGAAGACTTATGCAGTGGGATATTTCAGTTTTTTTATATATTTGTGAAGTTATCAAAAATGTGTTTTTTGCTTGGTCATTATGTGGAACTGAGTGTAGATGGATGGGAAAAGTAATCTGAATCAGTTGAGCGTAACAGATGTGAAGCACATGAAGGGCTCTGAACACTTTCTGAACGCTGGAGGTGAACACACTCACTCATGTTTCTGTGTAACGTCTGTGTCTCCGTACCAGAGACTTCACGCATGCTTGAGACTTTAACTCATTACAATCACTCAGACTCTGGTATAAATAACTACCATATTAATAAATGTATTGCAACAATAAATAAATGACAGTAATGAAAATGATGTAGTGGACAGCTGTAATCCTGGATGCTGATACTGCGTTCCAGCTGATTCCACCATAGAGTAACAGCTTCGGCTTTTCCATTCCAGAGCTGGTCAGTATTTTGGTTGAATATGAATGCTTTCTGTAGTAACACAGCTACACCAGTAGGTGGAGACAAGTGACTGTGTGTCATTAAATCAGCCATCCAGTGGAAATGAAACACGTGACTGTCCGCTCCTCACATTAGCTCCTGTACTCTGATATAGTGCACTAGCTTCACAACAGTTATTTCTCCAGTACTAAGAGCTTGTGGAGTTTTTCATTCCTTGTCACAGATGCCTGGGGACAAAAATATTTTATACACGTCTCACCTGGTTGATTTCTCACATCGATCACAGACTTTATTCATCCACTCTTTGCATTGATCAGTGTCGTATGTATTGATCACTGTTGTGTTGAATGTAACCGAGTTTGCGACGTGACGTGTCTCATTTTCTCCGTCAGGTCATTCGTAAGGGCTGGTTGACCATCAATAACATCAGCATCATGAAGGGCGGAGCGAAGGAGTACTGGTTTGTGCTGACCGCCGAGAGCCTGTCCTGGTTCAAAGACGACGAGGTGAGCGCTTCCGTCCATCCATTTGCAATGGGACGCTTTCCAGAGTGACATTCAACAACGTCATCTTATACATCACAAGCTGATGGTAAAAAAAGTGATTCTATATGAAAAATTAGAGGATTGGTAACATTTTTTATTAAAATATTAGTATCATTTTCAACATGAAACAACGTGAACATGAACATTAAGCAAGCACTTAGTGTCCATTTCACTGCTCCCTCAGCGTGACTTGAGTCTGTAGAGAGCTGTGATGATGATGGCAGATGATTCCCCGTCCCTCGAAGCGAATGCAAGTGTGTTTCGCTGTCTGTCTGCCTGTCTGTGCCTGCTGTACAGCCTCAGGATCCTCTGCACAGCAAGTGTAGACAGGCACACACACCTCGACCACTGGACGCCCGACCGCAGCCGGCTCTTCTAATGATGCACACACTGTATATAGGGACAATCGGACAAGATTGTTAAACTCTTTTCCATAAAGCTGGAGTGTGTCATTTGCACCAAACAAGAACTGCTAAAATAATCAATGGTTTCCCCGTCTACCATTGGTCAGACAAACATATAGCCCCTCCCCTCCTCGCGCCATTGGTTGAGTCAGTGTTGAGACACATTTTCAGACAGCTCAACCAACGAGGGTCATTTTAACTGTTTTAACATCTTAAACACTCCAACATTTCACAAATAATTCTGTCTTTAAATAATACATAGTCTCCTTCCAGTGTTCAGTTAAAAATTATTCATGTTTTCACAAAACCATGTTTATTACTGAAGACTGAAGTCATGTGATATTCAGTTAGGTTGCCTGTGAAATTATGTGTGAAATGTGTTCAGTTGAAATATTCACTGCTGTTAATGCAGTCTTTTTACTCTGAATACAATTTAACATGAGATTTTGTCATTAATTTACTTAACAACACCCTGGCAACTACCCAGAACACACTAGAAACCACACAGAAACATGCGATAACCACACAGGACGCTTTAGCAACTGCATAGCAACACCCTGGAAACCACCCAGGACACCCTAGAAACCACACAGAACACTCTAGCAACTGCATAGCGACACCCTGGCAACCATGCGGAACACTCTAGAAAACACACAGAAACATGCAATAACCACACAGGACGCTTTAGCAACTGCATAGCAACACCCTGGAAACCACCCAGGACACCCTAGAAACTACACAGAACACTCTAGCAACTGCATAGCGACACCCTGGCAACCATGCGGAACACTCTAGAAAACACACAGAAACATGCGATAACCACACAGGACGCTTTAGCAACTGCATAGTAACACCCTGGAAAACCGCCCAGAGCAGCCTAGCAACCTCATGGCAACAGTAAACACCCCTCAGAACAGGCAGGCGTCAGATTTTCTTCAGAAACTGTAAGAATGAATCTTGTTCTAATGCTTGATGAGAAGCACACACACCATCATACGGCGCTCAGATGAACATGCGTTTGAAACTGATGACTTCAGTCACACTTCATGCTCTTACAGTCAAGAGTAGCACTGAATTCAGTATCTCTTCACACACACACACACACACACACACACACACTCTACTGCTACACTAACTCTCTCATCGATCCCGTGATCAGTTCGTACCTCTTTTAAAGCGTGAAGGAGCTGATAGTGAAGTCAGCTGAACCCTGGACACGCTCACGAGCCGCAGCAGCTGTCAGAGTCATTACTGACACGCTCAAATACCTCACAGGAACAACATGGCTGTCTCTGTGCTGTTTTACTATAGTATTCTAGCCAATGCCACACTTCAACCATCAGCACATGAATGCATGAAACCCTCACGTCACTCTGAGAGCAAACGAGACGTGCAGTTTATATGAGCACAGATTCAGACGAAACACCAGCAGCATAAGAGAGGTGCTGAGGGACCGAAAGAGTGTCAAATAAATGATTCAGACGCTTCTTTGTTCAAATGTACAGATCTGGTTTTGTTAAGATTTGATTGAGAAACTGTCACACATTCTCTAAAAAAACATTTACTCTCACCCCCTTTTTCCACACCAGAAACGTCTTCATGTTACTCTATATATCTGCTGTTATTATTGTGACTTTAACAGTATGTTGCATTTTTGAATCGTATAAATTATTTTTGAGTTGTTTCATGGCATTGGTCACTGAAGTGAGCAAACAGTCGATGTGTTTGGGACTTTTAGCATTATGAGATTCTCATTTGTTAGATGAAAACTGGATAAAGCTTTTGTTAAGCTCTCGTGTCAAAACCGCAGCATTCCTGAGCTCGCATGAGCATTTGAGTCCGTGTGCGGCGGAGCTAAAAGCATTTCAGATGAAATATCCTCGCTCAGTGTTCAGTGTTTGTGCGTACTGTCAGTTACTTCAAATCATCTCATTCGTTAGCACTGGAATAAACTGCATCTTAAAAGAAAGAGCAGAGAGAGGAAAAGCAAGCAGGTTATTTACAATGCTTGTGAAAGACTGTCACACAGTCCTGAAACCGACCCAAGAATCACATCCTCAAGTTTACAAGGACTCGCGGTGAGTTTTCCTCACCCAGTCTAACCAATGTGCAGACTACTGTACACTAGCTTGACCATGAACAGGTAGTCTGAACACTGGGCAGACGGAGCGTGACACGGACTGAAGCCTCCTCTTCTCCGAAGCAAACGGTCCCGGCGTCGAGTTCAATCCCAGCGCTCCTGTTCTGCATCGTCCCGTGTCGCTGCGCAGGCCGAGCGCCGGATCCAGCCTTGACGTGGCACAGTCGAATCTGGGCGTGCTTTCACACAAACGCTGCTACAGGAGTGAGAGAAGAGCGACGGAGAGAGGCGGTGAAGGTCGGAGGAGGGACTTCAGACCGCTGGACGGTCCTCTGGGTGCAGGACGTCTGGAGCCGTTTCCGCACGTTTCCCCAGTAACCCAAATCCGTCCTGACTGCTGAGCGCTGAAGTCTGATTCGTCCACCATCATGCATTTATTTTGTCTGTGCTGTTGTGCAGAGGTTTGCCGGTGAAGTTTCATGCGTCTCTCTTCTGAGCTGTTAAGCACTTCCAGATGTTCAGATTGAATGCCAGCCTGATGTTTAATCTCCCTCTCTCTCTCTCCTGATCCAAACGCAGACAGGAAACGGGCCCCTCTGCAGCGTGGGGGAAATATTCATGAAAACCCAGAGGAGGAACTGCAGCTCTCAGGCGTTCACATCGGTCTGAAGTTCACAGTGTTTCACTCACTATCATGAACATGAGCTCACACTTCAGCCCGAAATTAAAAGAAGAAGATCAGAAAATAGAGAAGACTAAACTATTTTATTAGATAAAAAGACTTGTGTTTCACACAGCAGCCCATCAGTGCTCACCTCACAACATCACAGCAGTGTTTCAGTTCTTTATCTTTGCAGGTTTCACAGAACTTTCTTTTTTCTCATTTACCTGCATTTTCTCTCCCAACTTGGCAATATATAGTCAGATTTCACAGCTGTTCTTTCGTTCCCAGAGTGTGTTGCATTAGGAGTTTTTTAGTTTATAAAAAGAATGTGATGACACCATGAGTTTGCGGTGCCCTGTCAAACACTCCTGCTGATCCCACAGGAGAAAGAGAAGAAGTACATGCTGCCCTTGGACAATCTGAAGGTCAGAGATGTGGAAAAGAGCTTCATGTCCAGCAAGCACATGTTTGCCATCTTCAACACAGAGCAGCGGTAAGACTCAAACAGATTTCTGTCTCTTTCTTTTTTCTTTTTTTTTCTTTATTTTTTTTTAAATTTTAGCATGGTCAGAGCTGTTTGAAGTAATTTCATGTGTTCAGTTCTCAAAGACCACATCAGATCGTCATCAGCCGGAGACAGTCTTGTTTGACTTTAGACTGTGTAAGCAGTGAGGATTTCACAAAGCTCTTAAGGCCCGTTCACACCAACAATGATAACTATATTTTCAATGAGAATAGCAAATTATGAATAGCAACTATATCAACACAATATACAAGGAGCGATTTCATTGGAATCACATTGATTTTTTCCAGCTGATGAATGATAAAAATATTGACAGCCAATCAGAATCCATCCTGCTTTAAAGAGCTCGAGCATTTAAAGTGACAGACGACAAAACTGGAGCGCATTTATAATAAACAACGATATTGTGAGTTTGTGTGGACGCTAATATCGTTATAGTTATCATTCTTGGTGTGAACGGGCCTTTACTGCAGAATGAACTTCATTTGTTCCTTCTTTGATTTGTTTTTCTTGGTGGCCTTTTTCTGCAATTCAGTTTAAAATCAAGAAGTTTGGAAGTTAATAATTTTTTTCTTTATTCCCACTTTATGTTTATTATTCTGATGATGGCACATACACAAAAGCTTAAAGTTTTTTGATTTTGTCCAAGAGAGTTTTAAGAGGTCCTACAATATTTTGTTATCTATGATGATTTATGTTGTAATCAGACATTTTACCCTTTGATAAATGTTGGAAGAGCCTGGAGGATCATTTGAACGATGGCTTGTTTTCTCACAGAAACGTCTTTAAGGACAATCGTTTCTTGGAGCTGGCCTGCGACACTCTGGAGGAGGTGGAGAGCTGGAGGGCGTCGCTCCTGCGGGCCGGCGTCTATCCAGAGAAGGCCGTGGTGAGGAACGGCTTATGTTTGAGACATCAGTACACATTTAATACCTACCTCAAAATCTGAAGCATGAATCCTTATCGCTTATCACTTGACATTTGACTTGACATTTGATATTCAACAGTGCTTTGATCTGCCTGCATTGACACTATTCTTTAAGAGCTGCTGTGCAGCCAAATAATGTACCAGTTATCAATGTAAAGCTGCTTTGACACAATCTACATTGTAAAAAGCGCTATATAAATAAAGGTGACTTGACTTGACTTGACTTAACCTTCTGACTGCTGTTGGTCTCTTTCTCCTGAACTCTTTCTGCCAGGTGGAGAGCGATAGTTCTGGTCCATCAGAGAACTTCTCTATGGATCCTCAGCTGGAGAGGAAGGTGGAGACCATCCGCAACCTGGTGGACTCCTACATGGCCATCGTCAACAAATGCATCCGTGACCTTATGCCCAAGAGCATTATGCATCTCATGATCAATAATGTAAGGAGGATGCACCATGACAGATTTTCTTTCTGACTGTTTTGGAACTGATGAACCGTCGCTGTTAATAACATCAAAAACAAGACACTATATCTGAGAGAGGACAGAAAACTGGGAATGTTTCCTCTGCTACTCAGGAGCATTACTGTATTTACACAATCATCTATATGTTCCAACTGAAACACTGTAAACATTCAGAATTCACAGCTTTAGTCGACACTGCTGCACTTTGTACAGTGTTATATACAGGTCATGTCGTGAACCTGAAATTCGATGACTGTTCAGATTGAAAAGCATTGCCAAAAATTTGATTGATTTTCAAAGTTTGGCAAACAGAAAGTGTTCATTATTACTTCATATATATGAAACCCAGCAAACTTCAAACTATTTAAAGGTTTAAAAAAAAGAATGTGTTTGTGCAATATGTCTTGAAAATAAATTACACTTACTGTATGTTATATCATGCAAAGACATGCATAAGTTTTAATAGTTTTTGGGGCCATTGTACATGTACAGCAAAACTCTCTCATGTGTAGCGCTCATTCTCAAGAAGCATCAAGAATTCTGTAAATCACTTTTATTTTATTCAACCATCTGATGCTTCGGTACAGTTGATCGCCAAGAGTAGATTCTTGGAAAGTGTAAGTGTATTTGCACGAGAATATGACCTAATAAGCATCATGCTCCTCTTCCTAAGGTGAAAGACTTCATTAACGCAGAGCTTCTGGCCCAGCTGTATTCGGCCGGGGACCAGAACGCACTGATGGATGAGTCTCAGGAGCAGGTACAGCGAAGGGAAGAAGTGCTGCGCACACACCATGCCCTGAAGGAAGCGCTGGCTATCATCGGGGATATCTCCACCTCCACCATCTCCACCCCGCTGCCGCCTCCTGTGGACAGCTCGTGGCTGCATGCCGGCCAGGGCGGCTCTCGAAGGTAACTCTCCAACCTAGATCATGGATGAGAAAAATGGCACTTTAATGTTCAAATGTCAAAAGGCTGCTGAGCCCTGGGGTAAAGCTGGTCTTCTTTGCCTGTGCATCAAACATAAAGGAGTGTGAACCCTGTGTAAACCCTGCTGAAAAATCCAGCATTGCTGGTCCCCAGAACAAGGTATGTTTTGCATGCTGGTGGATCAGCTACATCAGCTCAGATGACCAGCTGGACCAGCACCATACCAGCTCTATCCAGCATAAACCAGCCTGGACCAACATGGACTTCATGCTGGTTTATGCTGGATTTTTTAAGCAGGGAAGTACAATGCAGCGATCCAGTGGGTAATCTGGAGGGGCAGATCATGGTCCACTCAGCTCTGATGATGTGTTGTAGGTGGAGGACTCGAGGTGTCATCCACCGATACATCATGCAGACTGAACCATAAGACACTAGAAACTGTGGTTAGGTTGAGGTTGATTACGAATCAGGCCTTTACTAGGTGCTCAGTCATTTCTGCAGGGTGGTTCTGGTGTCAGAACCGTCCGGCTGGACCAGGTGTTAATGCATTAGTTGCATGACTCCAGCTGCTCTTGTGAGGTTGCTTCAGCTGTGGCTCCACTGCCTCTCTGTGGAAGTGGATGTGGTAGAGTCCAGTTGTATATGGTTCCTGCCAAGATGCCAATATATCTACTGATTTTACCTGGATGCCATAGTGCATTAGGACAGCCACATCACACCAGCTATCAGTGGAGAAGAGACAGAATCCAGTAGAAGGATCCATGATGGATAGAGACCAATGTGCCAATGTGGGAACCCAGGCAAGAGCTGGAGTGATAACTGCTGAGTGTATACCACCCTAGTTCTTATGGCTGACCTCTTCTTCAACTCATTTCTTACACGGTCTTCCTCGGTCACATTCACAAGAAACCTCTTGAAATTTGCATCGCTCACCAACAGCTCTCCACAGACTTTCTCTGAAATGTTATCATATACTACTCTGCTTCCACCTGCAGTTGAATGCTCTGAAGTGACCCGTTCAGTCCTTTTTGACAGTCTCTCCTGACTAACATTGGTGGAACACTACAGATTGTGAAAGATCTCAAGTGTCAGGTCTTCTGTCCTTGACCATCCCATGCCAAACTCACAAGCAAAGCTCAGTGGAGATACAGCTGACGTTAAAAGCCCCTCATCATGGCTGCTATAAAGACATCAGCGTGTCTCTCCCACAAGAGACCATCTCCTGGTGTCCTACTAGATCACGGGTGTCCGATCCTGCTCCTGGAGGGCCACCGTCCTGCAGAGTTTACCTTAAACACTCCGGGCTGACACTGAAGATACTGATAGGCTGGTGTAGATGTGTTTAATTACGGCTGGAGCTAAAGTCTGCTGGAAGGTGGCCCTCCAGGAGCAGGATTGGACACCCCTGTACAGTCATAAATCATAACACCCGGCATTCTGGGAGACTTGGAAGTGTCTTTGAGCCCAGCTGCGGCACTACAGTGAGTGTCAGACAGCCCTCCTCTCCATGCGAACTTGAGGAGTGAAGTACAGTTCCTGTGATGCTCAGATCAGAGAGCTGAGACAGAATCTGATGACTGTGTTGAAGGCAGCGGACAGGTCTGGTTAGATGGTTTGGAGTTAGCTTTAACAGTTTCATTGATGGACCATGGGTCACCATGGAATGAACCCAGATTTTCTGTGAAAGAAAAGATGGTGGAAAACAATTCCCTTGGGAGTTTTGAGAGTAGATTTGTAGATTTGAAAATGAAAGAGGAGTTCCAGCAATAGAGTGTGTAGTTCCCCTCGTTCTTTGCTGTGAGCATCTCCTGGTTTTTTAGGTCCCCTCCGCCCAGTCCCACGGCTCCGCGCAGGATGTCTGGAGGACAGAGACCGGCGGGTAGGGGCGCTCCTCTGCCTCCGTCTCGTCCAGGACCTTTAGGGCCCTTGAATAACAGCGCTGACAGCCCACAAGTTCCCAGTCGGCCCAACAGGGCTCCGCCCAGCATTCCCAGGTGAGATCTTACCCACCCGCATCTTCTGCCTGAATGAGCCCTTAAATGTCTGCTTTTCTCCCACACCTCTTATCTCTTTATTAAACACATTCTTTTCTATTTCTAATCTTATTAAAATGTTTCTCGCAAGTGCGCAAGCACATGCTCGATTCCCCGGCCAACGCATTGCAAGTATGCAGTACATTTGCACATAATGTGCTTCTCTGTGGCGGAAAGTACTAAAGGGGCTGCGAGTTTCTAGCTAATGTCATTAAACCAGATTAAAACTTGTCAACAATTGAACACCTTGAACTAATGTGCTCACCAAAAGTGTCTTCAAACTGTTGCTCCATCATGACATTAGTTGAGCTGATGGAGAAGACGCTTTTCACTATTGCCCACTATATACTATATACTTGCCTCATGAATTGTGTTTTTTGACTAATTTCGATACGTAACAGCGTATAAAATCAAGCTTGCGTATCTATGTTTACACCAGTGTTCACATACTTCCCTGTTGAAAAAACAGCATATGCTGGTTAGGTATGTCTCGAAGCATGGCAGCTGGTTTGAGCTGGTTTAAGCTGGTGAAGTGCTGGTCCTCAGCATCTAGCTCCAGCTCAGGACCAGCCTAAACCAGCTCAAACCAGCTGCCATGCTTCAAGACATACCTAACCAGCATATGCTGTTTTTTTCAACAGGGTTGTCCCTATAGGCCCCATTTTCGTACCCTTGTTAGACGCTCTACACACTACACTTTGTCCAGATTGTACAAGAGATTTGCTATATTTAAGCGCAGTTTCCATGCTAGTGCAGCTGTGCTATCTGTGACTGTCTATATTAACAGACTGTCTTTTCTATTTCAAAGCACTACATTTGCTACAGATACTAATTCTGTCTTTTTTGTCTCTTACCCCACCATCCATTCCAACAACGCTTCCTCAACGCTTCTGCTGTCATGAACCACCTTCTTCTTCTTCTTCTTCCTCTAACACAGTCGTCGTCCACCACCTTCCCCAACTAGACAGGTTCCCCCTTAAGAGGCCAAGGGGCCGTTTTATTTCCTCCTGGATCGAGTACGATATTCCAGGCCCATTCTCATGTGAACAGTACACCAACGTCTGTCCTGTACCAAAGCTCCTGCATGTGCTAGTCCTCTCCCATCCCGTCTCCCTCCCGTGTCCCTGCTCCAGTGTGACGGTGGTGTCTTTGATAGCAGTGCTCGTTGTGTGTCGTCTGTCAGTGCCTGTGATTCAGTCTGGTTCAGACTTCGAGTCTCATCATGCTTTCCTCCACTAGTCTCCACCCAAACCCCAGCAGGCTCTTTCTTCCATGGTGAAATCATTTGTGGCAGAGCTGTGCTTCCCTTTCCTTACAGCGCTGACCCTTCTAGCCACGCATGTGTGTTTATTTCAGGGTGTTGTATGCGTGTCCACATACTCGTGTCATATTATACCATAGTGTGTGAGTGATATATCTTAGTATAAGCTGGGAAGCGTGTGTGTGTGTGTGTGTGTGTGTGTGGCTGAATTAAAATATAAATGTGTAAAATAGTTTAAGATTATGTGATATTTGTGTTCTGATAGCAGTCGCTGTTTTGACATTTAAATTATTGTTGTTGTTTTTTTATTTTAATGTTGTTTGTCATTAAAAAGGGTTTATTTGACTTTACGGTGTGTTCACACTTGGCAGGTTTGATTCTATTAAAACAAACTCTGGTGCGATTGTTGTGTTAGTGCGGTTCGGTGTTGAAAACGACAGTGTGAACGCTAAGCGAACCAGGACTTTCTTTTTTCCAGACCAAAAGAACCACGAGAACCGGACTACAAGTGTGAACACACTCAGTGTGTTTTGCTGGTTTTGTTGTTTCAGTCTTGCTCACTTTAGATCTGCAAACACTTATAATGAGCACCAAAATATGACGTATCATATTCATCTTCTTGAATAGCGCCACCTGCTTGCAATACTAGTTCATGACAGATAGTCCAAATCGTCAACCAAAGTCCCTGGAGCGACGCGCCTGTTCTGCTGTATGTGTGTTTCAGATAACTAACGCAAGACAGTTCACCAGAACAGAACCAGAGTCCCATTACTTGCAATAAATCCAGCAGTAGTTTGTGTTGTGTCTGTGAGTCTGTTCATTGCATTAGTGAGATTTATTTGCTACTCTACTCATGTTAAGTAATTACAACACTACTCTTATATTATAGCGCTCTAAAGGACTAGTTAAGGAATGTAAGACAAGCATGCAGGGACTCATGGAAACAGCTGGTGTATTATTTTTAATTATTAACATGAATATATGGATATATTATCTGTAGGTTTGTGAATCAGAGACTGAACTTTGTACTTGTTTCAAATGGATGTAATGGTGTGTCATGCAGTATTTGTTGACATTTAAACTAGTCCTCCCTCGCTCAGGTGAAGGATCAACTACACCTTTGCTGTTCACTCATATAAACACAGAGATCAGGGACAGACTGAACAACACGATCTCAGAATGAACATGTTATACTGAGAGTTACATGCTAAAAAAGCTTAGATCATTTTAGAGTTTTACACACGCTATCTTCAGAAAAGTTGAACAGCGGATCAGACAGGGATGTTCGTCTCTCAGACTGTGGCTGTGCACAAAGCCAGTGTTTTATACCAGATCTGAGCTCACACATTATAATACACTCATACGGTGGGACTGAAACGAATGCTTTAGCCGTTTACTCTGAGAGAAACAGACGGTTGAGTCTTACACGAGGTGAAAAACATGAGTCGAGATTTGAGAGTGTTTAACATGAACATCTCACTCTCTGTATGTTTCATTATGGCTTGATGTACTGTACCTCTAAATGTATGAAATAATATGTATTAAGGAAAATGAAATAAAATGAGAACCTGCAGTGTATAATTACTGTCCGTTTCAAGTGGATTGTGGTATGAACTTTCTTTAAAAAGGTTTTCGACTTTCACAAAGAAGCTGTGCTGCTCATAATGTTTCAGTTTCACAAAGAGCTGATCTGAAATATGAAGACAGCTCTGATTTCTCTAATATTTGTTGGATGGCCACAGCTGGAATATGAGTTTGATTTATACACACATTTACTGTACCTGAACAGTGTCTCTGTGAAAACTCCACTTTTACTAACACAACTATAGCAGATGACGGTCGGCTGTAATGACTTTACCTCAGATCAACATCTCAACACGCCATTTAAATCAAGTAAACATTTCATGCTCTCTAGAAGAATACAGACAGAGCGCTGCCACTGAAAGAAGACATTGATAGTGAGTTTGTGAGAAAAGAAAGAAAGAAAGCTTGGCTGATATATGGACGATGGAGTGAATGGGACAGGACAGGACCGTAAGGTGAGCGTTATGATTATCATCTGCCTCTCGGTCATGGAATCATTCTGATGTAGTCAGAAAATTAAATCGGTTCCAAGATGTCGACTGGAAAGAGGCGTTTAATTAAAATCACTAGATGTAATTACCAGATCACAGCTGAAGTGTCAGTTAAGATTGTTCAACGGAAAACTAGTGATTTCAGTTAAAACTGTGGAAGGACATTACCTGCATCCCAATGTGCACACTATCCACCATATCCGCCCTAAATAGTATTGAATATTACTAATGTCACATACTATTTAGGATGGATAGTGTGCACATTGAGACACTGATATGAAATTCTTAAATCGTCAATACACTTTGCTGTGATTTGAAATTTGTTGTTGAAGTGCAATTAAAAAAGATGTTTTTAAGTAGTGATAAAATATGGTACATTATATGGTATATAGACTACATATTTAACTATGAATGTAAATGGGCATCTAAAAAAACTAATTTTACAGATTTAAAAATAGAAATAGGCCACTATCATAATAGATAAATGGAAATGGAAAATAAAAAGCAAAAAAAGTTGTGAATTACTGCAAAGCCCATCTGTGCTTTGATTTATAAAGAATACTGTAGGCTAGTTATGAAGCTGTTGACCGTGTTTGATTTTTTTGTTTATTGTCCTTTTTAGCATTAATGCTGCTATTTTTGAGAATTCATTTAATTTTTTTTTCTTTATTGGAAAATGTTTATGTTGTGATTGTTTTCGTAATGTTGCAAATAAAAGTAGAGCAGTAGCCTACTAGTTGATCACAGCATACGGCAGTACGCGCCTGTGACGTCAGCCCGCCATCAACCAAAGAAGAAGGAAAACAGGAAGAGCGAAAGATCATCTAAAAATGTGTGGGGCAGTTGCTGTGGAATCGAAATAACAATTTACATTAGGCTCTGACTGTGATTTCAAGTTTGTTAGTGTCATTATGTAGCTGTAGATTATTTTCCACACTGGTGATGAAGCAGCGCGTGGACTGCTCGGTCACGTGATATATGTTGCTTTTCTCAGCGCTGGCTAGAACGGGCCAATTAGGCGTGTGATCGATAGCTCATCCCGCATCTTTTTAAACTTTATTTAATAGAGGGTGCTGAGGCAGATCCTCGTTAGTATTTCAGGTACTAAATCCTTGTAGATAATACATTTAAATGATTGTGCTTTTAAGAGTATTAATGTCTCCTATAAGACAAAACTCGTGTAGCGCCTCCTGCTTGACGGGTGTTTTGAAGCGGTGAAAGTGTAAAGTTCATTGTTTTCTCAGACGTCATTGAACAACAAACCGGTGAAATCGCGATTGTTTATCGTTCGTTGATAAGGGCAGATCTACAGAAGACGAAATAATGTGTGATTCTGCCGCCGGTGGATGATGAAGATCGAGCTGCTGCTGCTCTGCTACTGTTTCTGGTGCGTGACTCTCATTATATATCATATCATTATTCATCTGTGTGTGTTGTGTTTTATAAACTGTGTTTATGTAATAAGCCAACAAAAACACCATAGTAATACCATGGGCTCTTTTGAACCTTTACCATGGTATTATTTGGAAATACCTTGGAGCTCAATGTGAATGGTGTGGCAGATGAATATGGCAGTCATCAGGAGTGGTTTATGTTCATGTGTGTGATTGTGATTCATGAAGAACTTTGGATTGATTGAGACTAAATGACAGAAAGAGACCTGAGGTCAGTCTGATTTTAAAGACACTCACAGATTACTGAAGTGAAAGCAGCTTCAAAACATGAACATGTTAGTTACAGAAGTTTACTGTAAAGCAAATGTACTGTACTACACTTTTTATACAGTATATTTATATACAAAATAATTTGACTCTAAAATTGCTATAAAATCAAAGTCATGTGTCTAACAAAGTTGTGTTCCAAATTTGAAGTTGATATCATAAAAACTGAGGTGCTTTACTGGAAACGGCCATCGAACTCATGAACTCGTTTCTCTGTGCAGGTCTGCTGCTCCACACGGCCGTTGTTCAGAGCCGACACTGAGCTCTCAACATGATGAGAAACACACGGATCAACAGGTCTGAAACACGCCAGAGAGCTGCTGTGATGCGTCTTCATGTTTGATGTCATGTGACGTGTTTGTGTGATGTCGTATATGTCACGTGTGTTCCTGTCCACCTCAGTCATGAGCTGATGTTTTCTGCTCGTCATGTACAGTCATATCTGTTCACTCAGCAGGTGTGTGTGTGTGTGTGTGTGTGTGTGGTTTTGTTGGCAGCTGGTGATTGACAGCAGCAGTGAAGTGGAGTCACAGTCTTCCTCTTCCTCACAGATCCCGGACATCGTTCCCGTCAGTGCCGGTCCTCATGTGTCCGGATCCGGCCGGTCAGTGACGCTCAGGTCTCAGCATTCACTCATTAGCCTTCAGAAGTCAAGGGAGTTTGGATTAAGATAGCAAACACCATGAAGAAACACCATTTAGATTCAAAGAAAAATTAATTTCTGACTACGGATAGTTTATAAAGACAACTGTTGAATGATGGGAATGTTGGGTTTAAAAGTCTTGCCCCCGGTTTCACAGACAAGGCTTAAGCTAGTCCTAGACTAAAACGCATGTTTGAGCTGTTTTATCTGAAAGCAACTTATACTGACATATATCAAAATGTGTCAGTGCCATTGTTTTGTCTCAAAATGTACACCAGTAATGTTTTTTTTTAGTGTACGTTTATAAAAGATATTTAAATATCCTAATTGAACTAAGGCCTAATCCTGGCTTAGGCTAAGCCCTGTCTGTGAAACCGGGCCTTAAAGGGTTAGTTCACTCAAAAATGAAAATTGTGGTGTTTCTCTCAGGGATTGTGCCTCTTCAGACTCCTGCTCTGCTGACAGTCTCGTCTCGGACGCGTGTGACGCTGCAGAAGAGCTGCCGTTCGACTCGACGCTGCCCAGGTACTGAAGGCAGAGACATGTGACACTCATACGTCACTCCACCAGATCACATGGGCTGTGAACGTCTCCGGACCATTATTGCTCTTTACCTTTTCATCTGACATGCCTGTGTTTTAAAGTGGTTTATGTGTTCATCTGTGTCTGTCTGAAGTTTTCCAGCGGTTCAAGAGAACGTCAGTGTCCGTGAGACGAGAAAACCTGCCAAAGACCAAACTAGGAAACGGAGCAACGCCTCCCACGTCCTGAAAGAACAGGTGACGCTTCCTTAAAGACGCAGACAGACTGAGTGGGCAGAAGTTCTGTGGATGTGATTCTTCCTGTAAAATTTCTCGTAATTCAACATATAATACATCCAAAATGTAAAAATATGCAGTCTCTTTTAATTCAGTCAAGAGCTCACGCGTGATCCGTCTTCTGTTGGTGTGAAGTTAGGGTGTGGTGTAAGTGTAGTTCTTTTACATTTAGAACCAGTTTTCGATCTGTATGGTTATCTTGGTGTGAACGGGTGTTGTTGAGCTCTGAATGATTCATTAATGTGTCTGATGAAGCTCTGAATGATTCATTAATGTGTCTGATGAAGCTCTGAATGATTCATTAGCGGCTCAGAGCTGATCCGTTCTGTCTGTTAAATGACTCCCTGTGAATCAGAGAGCGGTCTCATCACCTGGATCTGCCGTGTTTCTGACAGGGATCTTCAGACACGGATCCTTCGGTGCCCTGCCCTGACCAGGAGATCCCCACCTTTGACGAATGGACCAAGATCATGATGGAGACGGAGAAGAGTGAGTAGTTTTCTGCCGGAGCGTCTGAGGCGCAGGCGTTGCTCTCGCTGACGGCTGTTTGTGTCCATCAGGTCAGGTGACGCCTCATGCTCCCGACGGGATAAAGCTGCAGCAGACCATCACCAACTACGCCTCGGTGGAGTGTGGAGCCAAGATCCTGTCCTCCAACCCCGAGGCCAAGGTATTCATCTCTCAACACATCGCTGACGACACTAACGCCTGTTTGCTGATTTACGGTCGTTTCAAACATAGATTTAATTATTGACTTATATGAGTAAGTTCACTGAAGGCTTCTGTCTGACTGAGAGTGTGATGAATCTGTTTCACTCAGTGTTTGTGTCTTTCAGAGCACTTCAGCTGTTCTGATGGAGAACATGGACATGTACATGCTGAATCCCTGCAATAACAAGATCTGGTCAGCTGATTCACACAGATTTCTTGCTATATTTGACGTCAAACAGAACTAGTTCAACTGAAGATTGTTGTGTGTTGCCATGATTATTTTTCTTAAGATGATCTCAAGTTCTGCCATCATATTTGCTGTGTGAAATTCACCACCAGCGGCCAAAAATGTGGAATAATTACGATTTTTTAATGTTTCTGAAAGAGTCTCTTCTGCTCAAGGCTGCATTTATTTGAAAAATACAGTAATAGTGTGAAATATTATTCCAATGTAAAACAGCTGTTTTCTATGTGAATATATAGTAAAGTGTAATTTATTCCTGTGATCAAAGCTGAATTTTCACCATCATTACTCCAGTCTTCAGTGTCACATGATCCTTCAGAAATCATTCTAATATGATGATTTGCTGCTCAAGAAACATTTATAATTATTATCAATGTTGAAAACAGTTGTGCTGCTTCAGATTTCTGTGTACACTACAGTTCAAAAGTTTGGGGTCAGTAAGAGTTTTTTTCCCACATAAACATGAAGCAGCTCAACTGTGTTCAGCATTGATGATGTTTACAGAACACTAGAGGAGCGTCGGCAGTCATTGGTGGATCTCAGGAGGGGGCGGGGTCCCTGTATGCAGTCACTCTGAGTGTGTGTGTGTGTGTGTGTGTGTGTGTGTTCGACAGGTTCATCATCGAGCTCTGTCAGCCCATTCAGGTCAAGCAGCTGGACATCGCCAACTTTGAGATCTTTTCCTCAAATCCCAAAGACTTCCTGGTCTCAATCAGTGACAGGTCAGCAGCTTCGGGCTTCATTAAACTGCCACCTCTGCTTTGTGTGTGTGTGTGTGTGTGTGTGTATAGCATATGTTTCATGACGTGTCTGTACTCAGATATCCAAACAAGAAGTGGGTGAAGCTGGGGACGTTCCACGCGCGCGACGAGCGGACGGTGCAGAGTTTCCCTCTAGATGAGCATCTGTTCGCCAAATACGTTAAGGTGAGCGAGAGCGAGTGACACTAGTGTGAGGTCTGCAGTCCCATCATGCCCTTCTCTCAGCTCTCTCTGTCTCTTCTCCTTCTCCTGCATCAGATGTTCAGCAGATACATCAAGGTTAGAGTGTGTGAACGGCTTGAGCTGGGTTTGCTGTCTGCACACACACACACACACACACACACACACACACATTCACACTCACACAGGTTTGTTTTTGTGAATTGTGGGGACATTCCATAGGCGTGATGGTTTTTATACTGTACAAACCGTATTTTCTATCCCCCTACACTACCCCTACCCCTAAACCTACCCATCACAGGAAACTGTGCACATTTTTACTTTCTCAAAAAAACTCATTCTGTATGATTTATAAGCCTTTTGAAAAATGGGGTCATGGGGTAATGTCCTCATAAGTCACACTCTCCTTGTAATACCTATGTCATACCTATGTCATTATACAAATTTGTGTCCTGATATGTCACAAAAACACACACACACAAGAGCTCTTTTCTCAAATCATTCTCCTGTGTGTGTGTGTGTGTGTGTGTGTGTGTTGAACGTGTGATCGCTCTGATTTCTCTCTAGCTAAAGCATGTGAGGACTGAAGGTGACACTGTGTTTGGAGTTTCACACACATGATCAGTGTTGTGTTGTTTGCAGGTGGAGCTGCTGTCACACTTCGGCTCGGAGCACTTCTGTCCTCTCAGTCTGATCAGGTCTTTATCACACACACACTGACAGTTCAGGCAAGACATGTCAGGTCAACATAGGGTTAACTAACAGATCTCACCATACTTCACCAGTTCATTCATTAATCACACCACATTTACCAGTCATGTTAATCACACTACTCTCTCTCTCTCTCTCTCTCTCTCTCTCTCTCTCTCTCTCTCTCTCTCTCTCTCTCTCTCTCTCTCTCTCTCTCTCTCTCTCTCTCTCTCTCTCTCTGAAGGGTGTTTGGCACTAGTATGATGGAGGAGTATGAGCTGAACTCGGAGCCGTCAGACAGACACACACACAGTCACGATGACTACGGTAACACTCGCCGTCTGCTGTAACCAATGATCTGCTTGCGCTCGGTGTCAGTCTCGTTGGTCATGTGCTTTTTCTCTTGATGAATGTTTAGATCAGCCGCCTGACTTTTTGCCAGTAGATGACAAATCCTCCAAGAATCTGATCGGATCTGCCAAAGGTCAGTGTGTGTGACCGTGTGATCATCACAGTCCCAGCCTGAACCGAACTCTACAGACACTGAACCGCTGATGATGTCTTGTGTTTTCAGACGCTCTTCTCACCATGGTGAACAACATCGCTGCCAATGTGCTCGGAGGGCACCCGGAGAGCGCAGGTCTGTTCTGACATCACTTCCTGCTGACGTCTGACAGCTCAACACCTCTCTCACGAGTTTGAAACACTGACAGAACAGCTGTATGAATGAGACTGTGTTTGTGCTCTTCAGGAAACTCTTCCACTGACGGTTTGAACGCGTCAGACGTGGTTCTTCCAGCTGCAGCAATGCACTCTGGGTATGTGACCGCGCTCTTGCTGTCAGTCAGTCATGCTGCAGCTGTAATGTGTGCAATCATGAAAGCGACCAGGAGAAATGACCTGTATCCAGTCCAGCAGCCATCACATGGCATTTTGCATTATTTTTAGCAATGTTCTTCACTGTTCCTCACTGTTCTTCACTGTTGCTCACTGTTCTTCACTGTTCCTCACTGTTCTTCACTGTTCTTCACTGTTGCTCACTGTTGCTCACTGTTCTTCACTGTTCCTCACTGTTCTTCACTGTTGCTCACTGTTCTTCACTGTTCCTCACTGTTCTTCACTGTTCTTCACTGTTGCTCACTGTTCTTCACTGTTCTTCACTGTTCCTCACTGTTCCTCACTGTTCCTCACTGTTCTTCACTGTTCTTCACTGTTCCTCACTGTTCCCCATTGTTCCTCACTGTTCCTCATTGTTCCTCACTGTTCCTCACTGTTCTTGATATCATTCATATAATTTCCATTCTTTTCCCATTCAGGCCAGTGGCGGATCAGCTGGATGTCACTGGGGTTACAGAGACCGTCAGCATTACATCAGCGACACACACAGACGCTCCAACCCCTGAAACACATCCTGCCGAAGACGGTCCCATCCGAACCGAGCCGGACGCAGAGCAGATCGTCACTCTGCTGCCTGAGACAGAGGATGAATCGGATCAGTCCTCTGGGGCAGAACTGGGCCAAACAGAGCCGCAGAACGGACGTGTGAATGTAAACGCAGTGCGCTCTGAATCACACGGCTTCTCTCTTCACGAGTACCTTCTGCAGCGCTGCTCTGTTCAGAAGAGGAAGACAGACTCACGCTTGCGCTCTCGTTCGGCTGTAATAGCCTCATCTATGAGCACAATCACAGAGAGTCCTGTCATTCTTACTCCAGACGCCCGTTCAGAGCTTCAGTCAGTCATGTGGGATCTCGCACCGAGCCTGACTTCAGATCTGCTGGTTTCTACTGACCGTCTGTCCGTCGAGTCTGTCAGCGAGTGCCTTAGAGCGACGCTCCCTCCACAGAGCACTGATCGTCCGCTTGAGTCTGGTCAGAATCCTGATCATGTGACGCTCTCGGACCTCATGACCCGCTGTAGTGGAGATCAGGTAGATTGTGAGCAGATCTCGGCCACATCTGGCCTTAAAAATGACATTTCAACTCCTACTGTTTCCATTAGTTCAGTAGATGAGTCTCAGTCCGTGTCCGCTCCTGTGAATGAAGCAGCGAGTGTCACGCTGACTCCTGCTGAAGCCGCTCACCCTTCAGATGGACCCGTAGAGTCAGCCGAGGCCAAAAGCAAGGAGCTAGTGGACGATGAAGGCAGCGCTAACATGGAGCAGCCCTCTTCGGAGATCTACGGCGAAACGCTCAACTCCAGTGAGGCGCCCACGCACGGCTCCAGTCAGAAAGAGTCTGTCTTCATGAGGCTCAACAATCGCATCAAGGCTCTGGAGATGAACATGTCTCTCAGCGGACGCTACCTGGAGCAGCTGAGCCAGAGGTGAGTCCTGCCGACACGAGCCGCTGTTAGTGAGCAAGAGCCAGAGATAAAGGTCTGATACCCTCACAGCCAACAGTTTCATTCTTCACTCAAGAAGAAGTTTGAAGTACCTGAGCAGCGATGTACTGTTAGTGAACATCTCGACACCGCCCACATTTAGATGAATATGTAAATATGTGCTGCGCGCTTCCCTCTCAATAACAAAATAAACACAGAACAAAACTGAGAAAACAGCAGTTAAAGCGTTAACTGAAGGAGATTCACACCTCAAAGAAGGCGGAGCCTCAGAGCCACACCCACCTAATACATAACTGACACATGGACCAATGGGAGTTCGAAGGGGTTTACCAGCCGGATCGAACATTTCTGGAGAGTTTGGTTTGATGATCTGTTTCCACACCAGTTCGTTGTACGATTCAATCAGGGTCTTTAATGGCTAACAGCGTTTAGTAGGGCTGAGCGATATGACGAGAATGAGTTTATCGCTTTATTTATAGCACAGTATGTAAATATATGTACACAGCTTTCAATGAATAAGACTGCTTAAAGGGTTTTTTGTGCACCAAAAAACAGCCATATATTGGCAAACATTATTATTTTCCACCCTCATTCTGCAGGAAGTAGAAAACGAGTCTGCTCATTTTGCAGTGAGGAGGAAACAGTATTTTATGGTACAGTGACTTCTTATGACAAAATATCAAAGAAAATGTGATTGCTCATGTCATGACCCCAAAAAAATAACAAGAACTTAACACCGATGTGCGCCTCAACAGTGAAATACACACAACGTTGTGTCACAAGACCCGTTTTGGCAAGTATTCACATAAACGTCTACACACTCGCCGCGTCCACAAGTTTTGTTGGTTTCGCTCACCCAAACGATTGAGTTAGTTTCGTTTACTCTTATTGTATTACCTGGAGAGTTATGGAGAATTGTTCAGTTTCACTGGTATCTAAAATGTTGGGGATGTTGAACACATGTATCTGTATTGTGATGCTGGTATGAGACTTTGGTCACAGTGAGACTCATTGTTCTGGTGGTGCTTGTGTTTTGTGTGTGCAGGTACAGGAAGCAGGTGGAGGAGATGCAGAGAGCCTTCAACAAAACCATCATCAAGCTGCAGAACACCTCCAGAACGGCCGAGGAGCAGGTCAGCAGAGACGAGCTCCAGTCCCTCTCGTCCAGACCAGATCTAATGCATTAGACCCAAGAGATTCACATGAGACTGACTCCTGTGTCTGTGTGTGTGTCTGTGTGTGTGTCTGTGTGTGTGTGTGTGTCTTCCTGCTCTGCTCTTGTTATGTTGCTGACTGCAGGACCAGAGGCAGACGGACTCCATCCAGGTGCTGCAGGCTCAGCTGGAGAACGTGACGCGACTCGTCCTCGGTCTGTCTGTCAGCGTGAGTCATCTACAGCAGGAGGTACTCATTCATCACCTGTTCTCCATCCGTTTACAGGGACGAAACCCCTTCATGAGTCTAGCATCTGTCCTGTTTCACATCTGTATCAAGCCTGTAGGATCAGAGATCCACCGATATCAGTGAATGAAGCTGCTGTTTTCAGTCCACATTACTCACTCGAAGCAGTGTGACTGTATTACAGATGCTATGATGGTTTATTAAATGATATTAAGCTAGCGTATCGTGTGCCGTGTGAGCTCATGATGGTAGTGATGCTGTTGATGATGATGTTAGTGATGATGATGATGATGTTCTGCAGGTGTCTGACAGGCAGAGCTACATCCTGCTGTGTCTGGTCCTCTGTGTGCTGCTCGCGCTGCTGATCTGTGTCAACTACCGTCAGATGTGTGAGAGTCCAGCGCTCGACACGCACAGATCCTGCTGCCCTGAGAGGTGAGGAGACGTCACACGGGTCATGTGACTCCCACATATGTGTATGGCGGCCCGTCAGCCTCTCTTGAGATGATGGGAAATGGGCTAACAGAGAGAAACCTGAGCATGTCAACGCTAATGAACGATACATGTGTGATAGTTATTACTGCATAAATATATACGCACTATAAACAGCGTTTCTTTGGAGTGTATGGCTCAGAGTACTTAATAAATCAACAGATATGATCGAACAGGTGTGTAGGCTAAACATTGATTATCTTTGTGAAGAACAGTATGAAAGGCTGCAGTTCAGAGCGACACAAAAGCACTTCTGCGTATCCCGTCAAACGATGATGCGCTTCAAAGCAAGAAGATCACAGCAGAAAGAGCAGAGACAGTGTGTTCAACAGCTGTGTGCTGCATCTGATCAGCTGTTTACTGAACATCAGGCTTTACCATCTGTACGTGTGAATGAGGAGTTTCAGTCTGTCCTCTACTCCAGACCACAGCATTCACAATCACAACACACTCCAAATAAATACAGCACAGACCTTTATGTTTAGACGATACATAATAATGGACACATCTTGAATTGAGTTTTACCCTTCAGGCCGAACACACACATGACGTGACGGAGCGAAGAGTTTCTGTCAACTAATATACTGTCAGACGACCTGGAATATACTGCGCATTTATAGTACTTGGTTTGCCCTTTGAGTTTAACAGTAACAGTAATAACATGAGATTTGAACTGGTCAAATACCCGATCAGATCCGTATGGAGCATCAGGCGTGCAGAGAAGTGCTGCTGTAGTGACAGTTGTGCCCGGTTCAGACTACACGATTTTAGCCCGATTTGCTTGACGTAGGGTGTCGTGGGGATTCGTAAAGACAATGGGCCTCGGGATGCAAGATTTGATCGTTTCAGCTCGTGTAGTGTCATAGTGGACGACAACCGATGCCGCGTCTGTGACACTACGTCACGACAGAAAGACAAACATGTTTAATTTTTTTCTCGGTCGTCCACGGCGAGTTCCGTCACGTGTGACACTGGCCAATTGAAGCACACAAGCGCCTTCCTACAAGCTTTCAAACATGCCGAAACGAAAGACAGACAATGGTATCATTCCTGCTAGGTGGAATTTACAATGGAGGAAATGTTTGTGGAGCTATGGCAACAATACTTCTGCGTTAATGATGTTTCCTCGAGGGACCGCGATGAGTGAAAAAAGGTAAATAAAACATATGTTACCTCAGTTCTCTTTGGAGAAAATCCAAATATCCATGCAATCCAGACATGTGTCCACTTTTGGGCTTTTCTGACGACAAAACAGAGCAAAACACGCTGCTAGCCATTGTTTGTTTAAGCTCACGGCACCTTCTGTCAGTCGATAGTCCCGCCTTCTCGATGACAGCACACACGCGGTCAAAGACGGCATGCGATGAATGGTCGGGTAGCAGCGTGTAGTCTGACATGTTTCTTGTCCACGACACGACAAGATTTTAGGAGTCAAAATCGTATCATCTGACACAATGACTATCGTAACTGACAAAAATATTGTGTAGTCTGAACCCGCATTACATTCCTCACACATCTTAAAATCGAACTCTAAGACACAAACATCTTCACTGAAACATCTCCTGAGCGTCTGTGAGCGCCTCGGCAGCTGAAGCACACACAGCATGATCATGTGATGTGTTGTGATGTGATGTGTTGTATTGTGTTGTTGTGTTGAGTTGTGTGTGTTGTTGTTGTGTTGTGTGTGTTGTGTTGTATTGTTGCGTGTTTTGTGTGTTGTGTGTGTGTGATGTGTTGTGATGTGTTGTTGTGTTGAGTTGTGTGTGTTGTGTTGTTGTGTTGTGTTGTATTGTGTTGTGATGTTGTGTTGTGTTGAGTTGTGTGTGTTGTGTTGTGTTGTGTTGTGTTGTGTTGTGTGTGTGTGTGTGTGTGTGTGTGTTGTGTTGTGTTGTGTGATGTGTTGAGTTAACCCAGCTCATGCCTGTTTCCAGAGAGCTGCTGTCTGATGAAGAGCCGGTGATCCTGAGACGCAGAGCCTCTGATCCGCCCTCGCTCTCATCCCTCCAGACGCCTGAAGGTCAGATCATGACCCACATGTCAGGGATTCAGTGATTCCTCACATCATGTGTGTTGTTGAGTGATCAGACACTCTTCTGCAGTAAAACACTTGCTGCTGTTGCTCTTTATTTCAGGAGGTTCAGAGGAAACCAGCAGCCTGAAGCAGTGGGAACAGAGTCCAGTTAGTAGAAAAGTATGATGGGTGTTTCTGACTTGATGATGCGGTGCTGTAGACTGCAGTAAAACCCAGAAAGCTTTCATAGCGTTTATCGTTGAGGAAATAATCACTGTTTGTTTGTCTCTCTTGCAGAAGAAGCATAAGCTGAAGCTCAGCAGGAGTCCAGAGACTCGAGCTGCTCCGCCGGTCACTGGTGTGATTCCTCAGAGCACCATCGGCCCTCAGGAGGTCAGAGACGTGATGTCAGACGGCTCCGAGGGCTCCTCGCATTCTGACGAGACTCTGTTCTGCGGAATCACCAGCTGTACGCGTCTGTGTGAGACGATACCTATGCCAGGACGCTGGACCCAGAGCAGACGGCAGAAGACTGCAGAACAGCTGCATCAGCCTCCGCAGCGCAGCGTCCCGTATAATCTGACCCGCACTGGACACACTGACCCACACTGGACACACTGACCCTCCGAGGTTTGACCCGCACTGGACACACTGACCCACACTGGACACACTGACCCTCCGAGGTTTGACCCGCACTGGACACACTGACCCACACTGGACACACTGACCCGCACTGGACACACTGACCTTCTGAGGTTTGACCCGCACTGGACACACTGACCCGCACTGGACACATTGACCCTCCGAGGTCTGACCCGCACTGGACACACTGACCCGCACTGGACACACTGACCTGCTGGGGTCTGACCCACACTGGACATACTGACCCGCTGGGGTCTGACCCGCACTGGACATACTGACCCACACTGGACACACTGACCCGCTGGGGTCTGACCCGCACTGGACATACTGACCCACACTGGACATACTGACCGGCCGCTGCTGATCCAGCTCTTGCACTGGTCCTACACTCTGGACGTTGAACTCTTCTGCGTCTCTCTTCAGCGCAGGTTTATACAGTTTGGCATTATTCTTTTCTAATAATGTGCCACTTTCAGACAATCATTAATAAAACATGAATAATTGAACGGCTGCTTTGATTTTATATTTATAGTGTTGTTCTGACAAATGCATTCACCCTCAAGTCATTACTTTTTTCAGCTTGAATATGTGAATATTTCAATAATAATCATCATATACTCTCACCGGACACTTTATTGGGTAAACCTTGCTAGTACCAGTTTGGGCCCCTTTTGCCTCCAGAACTGCTTTAAAGTCTGTGTAAAGCAATATTAAATGTGAGTTCTGAGTTTCACGCCACAGAAAAATGTTATTAAACACCAGCCAAATTTGAATGAAAACTGCCAAGTAAATGAAATAAGTTAAAATTAGCAGTATTCTCTGCTCTCTAACGCGGGGGGCGTGTCCGCTGTCTGCGCTGAAACCACGCCCACTCGCGAGAAAGATGCCGCCTCTTTCAACTCTCAAATACCGCTACAACCTGAATGATTCTCCCTGTAGAAACTCACAGGTGGGCTCATACTGCTGACGATGGCACCAGATGTCGGGACGGGAGGATGAAGGCCGGGTCGGGACATAGTCGGTTCAGCCCCAATAACAGCGGATTATCAGTGAATCCCAGTCGTCACTGATGAAACTCTCCGGTGTGAAATGATCACTGCAGAGGCGGGTGTTGGTGGTGATCCTCAGTTAGTGAACTCACAGTTTGAGATGATTTGAGCTTTGTGACGTGTGTTATCCTGCTGGAAGCAGATCGGAAGATGTGGTCATAAAGAGATGGACAGGGTCAGCAACAATACTGTGCTGTTTAAACGATGCTCAACTGGCACTAAAAGGCCCAAAGTGTGCCAAGAAACTTCCTCCACACATTACAGCAGCAGCAGCCTGAGCCCTGGACACAGATGATGTAGTGATCATCACTCTCCTCCACACTCCTCCACTCCTCCACTCTCCTCCACACTCCTCCACTCTCATCACACTCCTCCACTCTCTGACTGCAACAGTGTAGAAAGACAAAGACTTGAGATATACAAAGATGGCGTACTCTCCACCTGAGTGCTCTTCACTCTGTTTGGAAAAGGATTTTCTCACTGTCTTGTGTTGCAGGAGCGCCTCGGCCTACAAGGGCAATGCCATGTGTTGTTTTTGTCATTATAAACAACCATGATCCTTCCCAATCAGTTTATAAAATTAAACATCTGGCTCAAAAACTGACACATAGTGCATATAAGATGGACCTCCATGATTCAAAAACACACATCTTCTTCTTCAGCTTTAATTAAACACTGTCTTTTGCGCTCCTCTGAAAACCATTTGATATATAACTATAACTATAACTAATATATATATATATATATATATATATATATTCCCCCAAACCGGAAGTGCCACTCATAATTTAACACGGACTAGGCTTGTTCAGAGAAAGGTGGCTAGAGCGCCGCCTGGAGGACGAGACCGTTACCGTCTGATGACGTCAGACGCCCATTGACACGCCCTCTTGTGTTCCTCCAATCAGAATCACTTCCTGTCAGGATCGGATGGATTATCATATGTTCATCCTGAAGAAAAAAAGACAGATCTGCTCTGATTCCTAAACTATAATACATATATGTAATGTGAATATTTGTGTTATGACATTAGATTTAGACTCGACACGAGAGGTTTAGTCAAACTACTGAATGATTTCCTTAGCGTCGCCGCGCGCACTATTATAAACGATATTCGGCGATTATTTCTTACTACAGCATGATAATTACAGCATGATAATTTAGTGAATTTGAGGCAGTTCTGTGAAAAAGCGCGTTTAATATCATGGACAGCGCGTTAACGCGGAGCTGAACCTGTTTCACACTGAGCTAAAGCTAATGCTAATGCTCGGGGCTCTTCAAGTGTTCGGGAATAAAGAGTTAATCCGCCTTCCGCCGTTTCTCTGAGAAGTGAAGGCTGACCGGTGGATGTGACTCCAAACACACCGGCTGACCATCAGGGTCGCTGAAGCTCGAGCGGGTCGGTGTGTGACGCGATGAGCCCTCAGAAGAAGATGAAGAAGAGGAAGGAGCTGAACGCGCTGATCGGCCTGAGCGACAGCAGCAGGAGGAAGAGCAAACACCGGCTGCTGCGGACAGAGCCGCCCGAGAGCGAGTCCGAGTCCGGGTCTGACGAGCAGGAGTTCAGCGGCGGCCGGACCGGCCTGTTCGGGAAGTGAGTGTGTGTTTCACTTCAGTTCTGACGGACGATCAGCGAGTCAATACTGATCGTTTCATAGAAAAGTTTTATACAGTTGAGTGAATCTGCAGAGGGTTGTAAACATCGCATTTTTATGAAGTCCTGCCCTGATGAAGCTCTTTCACGTGACAGATATTGACATCTAGTCCACAAGAGACAATAATAACTGATGCTGTCGAGAAGCTTCACATCTCATCATGTTTCCTTCCTGAGCATCAGTCCCTCAGTGTCAGTGGATCTGAACATCATACAGAAGATGCTGGAAAACCAAAGGATGAACAGGAGCAGCTTCAGAGAAACCTGAAGATCCACAGGAGATGAAGCACCTCAGCAGTTATTAGTGTCTGTTCTGGACTAGATGTCGATATCTGTGATGTGCAGGAGCTTCATCAGGGCAGGACTGAATAAACTATGACATTTTATGATCCATTCTTTCAGTGATGAACTCCTGTAGATTCTGCACAGGTTACAGTAGCGAGAGCTGCATGTGTTTCATTTAAAGCTACAGATCTACACATACAGGTGATCATTCCTCAGTCACATGACCTGTTTTATTGAGGAAGCAAAAGAAAGTGTTGCTGCTAATACTGACTGTTTACATGATGTGATTGTCTCAGTAATCAGAGTAAGGTTTACTCTTTACTCCAGTTTACGTGTGATTTTCATTATTCTGATTTGAAGTGTGGTTATTTTTACCACATTATTCACGTATGCATGAACTCGCATACAGTCGGTGTTACGGGCCACTGTTTTAATCTACTGACGTCACATGCAAAACACATTTCTATGGATGTATTGGAAAAATGTCTTAATTTCAGTGTTTTCAATCATCAATACGGCATTACATTCATGTCACGCAACACTGTAAACATGAACTCACTTTCTTCAGCAGCCCAATAATGCCATGCCTTCTTTGATTATTAATATCATCAGTGTTCGTCACTTCGGTCAGAGTTCAGGAGATACCATTGAAGTCTTGACATATTGTCCTTAAAATCAGCATACAGCACATATTTTACTGCGATTTTGGTTGCTATAATGAACTTAATCGCATCAATTTGATTGAAATATTGTGTTTACATGAGGTAAAGTTTAATCAACATTCATTTTAATCTCAGTATGAGTGTGCAGGTAAACACAGTCAGTGTCGGTGACGCATAACGGCACAGTGATTAACTAGAATAATTAAAGGATTAGTTCACTTTCAAATGAAAATTAGCCCAAGCTTTACTCACCCTCAAGCCATAGGTGTATATGACTTTCTTCTTTCTGATGAACACAATCTGAGAAATATTAATAAATATCCTGACGGATCCGGGCTTTATAATGGCATATTTAACAAGTTATGAAGTAAAATATTTAGCTTCTGCCAGACCGCCTTCCATATTCAACTTACGAAAAAAGTTTTTGAATACGGACGGAGGTTTGAAAGTCATTTACACCTACGATGGCTTGAGGGTGAGTAAAGCCTGGGGTAATTTTCATTTGAAAGTGAACTAATCCTTTAAAGTAGCTCTTCATGAGAAACAGCTGGCTGTTACAGTGAAGTGAACTACGGCAGGCCGATCAGGACACGTTACAGCTGCTGCCACATAAAACACTGAATACTGTATGTGCTGTAATGCACTGCTGTGTGTGTGTGTGTGTGTGTGTGCGCTTCTCTGCAGGAGCTCAGTGCAGTGCTGCTCGCTCTGTTACCCGCTGTGTGTCTTCATCCTGCTGGCCGCGTGCGTCATGGCCTGCGCCGGACTCATCTGGATGCAGATCGCCCTCAAAGAGGACCTGGACTCCATGAAGGAGAAGATCCGCACCAGTACGTCCTCATCCGACCGCACAACACACACACGAGATCAGACTCCTGCACTGATGCTCAACCATTCCTTCATTCACATTATTACAGAAATTCAGCTCGGTCTTCATAATCTCCATGCCATCATTCACTCACATTCATCGAACACCTTCATATAGAGCAGGCTAACAAAAAATACGTTCTAAGAATGTTTTGCTAACATTCGCATTAAGTTATGAAAATGTTATTTCTGAATGTTCCTGAACGTTCTGTAACAAACACCTAACTAACTTCCAACTAAAAGGTTTCAGGAAAACGTTCCATGAACGATTGTTTTTGTGTTAACGTTTTGAGAACGTTATTAAAGACCAGATTATTTGAACGAAACATTCTACTAACGTTTGTTCATAACTTTGAGAGAACGTTTCTGTTAGTCTGTCCCACCTCAGACGTGTTTCATGTTGTCCTGGTCAGTGACAGTGATGGTTGTTGTTAATGTCTGACAGTGGAGAGCAGCCAGAAGCTGTCGTCACATGAGATCCTGAAGCTCAGTGAGGAGCTGAAGGCCAAACAGATGAAGCTGGACGACATGGAGAGCGGAGAGCGAGGCCTGGCCCGACTCTGGTCCAACCTGACGGAGGTCAATCAGAAGGTGAGTGACGCGTGTCAGCGGACGAACGTCATTAACTCTCATACAAACAACTGATTAACTATTTCATTCTGTTTTCTACGTCACAGTGAGAGCCTAATGTGTTTGTAGTAATTAAATGGTAAAATGTTATTGAAATTTAAACTACACAATTATTGTGTTTATCTCGAATAATTATGATTAGAAGGAATGATGACGATCATTAATAATGGTGACAGGCCACATGTTAAAAGCTCTTCTCAAGGCGTCTCAGAGCTCACTGATCAGCACAGCAGTGTCATGTGACCGATGTGTGTGTCTCCTGCAGCTCAGCGCTCTGGATTCTGCTGTCAGTCATCTGAAGGCCAACATCAAATCCGCGTCAGACCTCATCGCTCTTCCCAGGAATGTGGAGGAGCTGCAGAAGGTTTGCTGCTGTTCATCTGGATCTCCAGCGCATGTAAAGAGACATGTCTCACAGCGTTCTGTGTGTGTGTGTGTGTGTGTGTAGAGCGTGGCCTCCATTGGCAGCACCGTCACCAGCCTCCAGCACGACGTCACCTTGATACAGACTGTCGTGGAAGAGAGAAGAACAGGAGCAGATCAGCTGAAGGACAGCACGGTACGACCATCAAGAACGGAGGGAAACCACACGCTTACACTGTCAACATCTCAGGACAGTTTTCACCAGAATTCACCATCCAACTCTGTGTTTAAATCAGAGACGCTGTTAAACCATCCTTCAGTCGTCATTTACTCGCCCGCGTGTCCTTCCAAACCTGTGTGACTGACTTCCTTCAGCCAAACACAAACAGAAGATATTTTCAGAAGTGTTTTTCTCAGTACAATGGAAGTCATTGCACACCAAAACTGTTTGTTTCCCAACATTCTTCAAAATATACCTTCTGTTGTGCTCATCTGAAGCAGGAAGGTCATGCAGGTTTGAGTGACATGAGGATAAATGAGGACAGAATGATCATTTTTGGGTGAATAATCCCTTTAAAGAGTCTCTCGTACTCAAGAACAAATGTAATGACGCTGCCTTTAGGAAACATAGTGGACAAAATCAACACAATATTTTATATCGTTGCTCGAGAACATGTTAGTTGTTTTGATGTTTGAAGTGTCTGCTGCTCTTCTGATGTGCGGTAAGAGTGATTGTGTTGATGTGTGTCCTTGTTTTACATGGCCTGTCTTTACTTTCTGACCATAAAGAACGGAGGGAAACCAATGAACGACAGCAGCTGGACAGCACTTAAACAGGTAACACACACACACACACTCACTCACACACACACACACACCTGAGAACTGGTTGTTATCCGCAGCATATGAAGTCATATTCAGCCGAGTTGTGTGATTCTGCAGTCTGAATTGAACGTGATGAGATTAGTTGAGTTGAACAGATTCTTTTCACGATTCATTTTCAGCTTCAGAACTACAGAAATTGCTTATCATAATCTTTTTTTACATTGGGGGAAAAGATATAGATGCCTCACACCTGATGTGTAAACACTGATGTGTGACGGACACCAAACGAGACTCACAAACCATTTTAAAACTGCGGTGTGTGTGTGTGATTTTGAAAGAAGAGAGCCGTCTGATTGAGCGTCTTGATACATGACATCACTGTCAACATTCACATGTTCAGTTAACACTGCTTATCCATCAGATTGAGTTCAGACACTGCTGGTGTTCTGAGGAGATTCAGCACCACTACAGCGTCAGCGCTCGAGCAGAAACTACTGGAACACACTCCTTAACTACTCAAAAATATGATTATTAAAAAATAAATGAATTCTCTCCGTCCATCCATTCTCCAAACTCCTCGTCTCCTGTAGGGTCACGGTAATAAGTTAATGGTTGATACTAATAATATTTATAAGTAAATATTACATTAAAACATTAGCATGTGACCTTCAAATAAGTAAATATTGCTTTAAAAAGGTCGAGGGAAAAGTAAAATTAAGAAACCTAAAATAGAGGTATAGAAATAAAAGCACAGCGGTGTGACGATACACTCGTGTCACGATACTGATCTCACCATACGATACTTTAAACACTTCCAAAATAAAGAAGCTTTTCTTAAATCATTACATCTAACACATGTTAAACAGTTGACAAAAAGTCCTGTTCATTGGTGTTCATCAGGAATGGACTTCCTCCCGCATGAACCGGGCGATGGTGACGCCAGAATAGAAATGTTCATGATTCTGCCCAGCTGAGAGTAGAGTTGTGTTAGACGCACCTGCTCCGTCACTCATTACAGATGTTTGAAGGTGTTCACAGGTGGACGGGCTTTAGAACGTGCTGTGATCTGATCACGTCATGTGACCCGTCGCATGTTTAGTGTAAACGCTCACTGCCGCCCACTCACCGAACACATGATGGATCTGGCACGTGTTGATTCAGACTTCACTGTTGTGCCTGAACACACCGATGATACCCAGAATCACAGCTGCCCTCCTTCACCCTCTCCAAACACAGGATTCATACAGAAATGATGAGCGCAGCTGTCAGTCACCTCAGTGATCTCACGCTCTGAGCCATGATCAACTTAAACGCCTCTGATTGGCCATTGTGTTCACATGCTAAACACATGATTGGCTGTGATTTGTTATTTATTTTGTCCAGTCTCGTAGTCGCGTCGCGTCTGGTTTGGACAGACAAATGATGTTCTATTAACAAAGTTCGGGAGGAGCGCATTCAAACGATCTGTCCAATCAGCACGAGAGGAGGTGTGTGTATATGTGTAGCCGACTCAACAGTGTTCCTCGACAGTACGCCAAATACACACTCTCTTACTCTAATTATTATTAAGTGTGAACTCGTGAAACTGCCTGTCGCTAAAGTCTGGTTAGGACACGGTGTCTGACACACGTCAGGCCTGTGCTGGCGTTACCCATAATGCAGTTGTGTGTGATGCTGATGTGGCAGGACGTGCAGGATCTTCAGGACGGTGTAAGCGAGGTGAACGGCTCTCTGCTGCTCCATCAGTCCTGGTGCCGTGAGCAGATCCAGAGCGTCCACTTCATGCTGTCCAACCTGAGCCGCTGGGTGTCTGTGCTGGAGCGGAGCGAGTCAGGTGACACGGTGAGATCACACACACATATACACACACTCTCACACACGCACACACACACACACACACACACACACACACTCTCACACACGCCATTCCTCAGCTCTCTCTCTCTCTCTCTCTCAGCAGTGGACAGCTCCGGCCGGTCCTCAGCTCCAGACGGCCGCAGACGCAGGTGTGTATCAGTTCATTCACGCTTGAGTTAACGCTGACAGACGGCCTGATCACGAGCGCTGTGTGTTTCAGGTTCCCCCCCGTCCCGCCGCCCCAGGTCTGTGTCCCGCAGACGGTTCAGAAGAGGACCGCCGCCCTCCAGCAGGACCGAGTCTGTGACAGGTGCATAAGCTGCTCATGTTGTCATAGTAACTGCGTCACATGCTACTTTACACTTCACAAACGTCCACTGAAGGAGTGACACTGGAAGTGACGTGTGTAAATATACTAAACTCATCAAAATTACATATACAAAGTCATGGAGGTTAAAAATATCAATTCTAGACCATTCTCTGCGTGGAAAACGTCTGGCAGAGTCGCAGCTTTAAAGAGGATCTACTCTGCTTTTTCCCATGTTTCCCTTCTTTCTTTAGTGTGTAATGTTGCTGTTTGAGCATGAAAAAGTTCCAGTTCTTCTCTATATCAGTGTCAGTGTTTCTGAACTCCCTGAAACGCCTCCATCTTGAGTTTTCTTCACAATATTCCTCATTTAAATAATTCATGCGCAGAATAAAGGGGCGGGGCCTGGTTGAGTTAGTTAGTAGTGTGTTGAAACTGGCGGTTATGGTAAGGGGCGGGACATTTCCCAAACACCAATCACAACACACTGCTCCAGCCGACCAATCAGAGCACATTGTGCTTTTCAGAAGGAGGGGCTTCATAGAGACAGGAACTAAACAGAGCGTTACTGACAGACTGGGAAGAGAGGAGCTGAACAATGGAGAATATGAGGAAAATAATCAACATTCAAGCAGGAAAACCTGTTCTAGTAGAGCCCAAAAACAACATCAAGACTGGACAGATCCTCTTTAAGTTATGCTGTGGTAAATTTGAACATGGATCTGAAACAGTACGTCATGAATATTTGCCTCAAGTCATGGAAATATTGGTAAAAATGTGTCCGAACCCTGAGATACATTTCTTTATTTTTATATCTAGCCTGAAATGTCCAGCTCATGGTTCCCCTCAGAATCTCTAGATGTCCGTGAGAAAGTCTGTGTTATGTCAGTTTCTCTGTTGATTCTGGGGTTAAAGGTGACCCGCACTCGTTCAGCCGAACACTAGCGCTGCGATGGCGTCTGAATCTTGTGCTCTTGCTGTCAGATGTGGAGCAGCAGCTGCGGGACCGTCCGTCTCCAGGCCTGCAGGAGGTGTTCGGGTCGGACCGGGACCAGACGGATCCGCCGGAGGAGTCGCTGATCCACCGGAACTGACCTCAGACTCGCTCTTCATGCACTCCGAGTGTTTGGTTTCTGTGAAGTAGCTCGAAATCCTTCATGTGACTGACAGGATTGATCACCTGACGCTCAGCTGTTTCACACACTTTCATCTCAGATAAGAGTGAATCTCAGTCCTGTCAGGATCAGATCCAGTGTGTCAGAGAGCATGAGTGTGTTCTTCACTGTATTTTACCCTGAATCTGCCCAAAATCAAACATGCTAGTTTTCATTGTACTGCTGATTTAAATAAGTCTTTGTTTTCCAGTATAATGCAGTAAATTATTACAGTCATGAGGATGAAACAATCGCAGACGCCCATCAGAAGATCTGATGCATTAATGAGGCGTTCAGGGTGTTTTCAGCACTCACTGTCACATGTTTATTTCCTCTGACAAACTCCCTTGACTTCTGCTGAACCTGGATGTGATTGTGAGATTCACTCTTACATATTTACACAAGTATCTATCTCTGTATGAACTGAGGGCAAATGAAGAGTGTTTTAAACTGTCAGATTAGCAATAATATGATCCATATGATTGCTTTTAGTGGATGTAATCACATATTTATGATAATATAATCCATGCACTCAGCTACTTGTTTGATCAGATGTAGGTTTTAATTTAAAGTACGTTCAGCACAATGGTGTGTGTGTGTGTTGTGTGTCTCTTTGATTCCTCATGCACTGAGTGTGTGAGTGTTGAGTACGTGTTTTTCTGTACGAGTGTGTGTTTGTATAAATGTATGTGTGTGGAGTGTGTTTGTATGAGTGTGTTGAATGTTTATCTGTATGTGTGTGATGGTGTGTGCGTGTCTGCAGACTGAAGGCCTCACAGACGCTGCTCTAGTTTTGTTCTTCTCCAGTCGCTTGAAAATAAAGTCTCACAGACTCTGCTGTTGCTTTATAAAAGGTGTAAATATTGTAGAATTGGACATTTCTATGTCAGAAACTAATTTTAAGCAGTAGGAAGATGATGATGATGAAATGGCATCTGTACATGGTGAGTTTGCACTGCATGTTCTCTTTAATGTAACATGAATAAAAGCTGGTTTTATTGAAGTGTCCGTCTGTCTCTTGATCGGTGAGCGTCGAGAAGCTCGTGTAGATCTCGAGACGCTGTAGTTCGTCAGAATCAGAAACATCACCTTGTGTGTGTTTCAGCTGTACTGCTTATTGCTTGCCGTGTTTTAGATGTTGCAAATGGGGAAGCACACAAAATAAATCTGGAACAAGAAGTAAAAGTGAGTTTTCTACTTGCTTTTACAACGCGTGAAGGTTTTACTGTCATCTCTTCATTACTGCCTGACAGGCCTCGTATTAATTTCAACTCTCTGCTCATCAATGGTCTGGCCTCTCATGAACGCTATAATCATCATCAGAGACAGAGGAAGAACGTGGATCATTGTATTTAGTGCTATATAAAACCTTTTTATACAAGACTGTACAGACGCAAACCTACAGCCTGAAACATCACGATCTTCCTTGGCTCCAGGGGTTTCTTTTATAAAGTGTGTAGAAAACATCCTACATTTGATCTTACGATCATTTCTCAAATCTGTATATGTGTGATTCAGAGAACGAACGTGTACGCCTCTCTTCCAGATGTGAAATCTGTACATCGCAAATGATCTTCAAATTGTGTGCAGCTGAACGGGTTCAGAGATTATATACATCTCCTGCCTTATCATTCGTTGCACAGCAGAAATCTCAACTGCTCGATTGTTTATATGGTCTCCATGTGAACTATCCTATCATCTGCTCTAGTCTGCTTTTATCAGGCATTGCGGTATTAAACAAACATCATGAGTTGTGAAAAGATGTGTATTGTGAATAAGAGTTAAACAGTTAAACCTGACACTGTAACTGTAGGACATCAGAGGATTATTATAGATTTCTGCAGGAAACTGAGAACAGTCAAACATGTACAAACTCTGAAGCTGCTCTGCTTTACAGAAAGTTCACACTGCGTTTTGATTTAATTAGTCTCTGTATTAACGCACATCACTTCAGGAGAAATAAATCAGGTCAGAAATTAGTTTTACAGGAAACATCTTCAGCAGGTAACGGTGTCTTCGATCACGCAAGCGCTCCTTTGGCCCTCCAGTCCTGCGTCAGCACGTGCATCAGCTCTTCCTCGTCCTCCTCCTCACTGCCGGCCGACCGCGGCTCGTCTCGCTGCCGTCTCTCTCTCCTCAGCGCGCTCTTCACCACCTCCTGTTTGGCGCGTAAAACCTCCACACGCCGAAAGCACTGGATCTGCTCGTCGATCTCGTCGATCTGCCGCTCCAGCCGTCCTTCCTCGTCGTCTTCAGCCATGATGGCGTCGGACGCACTGTTCACCTGCCGCATCTCCTTCTGGAACTCCTCCCACTCGCGGTCCATGTGATCTCGGGGCGTGTCCACGTTACGCACTTTGGCGTCGCGCACCGGATCGTCGAAGAAGCCCTCGGGTAAAGCTTCGGCCATGTTGTCCTTCTTCTCTGGCGCCGTCTCGTCCCCGTCCTCGGCTTTAGACACGGAGCCGGAGTGAGAGACGGCCGGCGGCGCAGCGGAGACGCTGCTGTCGAAGAAATCCGCGGGGAGGCCGGCGGCTGGGACCGGCTCCTCAGCTGGAGCTGCACTGCTGGTGTCTTCATCATCATCATCATAGTGTCCAGTGAGGAGCCCGAGACCTGCAGACTGACGGAAAGATACGGCTGTCTGCTCCGGCTGTCCCGCGGCTGCACCTGTGCGCACACACACACACGGGTCAATCACCTTAAAGATGTCTGATCAGAACCTCCGTCACTCATAAAGTGCTCCAGTTTATGGAGTTATTAAAGGCCTCATACAGACCGTAGTGTTTGTAAACGTGGTTAATTCAGTTGTATGGCCGAACAGGATTAAACACAGAGAAGTGAACTGAATTTAACTGCAGTGTGAACATGATCTGTGATGAGATGAAGTGTTTTCACCTGCTGGACAGAAACATCTGAACAGCGTCTTGGACCGTTTACACCTGAATCCAGTGCTGAACTGACCAATACAGATCAAAACACTGGTGTAAACAGCCGCAGAAGTGGGTATTAAACTGATTTACACTTCACATATACGTGTAAACGAAAACTAGTGCTGTTCCTTGCTGGTGAATGATCTTCCTAAATCTGTCCAGACAAGTTATTCTGAATAAAGAAAATAATGTGGACAGATAAATCATTTATAATAAATAGTATAATATTCCACTTAAATTGATTTTATGGAGACTTTAACTGCATCTTGCTGGGAAAACCTTCTCTACTCTCACTATTTCCCTGTTCCAGCATCTGATTCTAACCATGTCGTGTTTATCACTTGTATGTCGCTTTGGATAAAAGCGTCTGTCAAACGTATAAATGTGGATGTACAGTAACTTATAGCTGTCTCCCTAAAGACAGTGACGCTCGTGTTATTGAATAAATGAATGAATGTACAGTATAAATGTGATGTTGTTGTGATGGTGTCGCACCTGCAGCGATGTGACTCTTGGCTCTTTTCCCTGATGATGATGAAGAACACACGGGCTCCGGCGCGCCTCTCTTCAGCGCTGAGGATGAGGAGGAGGATGAAGGAGCTGGTGTCGGTGTGCTGTCTCTGTTCTTCAGCTCGCTGACTCTGTCCTTGTGTTGTTTTCCCAGGACATGAGTCTGCCACAGCAGCGCGGATTTGACCGGCGCGTTACACAGCGCGCAGCTCAGCTGACCCACACTGTTGTATTTGGCGTACGGCGATTCCACGCGCTTCTCCCGCTCCGTCGATCGCTTCTTCTCCCTCATTAACCGCCGTAAATCGTCTTGATTTACCACTTTCTTCCCCTTCTGTAACGAAGCCATCTTCACAGGCTCGTCGCGGGAAAATGACGTGATTCTCGGGCGACGCTCTGTTTGGAGCTCGACCTCCAGGAGGCGCTATAAGCCTTCAATCATCAGCGGTCAAATCTCTGCAAACATTTATACATTCAAAATGTGAGCGTTTGCATGTCGTTCATTAAAAACCTGTGTCATAAGAATGGATTTGACATCTTTGCATGCCCTTTTTTTTTCATTTCATTTTTATTTATATATTATTAGAGTTGGATTCAAGTCCACCTTAGTCAAGTCCGAGTCCAACTAAACAATACTGTAAAAAACAATGTCAATTTTAAATGTAACAAAAGCAAAACTCTATTGCATCTTGCCATTTCAGTTTTTGATTTCACGTCATTTCATAATTAGTATTCTGTCCAGCAAACTTAAAGGGTTAGTTCACCCAAAAATGAAATTTATATCATTAATTACCCTCATGTCGTTCCACACCCGTAAGACCTTCGTTCATCTTTGAAACACAAATTTAGATATTTTTGATGAAATCCGAGAGGTTTTTTTATCCTCCAGAAAAGCAGTAAAAACATTGTTAAAACAGTCATGTGACTGCAGTGGTTCAACCTTAATGTTATGAAGCGATGAGAATACATTTTGTGCGCAAAAACAGAACAAAAATAACAACTTTATTCAAGGATTTCAACAAATTTATAGCTTCTGTGTACGCCTTCACGTGCCACGTCACTGGTTACTGGTCATGACGCGGCACCAATCAGGATTGGTCTAGTTTCACATGTGCTTCACGCTTGCACACTGAAGGCGTTCCCCAAAGTGTCGTCATACGACGCAGTGCGAGTTCCTTCAAAAGGAACCCGTGTTTGCAATCCTTGTCATAGCCGTATCTGGGGTAGAGGATGCTACTGTGGCAATATGTGATACTCGTGACAGTCTGATGTCTCGCTCCCTGTTTGTGCCATCGATTAGTGTTGCTCAGTTACAGCATTGGTATGGCCTGTTGAGGAGCACTGGATTCATGGGACTCACCGGCTGTATGCTGAGGGCGTCCATGACGAAGCTCTGCTGTGTGTTCCGTCTGGTTTGGTGGACCCGCAAGTAACTTTGTTTCAAGAACTGCAATCCTTTGTAGATTTCTTTCTTATCCTTTCGAATGTAGGCAGCTGTGTTTCCCTTCTCCGGAATGTAAGCTGATGGCTGCTGTCAGTGGGAAGCTGGTCGGATACAAATTCCCCTTTTTTGTAGTATATTCCAGTCACAAAAGTTTCTATTTTTAGCATTGGTGCCAAGCTTTGTCTTTTGAGCAATGTGCTGATTTGCTGAAGTTAAAATTAGGAGATAAAATATAGAAGGAATTGTACCAAATTAGCTCAAAAGAAATATGAATAATTAATTATAACTAGTTATAATTAATTATAAATATTCATATCAGTTAATAGAATTAACTTAATATAATAAAATTAATATTACAATCAATTAACCTGTTTGGCCAATGAACACTCAGTGTTATAAGTTTCAGAATTATTAATTCTAAGAAATGTTCATTTCCAGGTTATGGGAAATAACATTCTTATTGTACAGTACTACTCAGAGCATGTAGTCAGAATCTGCATGATTAGGGACTCCAGTATGAGCATGAAACACGGACAACTTTACGTGTGACATGAACAAGACTTTATTAACTAGACTAAACACTTAAACTACTCTGACATTCACACACATACATGCATACAGTTTGCCAAGGGAAAGAGAGAGCTGAAGCAGAGTACAGGAAAGCAAGAAGTTACAGCATTGTTTGAAATTCAGCAGATCAACAGCCTTGAGCAAACCATCAGATTAGATCTAACACGCCCTTCTTTAAAAGGGAGTAAGGATACTTAATGTATCAAATAATGAGACTAAGTTTGATACTTGCATGTCTCGCCCATTTGAATTAAACTTTCCTGATGCAATTTGTGGAGGCTCCCATTGATCTTTGCTGATGTTGTCTTGATGAGAGAGAACCAGTTGGATTCAGAGGATCTTTGTTGAATGGAAAGTCTAGGCCGGAGCCTGGCACAAGCTTGGGGGGGTCTTCAGACGTCTTTTAGCTCAGCATCATCTTCACATCAGAGTTTTCTCAGTAAAGGAACCAGACGTGATCTTGTGATCAGTGATTTGTCACACCCTCTGGAGGTGACTGAGCCAATAAGGAGTTGTTCTTTCAGAGGGAAATTTTTATGAGTCTTTGTTCTCTTGCAGGATATTAGCATAAGACATTGGATTGGATGTATGAGAGAAGAACCTTCTAGATTCTTATAATACTAATGTGTCACAGAGTTAGCAAAATGTAATGTAAATTAACAGATTGAGAACGAAGACTGGAGTCCATCGATACCAAACATGATACCCATGTGATTTTAGTTACCCATAGTATGCAACTCTGAAACAATAATACAAAGAGTTCAAAAGAGAGAATTAACACATAGGCCAAACCCTATAAAAGGAAAATCATGAGATGGGAAAATTGGATAGATGTTTATACATTTCTCAAGTGGTTATAGAATATATAGGATAAAAAGGTTCACTTTGTCCTTTTCAACAAGAATTAAATGAGGGTCACAACTTCTCTGCAAATTCCTGACGGTCGTAAAACTTATCAGTCTTCCTGTGTCCTGTAACCAGAGTCTCTGTGAAAACTGCATTTGTTACAGTTTTTGGGGGAGGGTTCACAGACCTTTGTTGAGAGAGTGAGTTTGCTGGATTATTCATTAAATAGAATGAATAATTTGTGTGTGTCTGATTGGTCCAGATGCTACACGATAGAGCAAAGGGTGGAGCAGTAAGCAAGAGCGTCCGAGAAGCAGAGCAACTTTTACTACTGAAAACAAAATGGCTGCATCTTTATTTTCAGTTTCATTCCAGACTCTGATGTTTGTGAAGCTCCACATCGATCCTTCAGTAAACTTTGAGTTAGTTTGATTCTGCACTGCTTTAATAATGTTCACTAATTTACCTCTGATTCTAATTACTGACACTTGATGAAGTGATAAATGGTGATAATTGGTGAAAACCTAATTGATGTTCAAATATGGTGAACACTAGAGTTTTTCACAGCAGAATAATCAAACACATCTGATCTTAATGGTAAATAATGACAGTAATGAACACTTTCATTAACATGTTGATCGTGAACACAAAAGCCACGTGATGCATATATTTCACATATGATGATTTTAAAGAAATAGCTGTAATAGCTGAAATGATAAACAATAGTTTTTAACTTGAAGCACTTCTACTGAGGATCATAATGGTTTGGTTTCTGCCATTAGAAAACTCTTCCCTGATTGAGTGGATGTGGGTGATTTTTCCTCTGTTTTCAAAAGCTTGTTACTAAGAGATTCAGTAGTGATCGCACATTTCCTCATTTCCCATCAGCATTAATTCATTATGTGTGTCACAAACCACCTCTAATATAATATGAATGTTTACTGTTTCCTACTGAAACTATCTGCACAATATCTGTGACCAGTGCTTAAAGTGACGAAACGGCCACTGACACACCAATCTGGTTTAATCCAGTTTGACTGACCAGTAAGTTAGTATACCCAATGGTGACTATAATCCAGCAGCCTGAGTCATTTGTGAGAAGGTGCATCATTTCTACCATTAGTGAAAATTAACCCAGCAGTGGGTTACTCCACTTACAGTTCAGATCAGCTGTTATTAGTCAAATAAACACAGACAGAAACAGATACAGGAGAACTGGAGCTCTTTAATTATATTAATGATAGAAAAGAGAGAATACAGGACAGTCTCTGACTCGATATGATACAGTCAACTATATGAAACACTTCTATAAACACAACAATATTACTAATAACTCCTGGATAATATTTACTACACTTCTAATATACTTTATGCACTTGAAAACAAGTGTTTTTAGGGATCATTCACCCAAAACTGTCCACTGACTTACAATGTATGGACAAAAATAATCTCAAAATATTGTCTTTTATGTTCTGCAGAAGAAAGAAAGTTATTCAGCTTTTGATCAACATGAGGGCAAATAAATTGTCATTTTTTTTTTTTTTTTTTTCATTTTTGAGTGAACTATCTTTTTAATAGCATGAATAGTAATTATTTGCTAAAAAGAGAATGATAAATGTACATGCATTATGAACACTAGCTGACAAGCAGGAATATGACATTAAACTACTTGATGTTGTTCATCTGTCAGTCTACCGGGGAAATGAAGTCAGAATAAAAGGTGTTTATGTGCATGTCTGCGTCTGCACTGATGTAGTGATCAGAACTGATGCTGAACGCAGTGTTCACACTGAAACCTGCTCGTGTGTGGAGGATCCAGCAGACTGTTTGACCTGTTTTACTGCGGGAACATTGATCCTACAGCATTTCCCCACGACTGCAGTGAGGCGCTCTTTATGAAGGCAAACCATTGATCCACTACTCTGGATTATAACCTCCTCTCCATCGTATGTTCGTCTCGGCTGTGTCTTGAATTCTGATGTCTGTCAGTTCTACAACAGCAGTGATCAAAGTTCATTAAATCACCAGCATCAGGCCTCATGAACAAGTACAACATACAGTCAGCGAGTGGGTTCAGAAACAGGAGAAATTTTACATACCGGATAACTTTAACAAGTAGGCCAAATGAACTGCATTTAATGGGAAAAGTCTCTCTAATAAAACTCAGGATTACAAAGGGGAGAATGAGAAATGTGTAAGTCAGCAGCACCAGGAACAAACTTCCCAAAATTAATTTGCGCTTTAGAGAAGTAAGAGATATTGCGTGTGAAAGACCACGACGAGTACCAACAAAACACAGAATGATTATCGGGTAGGGGATAAAACAGCCGATCGATCGTTTCACACGTTCAAAAGACAGCGAATCGGAGTCTATGTCTGCAAAGATCAGAGGAACAAACCAGATGATCACAGAAATAACACAGGAGACTTTTAGTGAATGATGAGATTTGTACCAGATAGGATGAGAAACCAGAAGATATCGTTCAAAAGCAACACATGCCATAAAATACAGACCCACAAGCAAACTATAATAATATGCACTACGCCATTGTTCTATCAGATCGAGTACTTCCTCTAGGTCGTCTGGCAATTCGACGATTGTTATCATTAACATACAAATGATCTGAATGAGATCTGAAAGAATCAAGTTACCGACGAAAACTGAAGAAGCACGATGAGATTTGATAAGAGCACACAATGTGAACAGACTTAAGATCATGATTGGAATCTCAATGGGTGAAATGATCCAGATGAATAATGGGTCTGCAAACATTTTTTCCCTGAATAATTCATTTCGCACATCTATCCATTTTTCATCATAATTCACTCCAGTTGATCCGTTGATGCTGGTGTTTTGTTCTGCCATTGTATGATGAAATCTTGGTAGGCAGCACTAAATAACAAACCAGTCATTAGTTTAAAACATGCATTCATTTCCTATTGTAAAAATATATGTTTCTTTAATAAAAAAAGTAGGGAAAATTATATGGCATAACATGTTTTCTGTGTGATTGTTGAAATACAGTTTCCTCAGTTTGCTTTACATTTTCTTTAGAGATGTGTGTGATGTTAAAATGCTTAAAATGCATTAAATGTAAGATTAAAGATTGAAAATCCTCCATCTGAACAATAACACAAGAATGCTGTTGTTCTGAATATTCAGTACAGCTCAACTGTAAGTGTTCAATGGTTTATTAATGAAGGAATAAATCTTGAAGAACTTACGTTACTGACAGGTAGTTTGTGTGTTTGGTCTGCAGGTCAAAGCGAGTCAAAGCAGAAGGTTTGTGGAGCAGCACACAGACTGACAGATGTTTCACATGTTTGAAGAGCTCTTCATTCGCTACACTGTAAAAACACACATTTTAAAGCTTCTTGATCTGATGTAGGAAATGACTGAGATTACAGACAAACAATCTGATACAACGTGTGAAACTGTGATTACCTGAAAGGACACGATTAACTAACAATGATAGTTTGAGTGAAAAACCAGTCTAACTTTCAGAACTGGTTCGGCTCAACTACGACGACTGAAGTAAACTGAGAAATGCTTTGCAGCTGCTTGATTTGATTGTTAAACTTCACTCAATGTTTTTTCATATCAGAGTAAAATAAGAAACCCACGAATGATCATGAGAGAAAACACAAATGACATGATCTTCCTAAACTATTCTCAGATAGCATGTAATCATTGAAACAATGTTGAGTCAGTGTTGATGCATCAACTTTGATTGCATTGAATTAACGTTACGAAGGGATGTTGCTTCAGTATCACTCTTGCACCCTCAGTTAATGTTGAAGCAATGTTGAGTTCCCTTTCAGTCGGTCACGTTCATCATACGTCAGAACTGAACCGACGAATTGGGATATCGCTAGAGAGCCCTATCACCTTTGAGTGTAACTAAATGAGCCAATGGACATTGGCGTGCGAGCTTTGCGTCACACGCGTCGCCCCCGTGAGCGGGTATAAATACGGAAGCGGATGCACTCGCACTCTGTCTTTCGCTTCGGAGCTAAGCAGTTGTGTTCCTGCAAGATCGCCTTTACTGTGTAAAGCTACGAGTCAAGCCTTCTTTGTGGATCTGTGCTGGTGCAAAGGCACTTTACAGCGGCGGCCGCGAGCTATACAGAGCTTTCAACTACTGTTTACAGCAAGCTGCATTTGTTCTGGTTGGTTTGCGATTTGGGCCGGTTCCTTTTCTGCGTGTTGACTGTAGGCGATCAGTGTGTACCTGTAGTCACACCGCGGCTGATCCCCTGTGTGCTTCAGCACAACACAAAAGAGCAGTTTTTTCCCCCTTCTAAAAGAGCTTCACGGACGGACACTGCATCTTTTTCAAGATGCGTTACTGGATGCGGTCGTTCCCTGGCCCCTGCTGATGGTCACAATCACTGTGTCACATGTCTGGGCGTTCAGCATGCTGAGGTAGCTTTTGTGGATAGCTCATGTTCTCATTGCGGGAACATGACTATCGCAGTGTTGAGATCGAGACTCACGTTCCTTGGTTCTCAGGGAGCAGGGGTCCCCTCCCCTATGCCCCGGTCCACCGTCTTTTCTGGTTCACACCATGAGGGCAGCACTACGGTGTGTAGGAAGGGTAATCTGAGGATCACGGTTAGGGCTTCCCCACCGAGAGCTTCTCGTTGGCCCCTAATCCCTCCACCACACTGCAGCCAGTGGTGTTACCAGAGGATCGTGGTGGTCCCTCTCATGAGCGACCAACCGTTTCCTTTGGTGCGCCGGCAGAGGACCAGATGTCGATCGCGGCATTGGAAGGTGAGCAAAAGTCCTCTGGAAATGACGACTCGGCTGCGTTGCCTCCCTCCGGGACCGTAGAGTTGCCCGAGTCAGATCCAGAGCTGACCGCTATGCTTTCCCGGGCCACCGAGAAGGTGCCCCTGGTGCCATTCTTCCCAGAGGTGCATGAGGAGGTGACCAGATCGTGGAAGACACCCTTCAGTGTCCGAAGCCGGTCTGGGCCCTCCTCTGCCTTCACCACCCAGGATGGTGGGGCGGCTAAGGGGTATGCCCCCAGTTGAGCGGGCCGTCGCAATGCAGTTGTGGCAGACGGGCGACCTGGAGGAGAGGAAGACAGCTCTTCGGGAGACGATGCCTGCATTGCGTTCTGTTTATGTTCCGCCGCTGGCTCTCCGGAGTCTAGCGGTACCCACTTCCTCACAAAAGAGCAGTTTCCCAATCCTCCAGGTCCCAAGAGTGCGCGGCGGTGTGCGACGCTATGCCTCGCCACCCTCAGCCCCCTCTCACTTTTGATTAATGTTAATGTGATGTTGATTCTAAATCACTTTTGTTGAAATGTTGAAAACACAACTGAAATGTCAAAATAAAATAATTTTCTGAACAACATTAATATTTCAGCTACACTTCAATGGTACGTCAACAAATTTCTGACCATTTCAAAGTTTTGGGAAAACCTTTTAAAACATAAATGACACTTTTCCAACAACTCATTTTAACAAGTCATTTAACAACAAGTCATTTAACAAGTCGTTTTATTTTATTTGACAGTTTAATACAATCAGTGACAAAGAGATTAAATCAAATTAAAAATTAGAGATTAAAAAAAATTAAATCTTTTAAGAGTGGGACAAAAAGGACAAAAGCATTACAACCTTTAAAAATACAAAGTTCTGGCATGAAACTCTAATGGACAGGCTAATAGGTCCTTTAACTCAACCTGCTCTTAATCACATCATTATCTATTGGACACAGATGATTGGTTCCTGCTGTATTAGTAGCCAATGAGCTTGCGTGCTCAATCTTTAAATACATGAGTAGCATTTGCCTTAGCAGTGCAGCGTGCTTCAGAAATCATCTAAGATAAGTACATGGGTTTTTATACTATATCACTGTGCGTTTTTGCATAGTCTGCTCTATAGATTCCTATGTCACGTCAACAGTCTGTTTTAATGCTTAGAGAGAATTACTAAGCATATTAGCAGCTAGCGCATATGCAATGTTGTATAAGGATAGAGAGACAAGCTTGCTGAACTTTAAGTGTAAACAGGCTTCACTTCTGTATTCGCATATCTAACGGAGCTACAACAAGTATTTTGTACAGCAGCAGCAACAGCATGGATAGCAAATTCAGATAACAATGTAGCAAATATCAACAACAATAGAACACAGCAGACGCTACGGTGCGTACCATGTGCAGGCCTAAAGTTACCTGTTGCTAATTTGAGTGAGATGTTTTGCGTCGGCTAATGAGTTGATCATGCAATGTAAATATTATCATGATTAAAATGCAAACAATGTTTTCATCTTATTTACATATTAAGTACGCGAGCAGCTGTATTCGGACTTATATTGGGCATATACTATTTCATAACTACAGGACAAACAGCGATTATGCAATGTTGGTTTTTTTTTTTTTTTTTTTTTTTTTTCTTCTTAAAGAGTTATCCCTCCAGCATGAGGAAGATCCGTTTAGATCCGCTCTGATGGACAACAAAAAACTCCCTGAAACTTCCTAACTCTTCCATCCAGATAGCGGAATTCTCTGATTATTTCTATTTCTTATGCGTTCCATTTTTATTATGTATTTGGTTCTTCTTTATGTAAATGTAACCCTGTATAATTTAACGAATTAATTATTAAAAGGAAATAATTTAAGAGCTTGTTAAAATGATAAACTAACCATAAATGAGTAAAAAAGTGTAAGAAATTATAAAATCAAAGTGAAATGCATGTCAGTGTGATGATTGACCTTTCAGTAATTGTCCAATTATGTGAGGTTTCTGTTGAAGTCCCGCCCCACCATGCTGGTTGCTGTATGGGGGAGGCCATTTTAATTTTTCTGCGTGACTGGTGAGATGAGCAGCTTTATAACTTTGAGTAAAAGTTAAAATCGTCAGAGAAGATTAAACCAGAAAAGTTTATATGGCATATTTTCTTTGGATTTGGTGAGTAATGATAATGAACGAATGGTTTTATGTTTATGTAGCGTAATGTTATCTAACCTGTCGAATTATGATGGAAATGTAGCTGTAAATGCTGAACAGGATAAGTGCTACTGTTTACTGTTATTAGATCAAATTCATGTGTGTTGTGAACTAAATACTGCCTGTTACACATGCAGGTCAGGTTTTTGTCCTACGCTGGAACTGCGTTCATTTCAGCGTGACGATTTAAGATGGCGAGCCTCCAGCGAGATGAATGCTGATTGTGAGATTTGAGTTCAAACCAACACCTGTGGAATTGGGTAGGAAAGTTCTAATTGCTTCTAGTGTTTTTTTTTTTTTTTTGTTTTGTTTTTTTTTTCTAAACGGAACTGAGCTTTGTTTTTGAGTAACTGCTCAAGAGTATTTTCCTTCCGGCGGATTTTGTTTTTGCTTTGGAACTGTAGAATCGTTTTTCCGCGATTCTAAAGAACTTTGGATTCCCCGAACTGAATCTTTTGAATCGGATCTTTGAACAGATCTTGAACTGAACTTTTCGAACTCAGTCTTTTTGAAGTGATCCTTTCAACGATCTTTTTGAACTGATTTATTGAACTGTTTTCTTCTGAACTGTTATTTTGCTTTGTGTTCAATTCCAAGGATTTTTTTTTTTTTTTTTAATGTGATTGAGCGAACTGTTCGACTTCTGCAGCTGAACTTTGTAAATGTTTATTTGGAAATTGATATTGGTGTAGTATTCTAGGAAATTCATATAGCCTAGAGGGTGCACCCAACAGAATAATTGAACGAACAAACAAAGAGTCAGGTGAAATTGAATTTAATTGAAAAGTCTTAACACACTGTGTTGCTACTGAACAAAAATTGTGACAAATTGTTGATTTAGCATTTTATTTATTTATTTATTTTTTTTTTTCTTTCAAAAATCAGCAATTTCTTTAGTTCATTTTAATACAAAGATTTGCTTTATTTAACCAGTGTTGTCTTTATTACATCTCCATTGTCGAACCTACTGGCCTGTGGTAATATTAGTATCAAGTGCAATATTATTTGACACGTGTGCTACATAAAGCACTTTGAATTACCATTGTGTATGAAATGTGCTATACAAATAAAATTGCCTTGCCTTGCCTTACCGTCATCTTATTAATAGACTTAACGTAGAATATTTATCATTTCAGCTTACTTAGAGTGTGCCAAGGCAGTTTCCATGTATTCTTAAATGAAGCAAGAGTGCCTCAGTTGATGCTTTAATATGTATTTTGTGTTATAATCTGTATAGTATAATGTGTTTGCGCTCTGGATAACATTAGGTGTTTTCTATATGCGGTGTGTTGCAGTGGCAGGCAGTGTGGCTGATTCATGGACACGCATTTGTTGATCTGAGCGGTAGCTGCATGTTTACTATCTGTCAGAAATCACTCTCTCTGCTTAAAATGCCGAGGTATTCGTTTAACAACAGCAGTGTAAATAGGAGACACTTTGCAGTGTGGACAGCTCATTGACGTAGCGGAACTTCCGAGTTCACTACTGAGATGAGTGAACGGTTTTTGCATGCTCTCGCGGCGATACGTTTTCATTTGTTTTATACTGTGACGGGACAGTCGGTTGCACGCTGTGGAATTTAGGAAGTGATATTATGGGATTCACTGTCAAATTGCATCGATTGACAACCATTGCATGGGACAAAGATATAATATGCCATAGTAATAGATTAGCATGCAACTCAGACAAAGATATAGAAATATTGATTCAAAATATTTTGATGGGTTTCTATTGAAATATCATTCATATAATGACTTGTAAATCTAAATGTTTCTCAGTATATTTCTATTCTTATGGTGGAGACGTTGCTTGCACAGTATCTGTATTAAAGCACCCTCACTAAATTCTGGGAAATTTATGGATTCTGTATCCGGGCTGGGCATTCATGTCTAAACAAACCTTTTCTTTTAATCTATGAAACATCAACTATGCCTTATTTGTATTAAAAGGGTTTTTACAGTCTTGCACTTGATGTAGGAGTAAAACACAAGCATACAGCAGCAGCGATGCATATTTTATACAGCAGCAAGCCATCACTGCAACTAAGCATAGTGGACATGAGAAACGTATTGCCATTCAACCGGGGCTCACCTTATTTGCTCAACTTTCAACAACACTTCAAGGCTGATGTTTTCATGTACCTACCTGTGTTTTGGGCTGGGTCAGCTGAATGCGTGTTAGAGTCATGCTCACTATTTTTCCGTTTGTCCGAATTACTTCACTTTTATAATGGGAGTATACAGGGTTTGATAATGACCATTATGAAATGATGCTACATTATGCTATTTATTTGCTCAGGTGGTTGTGGGGGGGGGTTCTTTTCTCATCTCTATTAGCCTGCAACGTGTTACCATTTGTTAAAGCCACACATAATGCACGTTCTAATTGGTATGTTTGAGCCTTTTGGCTCAGGCACACATAGTCATAGGCCACTAGAGTTAAGCCATTCGGCGTGGTAGCCCAGGCACACGTAGTCTAATAGGCCATTAGAGCCAAGCCTTATGGCCTAAATTTACTAATGGGCCAGGCACACATAGCTAGCATACACATGGTTTCTATGGCTCTTCGGAGCAGCAGCAGTACATATGTTTTGGCGGTAGATCTGCTGGAGGGTGAGGGTGAATCATCATCTTGCCTTCTGCATTGATGGGGGATTTTCTGACATACAGTACACTTGGCTTGTATTGTTCAAATATCATGTCACCTGCTCTGTTGGGGGGTTATTCATGTACACCTATATTGTGCTGCAGCATGTCTTGTACGTATTGGCAGTAGCAAGTCCTGTACTTGCTCTGCAGCAGTAGCAGCAATAAGCAGCAGCGTAGCAGATCTATTCCGCCAAGACCAAACACATCTACATTGTCATACCCATTACCATGCCAAACACTCAGAGTTGTCATGACAGAAATAACATTACTTTCAGAAGTCTTATGTCATCATAACAAGCGGTCCAATGGCTCAAGTTTTCAAAATCTGGCTTGCATCAGACTACTGCCTCTTTTCCTTCGGGTTCTCTGAAATCTGAAAAAAGCATGATGACTAAAGAGCAAGTCAATTCAGTTGTCATACATGCAGTCACATTCAAGAATGTTAATATGCTAAACACATGATTCACTTTTTATAAACTGTTAAACACAATATTCTAACTATTTATAATGCTGTTAAATTTATTTTTAATCCATTTATCAGCACTTCAATAACTCTATAGGAAAGTGTCCAATCTTTCCACCCGAGTTTATCTCCAGCCCTAATTAAACACACCTGAAGCAGCTAATCAAGGTCATTAGGATCAATGAAAACTTCCAGACAGGAGTGTTTGAGCTAAACTCCTCATGAAGAGGAATAAACACCTCTGAACTGTGGCCATTACATAAATCTCAGTCCCAGGTCAGGTGATAATCCTATCGACTACAACTCAGTGGCTGCGTCCAGAACCGCCTACTCAATGAGTAGGTACTTAATTTCAATAAGTACTTACTTAACGAGCACTAAAAGAGTAGGTACTTAATAGCCAAATCTCGTTGAGTATGAATGCGATCCGGACATAATCCGCCATGTTGACGTTATCACAAGTGCAACAACTTAAAAGATATGAGTGACAGGTTTAATTCATCTATCTGTAAATATCTTGATATTGATTAAACTTGCTCATTTTGTGGTCTTGTTGAAGAAACGGCTGCATTTTGTGATTGTAGTACAACCAATATATTTTGGGTTAATTTAAGTTCGTATATTTTTAACCATACTAATGTGACCCACAGTTTATTTTTTGCTACGAAAACCCAAGATCGTGTGAATATTTGTTAATTTCTTTATTTTATATGCAAAAATGTTCATCCACAAGCAAAAGTGGCATAAATCTCCTGTGTTTTCCTTTTTCTTGTTGAATTAGCTCTAGTTTCATCCCTCAGGCTCATAAATAACAAACAAAAAAAAGTGTTTTTTTTTTTTTTTTTTTTTTTTTTATATATTAATGCGTTATGATGTTGTATTCAAAGATATTTAACCTCGTCATCAAGCTTTTTGCATCATGCAGTAACTCAACAACCCTACTTAGTTTGGTCTTCCTCAGTGTTAGCAATGTCTGCACAAAGGAGACATCGGACAGCTGCTCGAAGATCTCATCTTCTCGCCTTTGGAGAAGAATGTTGATTTCTATACTCAAAAAAATGTAAGTATAAACTACTTAATTAAGATTACCCCAGAATGAATTGCATTGCTAGCCCACCCTAACACTTACAATAATATTGATAAATGCTGACCAAAACTTAATTAAATTACTTTTTCATTTTACTTCTTTAGTAAAACAAGCAAAATGTCATGTTTTGTCATATGACATAGCTATGCATGAATACACACTAGACAAATGCAGCCAATGTGAATGCATCTCAATTTAGTCAAGCAATTTACACGCCAATGCATGAATTAATAAAATGTATAAATTTACTGATGATGATGATGATGATAATAATAGCATAATTAATAAAAAAAAAAAAAAAAATAAAAAAAAAAGTTAAAAGAATTAATAAAAGTAATGATGACAATAAATAAATGCATATACAAGTTAATAACACGAAACAAAGCTTTATTCAAACTTAATGTTCGAACAATCACGTATTCGCCGGCGGTGAACCCCACATCTCAACACAGCTGTGCCCATTCTGCGTCTGACCACCGTGAACATCTTCGCCTGTCTTTGCCATCCATCATGTCCCTCACTGCTGCTCTTCTCAAAGGGGACATCGTTGATCCAGAGGATGAGGAAGACCATGATGATGGACCCCTGAACCCCACAACCTTGAAGCAAGAGTGGGAGAAGATGTGTGGGACAATCTGGCTGTCTGTGTCTGCTCCAAACATTCGTGTGCTCTCCATGAGCATGACTACCTGTAAAACATTTAAACAGATTAAAACGTTTTACAATTCATTCATGTGAGCATTCAATTTCTTGCCATATTTCATTTCATACTTTTACAATTACATGCTAATTCTTGTTGTAGCTTCATTGTTTTTGTGGTGTAGTGGGCTAAACCACTGAACTGGTAAGCAGAAAGTTGGTGGTTCGATCTTCGCAGCCGTCACCACCATTGTGTCCTTGAGCAAGACACTTTACTCCAGGTTACTCCAGTGGGATCGTCCCTGTAATAAGAGCACTGTAAGTCACTTTGGATAAGAACATCTGCCAAATGTAAATTTGATTTTTTGTAAATCCTTTTTGTTAGTGTCTGGGGCACAGACGCTAATTAAAATTCTGAAAGTTGGGCTCCATTGTATGAACTGAAACCAGAAGAACAAACTTGACCAAAATCACATCAATGTCTTTTGTTTGTCTAGACTCTAGATGCTCTCGCTGGCTCTGGACTCACTGAGGATGAAGTGATCACAGCAACATCTGGTCCAGATGAGTGATGGAGGGTCTCTGCTCCACCACAAAAGCTCTGCAGCAAATGCACAGAAATCAAGAATCAGAAAAGTGCTGTAATATCTGTTTAAAATTACAATAATTAAAATAAACTACAACTTAAGATTTAAGTAGAGTGTGTGGTGGGTTGTTTTTTTTTTTTTTTTTTTTTTTTTTTTTTTTTTTTTTTTTTCCCTCCATTTCTGTAGTATCCTCACTCAAAGCCTTTGGCAGCATCATTCCTTCATCAGTCTCTCTCCACCGGATAAACACACATGTGATCATCTGTCCCTGTAACATCCTGACAAGATTCAAGTTTCCTCTGAGATTTATGTGCTCAATACTACATTTACATGTTGAGGTAGTTGATGTTAACTCACTTTTTATCCAACACAAATGTTCCTTAATTTATCAACAGTACTAATGGACAAATAAAATAGATAACTTATGTTTAGTTACTTGTACTTTTGTTAAATTTACATTACTTGCATTACATGAATGTAAGCAGAGTTGACAACAGTGAATTCTACATAATGGCACACATCACTCACTCAGTCTATTTCGTGTTGTGATGTGCTCCTCTTTAATACTTAAAGAAGATTGTCCTGTCAGATGTTAAATAAACATTTAGTAAGCATCTTTAAGATGTATATGGTTTAGAAAACTTAATTCTCCAAAGTGGATTTACATAATGTGTGCTTACTAGAGCTCCCCTGTTATCTATACATAATAAAACGTGTTTTTACTGCAAAATCACAACTATACTATACTGTGTAGCATCTTTACACATTCAACAGTTTACTCTACAGTAGTTCAACAAATGCGATTTTTAATACAAGGAACCATATTTTTGGTTTTCAATACTCACATTTGAAAACACCCACGTCGCTTTTCTCCTCTGTGTTCGATTATGACGTATCCTCTCCCGTGGCCTCCTGGGATAGAAAAGTATCCATCGGATGAGCACTCAAAAATCTGGGCGGAAGCAGTAGGCCATCTGGGAATTTCTCGCCTACTCTTTTATAAATACTGAGGTTTCGGACATACTTATTCGCTCGCCTACTGCTTTTCGCCTACTATATAGAAGTAGGCGGTTTCGGATGTAGTGAATGTATTATCAATGTCACATTTATCAAGAGGGTGCTTCTCAGTTTTTTTTAATTGTCCATCCTCATCTGCCTTTGTCCCTATTAAAGGAAAGAAGACAAAGTGTTTTGCAAGCATTGAGTAATTGATGCAATACATGGGCTCTGTGTGAAGTATGATATTCTTGCTCATGTTCATGTCACTTGCACTTCAAGAAATGTTGGAACTTTAATCATAAAATTCTTAATAAATATTACTAAAGCAAGATGCTTGCACTTTTTAAGAATTTAGAAAATGGATGGTTTATTCAAACACTTTAATAACTTTTTAAAATATATCTTATTAGATTCAGTAACAATAAATCAAATGCAAAAAATAAGCACAAAAAACAAAAGAACTGAAATAAAAGAAAGATGCACCATTGTTTGAAACCCAGAGAAGTCAGGTGCTTCAACAAACAAGACTTCTGTATAGGATGCCCCTGTGTTTTCTCTCTAAGGAGGTGGAATTGTTTAGACTACTGAGGAGTGCACATGCAAAACCAAAATGGGCGTTTACCATCAGTGGCCAATCAATCTCATCCAAAATGATGGTTTGGATCAAAACTCAACATTGTATCAATGTCACCATGCTATCTGGGTTGGTTTTTCTGCTGCTTTTCAAGCCTGTTTTCTTTAAGAAATGGAAATCTGTGTAGTTTTTCCATTTGGTACTGCTGTACTGAAATCACACACAATGTTAATTAAAGGAAACTAGTTTAAGCACAAATGTTGACACTCTAATATAATATAATATATTATACAATATAATAATAATAATAATTTATATAGCGCCTTTAAAAGTTGCTTTCTCAAAGTGCTTTACAAGCAAACATAACAGAACAACACACTTTAAATACAAAAGGTATACAACAAAAATTGCAAAAATAAAATGAATTAAAGCTGCAAGCAGTGATGAAAAGGCCCTCGCACCCAGGCTCACCGCCACCCGTTGGCCTTAGGGAAACAGTGAATAGTGGGCGATATGCATGTAAGTGAGTAAATACAGGAGAATTATGGCAGTCATTTCAAAGTGCAACACTTCCTGCTGCCAACAGGTGGCGCTTTGACTGTAACTGAGTATTGCCATGAAGATGTCTTTAGGTCAGGACTATTATCAAACATGTGAAGTTTGGAGCAGACTGGACATTGTATGCCTGAGTTACAACAACTTCCTGTTTCTTGGCATTAATCGCATACATTAGCATTTAGCCAAGTGTTTCATGATTTAACGTGTTTCTAGCATGTTTGATACTTCGTGGCATATTGAAATGTGTTTCTGGGAGTGAATTACATTGTGAAGCATGCCATTTCCTGTTGCCAGCAGGTGGCGCTATGACTGTAACTGAATATTGGCATATAGATGTCTTCAGGCCAGGACTCTTATCAAACATGTGAAGTTTGGGGCAGATCGGACATTGTATGCCTGAGTTACAACAGCTTCCTCTTTCATGGCGAAACATCAGACTTTGTCAGGCTGCCACGGACACGGCCTTCAGTGAAAACTCAAGATCTTCACAATTTAACATCACAAAGGCCTTTAGATTAGACTGACCAAATATGATGTTGATCTGATTAAAACTAAAGTACAACGTCTGGAAATGGCAAAAACTGCCAAAATTTTGCAGAGAAAATTCAAAATATCTCACTTCCTGTTGGGTTTTCAGATTTTGCACCCAGGGACTTTTTTGTAGTTATCGGTGTATACCGAATTTCATACCTGTACATGAAACGTTGCGCGAATGGCGCTTAATTGAAATATTGTAGGTGGCGCTATCAAGCCATTTTGCCACACCTAATTCTGAAACCCAAAACAGACGTAAATTTTCACCACTGACGCGTGTGCACAGTTTCATGAGTTTTTGAGCATGTTTAGGCCCTCAACAATGCGATTCATTTCGGAGAAGAAGAATAATTGACTGAGCAATTACAATAGGGTCCTCACACCATCGGTGCTCGCGCCCTAATAATTAAGTAAAAGCAATCCTAAAATAGAATGTTTTGAGAAGAGATTTAAAAGTATTTTTAAGTCTACTCTTATTTCTTCTCCCTGGCATTTAATATTTCTTGACTTGCTGTTCAATGACCCTTTATTTTAGTGAACCTCATCCATTTAACAGTGTGTGTTTTATAGATTGTGTTTTATTGATTGTAATCTTGTTGATTGTTTTGTTTTGCATACTCTGTGCAGCACTTTGGTCGACTTCGGTTGTTTGAAATGTGCTATATAAATAAACATTGTATTGTATTGTAAGTCACTAATGTATTTGCTTCCCTGATGTCAGCCGGGAGAGAGTTCCAAAGCTTAGGAGCATAAGAAGAAAATGCTCTATCACCCCTAGAATAAAGCCATGTCTTTAGGAACAACTAAGAGACCACTCTGAGAGGAACGCAGATTACGACATGGTGTGTAAGGCATTAATAGATCAGTCAAGTACTGAGGAGCCAGATCATGCAAAGCCTTATGTTAACATAAGGATTTTAAAAACAATATGGTACCTGACAGGGAGACAGTGCAAAGACTCCAAAACAGGGGTAATATGATCACCAGCCCTGACCCCAGTCAGAATTCTAGCAGCCGAATTTTGTAAATATTGATGTTTGTCAGTGGAGGATTTAGATACTCCAGCTAGAAGACCATCACAATAGTCAACACGTGAAAAGACAAAAGAGTTTATCAACCTCTCAGCAACCGAGAAGGACAACATAGGACGTAAACATGCTATATTTCTGAGGTGAAAAAAGGATGTCTTAACTGTATTCTGCACAAAAGGCTCAAATGACACTCCAAGGCAACACCATCAACAGACAAAGAAAGAGAACCAGCATTTCCCAGTTGATGAGGAGAGAAGAGGAGCATAACTTCCATTTTAGAGCTATTTATCATCGGCATAAAAATGATGGTTAAGGTCAAGAGATCTTAGTAGTTGACCAAGTGGGTAAATATACAAACTAAAAAGCAGCCGATGCTTATAAACTCACTGATGAGATGATCTCATGATCTTACCTGGAATCATAATAAACATCAAACTACAAGACAGATGATGATGTTTATGAGCTGATCATCATTATCAAATGAATCTCAAGAACCTAAAATAGAAAGTGTCGGAACCACTCAGGTCACAAGGACCTGAAAGAAATCCTCCAAAGCTGCATTAAACAATTCCATTTTAATTTCTTCTACACTGTTCCACATAAACAAGCACACTAGAGAGTCAAGCACACTAGAGAGTCAACAAGCTGAACAACATGTGCTCACGTTTGACTAAAGGCTGAAACACAATGACACAATAATTCACTCATGAGACGACATGATCTTACCTGGAATCAGACTGTGGACTGAAGACGCTGCTCATCAGAAGATGATGGTGTTTATGAGCTGCTCAGCGCTCTTTTATAGCCTGAATGACTCCGGAAACATCAAACAAAGATGCATTAAACATGATTTAACACTTAATGGACACACAACCGCATCAGCAAACAAAACCAAACTTCAAAATAGAAAACCACTTAAAAAAAGAGCCTCAAGTGTTCTAGAAAGGAAAATGTGTACAGTGATATAATACTCAGATTTTGCCAACTTTAGCAATCTTTGTTTCATTATATGCCAACAGTGACAGTTCAAAAATGGCAAAAAGCACGTCTTGTGTTCTTTTGCCTCAAGTTTGCATGCCTGTAACTCAAGAATTGTTAAAGATATCTTAAAATCCTTTTAGATTCTGGTTCTTAACAAACTTTCCTTTTGGTATCTTCATTTTTAAGGCCCTATATGGTTCAATCTCATAGATATAGGGATGGTAACGTGTAGTTACGATACTGCGTATTTGAAGTCTTGGTAGCTTCAGAAGCTGTTAAAATGAACACAATCCCATCTTCCAAATATCCCTAAAACTGATTCAAATATAGACTTATAAATACACTTTTGAGAGCAAGTTAATGTGCCTCGTCACCATATTCAGTGGATTTTTGGTACTCTGAGAGTTATGATTTATTCAGTTCTTTTGATAGAGGGAGTTAGATATATTAGATACATTTCTTGTTTAAACATTATTTGTTCTTCAGACATTCCTCTTTAAATTCCTCTTGTTCTATGCAATTGTGTTGATAGAAAAACACAAGATACATTTGTAGTTTCAACATTATTTGTTCTTCAGATATTCCTCTTTAAAAGAAAAAAGTATCAGCTGTATGAAAAGTGACTGACATTTGGTTTTTGACCACTGAAAATGTGAACAATTTACCAATTTACTCATGGAGCCGCATTAGATTGAACCATCGAGGGCCTTTAAAATAAAGATGCCAAAAGGAAATTTTGTTAAGAACCAGAATGTAAAAGGATATTAATCTATCTTTAATACTTTTTGAGTTACAGGCATGCAAACTTGAGGAAAAAAACACAAGAAGTGCTTTTTGCCATTTTTGAACTGTCACTGTTGGCATATAAAGAAACAAAGATTGCTAAAGTCAACAGATTTTACTAATAGACCTACCAATAAAATGATGATGCTGCCATCTTTCTAAAGTCATTTTTACACCCTCTAATTTGGCTCCAAATCTCAGGTGAAAATGGTAACCCCTCAGGTAACCCCTCTACAAAATAGTGGATTACTCAGTAAATATACATCTGTGACATTTAATATTTTGGCTTTCATCACTATTTATGTGTGTCTTTCTACAGAAAAAATATTAACAAAATCAAAAATTTGAGCCGGGGATTTTGATTCTGATTCTGCACTGCTTTAATAATGTTCCAATAAATGATGTTTTATTAACAAAGTTCGGGAGGAGCGCATTCAGAAAATTAACCTAATTAATGATAAGAGGTATAAATACAGCAGACTTACCTCTGTTCATTGACAGTTTATCATCATCCCTCCTTCACCCCATCTCCTCACTTCTAGTTCTAACTATTCTTATCACAACCAGGAGGAGTACTCTGGGTTTGGGCCAAATTTCTGAGCTCGGAGCGCCCCCCTAACACTTTCATTAACATGTTGATTGTGAACACAAAAGCCTTGTGATGCATATATTTCACATATGATGATTTAAAAGATTATAATAGCTAAAATGATAAACAATAGTGTTTTTATGCATTCTTTAAAGCTTCAGTCATGAAGGATTGAACTTGAAGCACTTCTACTGAGGATAATAATGGTTTGGTTTCTGCCATTAGAAAACTCTTCCCTGATTGAGTGGATGTGGGTGATTTTTTTCCTCTGTTTTCAAAAGCTTGTTACTAAGAGATTCAGTAGTGATCGCACATTTCCTCATTTCCCATCAGCATTAATTCATTATGTATGTCACAAACCACCTCTAATATAACATGAATGTTTACTGTTTCCTACTGAAATCTGCACAAAATCTGTGAGTTTTATGTGGACTTGAAGCATGAATTGAATCATTGTTTGATTTTGGAGCAGATTTTGGTGAACAAAAGTGAGGTGACGGCAGCACTCGTCTCTTCTCCAACTGTAAATCACACACCTGTCATCAATTATCATACCAGTTAAGGACATGAATGGTTGATATTAATCTTTTCTTCTGTTGTTTGCATTATCTGGTGTATCTTGGTATAAACTACTGGATGTTACAGTTTTTCTCCATCACTTTGACTCATTTTTTTTAAACAATTGTCACAACTGTTTAATAAAACTCCATTGCATGTCTGCTAAATGTAGTAACTAACCCACAACATTTGATTCATGCTTCAAAACTTAGTTATTGTGTTATATGTGTTATGAAAATTCAGTTGTTTGTCCATTTTTACACATTTCTTACATGTAGTCATGTCATATATACATCATAAACAGAAAATTGCAACAAAATGACATCAATGCCAAAAAAAAGATGACAAAACCTGTGGTATTTCTTAGCCTTATGGAATTGTTCACTATGACCATATTGCATACATTTCTTGTTCTTGCTGATGGTTAAATACTGCTGCTCTGCTGCCAGCCAGAGGTCATTGTGCGGTACTATATATGTACAGTGCATCTGGAAAGTATTCATAGCACTTCACTTTTTCCACATTTTGTTATGTTACAGTCTTATTCCAAAAGGGATTAAATTCATTATTTTCCTCAAAATTCTACAAACAATACCCCATAATGACAACATGAAAGAAGTTTGTTTGAAATCTTTGCAAATTTATAAAAAATAAAAACCCAACCCAGAAAAAAAAAAAATCACATGTACATAAGTATTCACAGCCTTTGCTCAATACTTTGTTGAAGCATCTTTGGCACCAATTACAGCCTCAAGTCTTTTTGAGTATGATGCTACAAGCTTGGCACACCTATTTTTGGGGAGTTTCTCTCATTCTTCTTTGCAGGACCTCTCAAGCTCCATCAGGTTGGGTGGGGAGTGTCGGTGCACAGCCATTTTCAGATCTCTTCAGAGATGTTCAATCGGGTTCAAGTCTGGGCTCTGGCTGGGCCACTCAAGGACATTCACAGAGTTGTCCCGTAGCCACTCCTGTGTTATCTTGGCTGTGTGCTTAGTGTCGTTGTCCTGTTGGAAGATGAACCTTCGCCCCAGTCTGAGGTCCAGAGCGCTCTGGAGCAGGTTTTCATCAAGGATGTCTCTGTACATTGCTGCATGCATCTTTCCCTCAATCCTGACTAGTCTCCCAGTTCCTGCCGCTGAAAAACATCCCCACAGCATGATGCTGCCACCACCATGCTTCACTGTAGGGATGGTATTGGCTAGGTGATCAGCGGCGGGCAGGCTGTCATGTGCCTTTTACTGAGGAGTGGCTTCCGCCTGGCCAGGGGGATAGGGGATGGGGGATAGGGGAGAACAATCATTCTACCGCGGGAGAACAATCGACCCCCCCCCCCCCACGACCCCTGAGTCGTGTCATCAACGGGACATTTGCTGGGCAGGATCGGAGAAGAAACATAGTGCGTCCATCATTGCAACATAGTTTGGTTGGAAGATACACTAAACGAATCTAAAACGATGGAGAAGGATATGCTTCTAAGTTTACTCGTCTTGAAAGAAGTTTCTCTTTGTTTCAAGCGTGTTGTTTTTAAATCGCTCTTTCCACACTCTTCTTCGACAACTGCACACTGTGTTCACTACTGTGCGTATTGCCACCTAGTGGACTCTTCTGTTCTGCTTGTGCATGCGCTGATGCATGCGCACCGTCTGCGCGGTCTCGAAATTTGGGCTGCACGCGTATGGTGTGTACTCCGTGCCAAAATCAAGCGTCCGAACGACCGACCAATCGATCAAACGTCAAACATCTTGTACTTTGAGCGTCTAACTGAGCGGGTGACCCACGTGAAGACCTGACGTGACACCAGTGTCTTGAAATAACTGGTTTTTAACCACGTAAGGAGCCAAGCTGATGTGTAAAGACTATAAATGGACATTACAGGCATTAAATACAGATATTTTACTAAATACTGAATCCTGTGCTTGAAAGTATGTGTTTTACTAAGAGCATGTAACTGTACTGACATTCCATAGTCTTAATTTGACCCGTATAATCATTTTAACTGTTAACTTTATTGCCTACTGTACAATTGCCTATATACCAGTCCATCAGACCAGTCTCTTTATCCTACTTCCCAGGAAATCTACAGAATACCAATCAGGTGATGTGTTTCATTTGAGCCTTTAGTGCGGGCTGTTAAACTGAACTCTGCTGGTCGTGTCCCTGCAGGAACTGAATTGAATAGCCTTGCTTTATACACTTTCTTACACTGGCCAACAAATGAGTCTATAAATAAATCATGCTTGATCTGACTCGACTCATGATCCGCTCTTGCTCACGACATGAAATTTCTCTGTACTGTAATATACGTGTTGGTAGCCATTAAAGAAAACGTATTTAGCTTCATATTTATGTTTAAATAGCCCTATTATAATGTTATTTTTTAATTTAATCTATTTGATTATGAAAAGTGAACAGCATGAGTAAGATAAGAGGATACATCATAAGATGCGCAATATATCAGGAGGCATCATGGAGTGGGTCAGACATGATTTTGACCACTTCATTAAGTTTTGTTAGAAAGCCTTTCTTTAAAGTGAATTTCATTTTGTAAAAATTGTATCTTAATTTTAATCAATGTTTCATCAACCAATTGCCTGGATTTATTAAATAAGAAGCAAATATAGCAGACAATAGCCTATAATCATGATGGAGGCGCGGGCGCGATCACTTGCACGTGAACTGGAGCGCGTCTTATAGGCTAAATGAACACAAACTCAGCGTATAGGCTGCTTGCCTCACAGACATGAGAAACATATCTATAGAAAGCTTGAAATGTCTACTTTTATGTAGTCGAATTGGTGTGGTTCTAAAAACAAAGTATGGTCACATCAAATATTGATTTAAAAAAAAAAACATGCAAAATCAGAAAACATTTTTTGTTGTATGCAGGGGCAGTATTTTATAATTAATTTATAATTGTTTTATGTAATTATAAATAGGGTTAGGGCAGGGGTGGGCAAACTCGGTCCTGGAGGGCCGCTGTCCCTGCAGAGTTTTGCTCCAACCCTAATCAAACACACCTGAACCAGCTAATCAAGGTATTCAGGATTACATGCAGGTGAGTTTTATCAGGGTTGCAGCTAAACTCTGCAGGACAGTGGCCCTCCAGGACCGAGTAGGGGTGTACCGATTCACTCATTTTCTCGATGCATCGATTACAAATCCTGACGATGCATATGCATCGATCTTGAAACATGTTTTTTGAATCGTGAATCATTAATTTTGGTCGATAATCGATGTAAAATGCTAAGAATCGGATTAATTGTGATTCTATAACGATTCAGTGCTTTAAAATATATAAACATTATATTACTACATGCGCGAATTGGAGACGTTGTGCGCCGTCATTCGCGCCCTCACAGCTCTCCTTCACAGATACACGCTGCACTCTTTACCGCCTTTCACTGGATTGCGCTCGCGCTCCAACCGTAGCTCTCATCGACACATTTTTGAGCAGCCCACGTTTGAGCTCTCCTCAGGACGGCCACTGCTATTCACATGAGCAAATGACAGCTCTCGTCACTGTTATTTTCTATAAGATAAAACACTGAAGTTTTACGGAAGTGGGTCATACCATTGACGTTACCTGAGCAGTTCAAGTAAAACCCCGCTTATTCAAGGGCGCGCATTTATTGCATGGATGGAGCAAACGCACAATGTAAGTGTCTAAATAGTTAAATGAAATTGAACTTAATGTCATTAAACTGAATGTACGAAGGAAACTGCTGAAATAACTACAACATTAACAACACTGAAATAAGAGCGCGCAGTTTATCTATCATTCAGATGCGCTTTAAAGTTGCAATCGTTACTTTAGCAACAGTAGACACCCAGCGCGTTTTCTTTTGGAAACATCATAAGGAAAATGTTCCGTATAAAGAGAACAAAGAGGGCTTTTATAACTATTCCGTGAAGTTAGTTTAGGATTAGTTGGGATCAGTGTTGGGTGTAACGCGTTACTGTAATTAAATTACTTATCCACTGAAAAAGTAAAGTAAGGGATTACTGTTCATTTTTAGGTAATTTAATTACAGTTACTCACCAGTTAGTTGGCTGTGTAGACGCTATCTGAAGATGTCGGCTGAAGCGAGTGGCTGTTTTGCAGAATGGAAATAATCCAATTACTTCACTTTTTTGACACAGGTAGGCAAGAACATTACGGTAAAATGTAAGCTATGTCCTAGGGAGAATATAAGAACTCATGCTGTTCTTCAGTCAGTGCGCTCTCAGCCAAAGCGCACACACATAGCTGCCTCTCGCGTGTCAAATTTTCGTGGTTTTTTACACATAAATGTTCAAATACATACACAGTTATGTCAAAATGCCCGTCTTGGCGTATATCCGCATTGGTTATGTGAATGTGAACAGCATGTGTAACAGCATATTGTCTCCGTCCATTAGGTCTAAGTGACAGCAGCCTTTAAAACATGCTACTGTCTACTATTGACTGTCTGTATTATAAATGATAAACAACAAAAGAAAAGCTTTAATAAGGATTAATCTATAATTTATACAGTTATGACTATGCAGTTATTTTATATTTGTTTATTCAATTTCTGTGGTATTTTTACTTGCTACTATTAGACCTACCTGAAAAAAAATATATAGCATGGTTTTATTTGTATCTTTATATATTTTTTTACCGTGGTATCGACTTTGGTATCGAGTATTGTGCACTTTTGGTGGTATCGGTACCGACTACTAGATTTTTGGTATCGTGACATCCCTATTTGTTACTAAAAAAAATTTAAGTATTATAAAGTAAATAAAAGTATTATAGTATGTTTTAATAAAGTTAAAATGTTTTAAAAAGCTATAAAACGCTAAACTAGTCAAGTCAAGTCACCTTTATTTATATAGCGCTTTTTACAATGTAGATTGTGTCAAAGCAGCTTTACATTGATAACTGGTACATTATTTGGCTGCACAGCAGCTCTTAAAGAATAGTGTCAATGCAGGCAGATCAAAGCACTGTTGAATATCAAATGTCAAGTCAAATGTCAAGTGTCCCCAACTAAGCAAGCCAAAGGCGACAGCGGCAAGGAACCCAAACTCCATCAGGTGACATCAGGTGACATCAGGTGGCAGACAAGTGGCAAATAGGTGTTTAAACGGAGAAAAAAACCTTGGGAGAAACCAGGCTTAGTCGGGGGGCCAGTTCTCCTCTGGCCAACAGTGCTTTGTTACGATTCAGGTTGCTATCGTAAGTCCAATAGGATCGCAACATTCAAAGTATTTATTCCAGTTCCATCCAATTGAGGATCGTATTCATCACGCCGGTATGGACGGTTGTTGAGGAACTGTGTCGTGGCTGTCGTGTCGATGAGGCCCTCACAGTGGATGATCTAGTTGACTCAATCTCTGCTGATACTTCAGGGCTGCGTTGTGTTCGTGTCAAGGCGCAGGTCCTTGGTCTCACCTGGATACGGCCCGGATCCGGTTGACTACGGTGAACCTCGGGATAACCAGAAAGACTAATATTAGCGTAGATGCCATTCTTCTTCTCATGTAACGAGTACATCTGGTGTTATAGGAAGTGTTCCCGGTTCCGGCTGACCTAATTTATGCAGCCTAATAATCCTTTAACGGATTTGAAAATATAAATTGGTAATGTGTTATGTGTATGCCAGGTTAAAGAAATGCGTTTTTAGTCTAGATTTAAACTGACAGAGTGTGTCTGCTTCCCGAACAATGCTAGGAAGATTGTTCCAGAGTTTAGGTGCCAAATAGGAGAAGGATCTACCGCCTGCGGTTGATTTTGATATTCTAGGTATTATCAGCTGGCCTGAATTCTGAGATCGCAATAGACGTGAAGGACTATAATGAATTAGGAGCTCGCTCAGGTACTGGGGAGCTAAACCATTTAGTGCTTTGTAAGCAATTAGCAAGATTTTAAAATCTATACGATGTTTAACAGGAAGCCAATGCAGTGTTGACAGAACTGGGCTAATATGGTCATACTTCCTAGTTCTAGTAAGAACTCTAGCTGCTGCATTTTGTACGAGCTGTAGTTTATTTATCAGGCGAGCAGAACAACCACCCAGTAGAGCGTTACAGTAATCTAGCCTTGAGGTCATGAACGCATGAACTAACTGTTCTGCATTTTTCATTGAGAGCATATGTCGTAGTTTAGATATATTTTTAAGATGGAAGAATGCGGTTTTACAGATGCTAGTAACATGGCTTTCAAATGAAAGATCGGTATCAAAGAGCACACCCAGGTTCCTAACTGACGACAAAGACTTAACAGAGCAGCCATCAAGTGTTAGACAGTATTCTAGGTTATTACGTGAAGAAGGTTTTGGTCCAAAAATTAGAATCTCTGTTTTTTCTGAATTTAGTAGTAGGAAATTACTGGTCATCCAATTATTTATATCAGCTATGCATTCTGTTAATTTTGTGAATTGGTAAGTTTCGTCAGGGCGCGAAGAAATATAGAGCTGAGTATCATCAGCGTAACAGTGAAAACTAACGCCATGCTTCCTAATGATATCTCCTATTCCAGTCTCCTATATCTCCTATATATAAACTATTCCATGTTTGACTCATATTTAAATTATTAAAAGAGTTTCCTTTCTATTGTCTATCCGGTCAAGGTTTATAGGGATTTTAAGAATTAATTAGTAACGAGTTACTTATTGAGTAATTAAATTACTTTTCAGACAGAGTAATTAGAAAAGTATTTTAAATACAACATTGATGATGTAATTAGTAATTAGTAATTAATTACTTGTTTGAAGTAACTTACCCAACACTGGTTGTGATAGTGCATGATATTCTTGGGTGGTCTCTCCATGTAAGCATGAGTATGTTTAATGTAGCCTACCTGGAACACTTTAATAAGGTTGTGTAGCCTTTAACACTATCCTACACTATAGTTAACATGAACTAGGCCTAACGATACTTTTAAAGCCTTTTAAAATTTTGGCTTATGTAAATTTCTACAAATGGCAATTTTTATGCTATTAAAATAAAGTTATGTAGCATCATTAAGAACTAACATGAACTTACATTAATAATGGACAAAAGGTTGTTTTTTGCCCTTACTCTCTGACCTCCTGAAGGCCGCTGTGTAATTCTCACCCTGACTAAGACACATTGGGGGAAGCATTTCAATAACCCTATGAATGCATATAAAAATGCAGAATCGAATCGAATTAATCAAATCGCATCGAATTTTAATGTGAATCGTCTCAAATTGAATCGTTCTGAATTTGCAAAAATCGTTCTTGAATCGAATCGAACAACTTCGAATCGTGAATCGAATCGATTCGCTGTCTACCCAAAGATTCACAGCCCTAGTAGGAAAGTGTTACATGAAAATGATATGATGTTATTCCACTAGGTGGCGACAAGTGTCTGATAAAATGTATTTGATGTATCATTGTATCATTCATTCAAGAGATCCGTTCAAAAAAACAACAACTCAAGGCTGTGGAAATAAAATCTGTTGTTTATCCTTTTGATCTTTCATTTAAAAAAGTGACTCTATCGTGTTCTGATCTAGCCCTTTACATTTCCCTTCATTTGTGAAATTCAAAATTAAAGTATTTGTATTTCGGATACAAATTCACCTTTTTTGTAGTATATTCCAGTCACAAAAGTTTCTAGTTTTAGCATTGGTGCCAAGCTTTGTCGTTTGAGCAATGTGCTGATTTGCTATAGTTAAAATTAGGAGATAAAATATAGAAGCAATAGAGCAAAGAGTGGAGCAGTAAACAAGAGCTTCCGAACAGTAGAGCAACTTTTACTACTGAAACAAAATCTCTGCATCTTTATTTTCAGTTTCATTCCAGACTCTGATGTTTGTGAAGCTCCACATCGATCCGTCAGTAAACTTTGAGTTAGTTTGATTCTGCTCTGCTTTAATAATGTTCACTAATTTACCTCTGATTCTAATTACTGACACTTGATGTAGTGATAAATGTAAAGTATACTAACTTTATCTGTTGAAGATTTACAAATCATTACAAAATGTGCGTTCCAAATGTTAAATTATGTTGTGTTTATATCTATTAATATTGGTGAAAACCTAACTGATGTTCAAATATGGTGAACACTAGAGTTTTTCACAGCAGAATAATCAAACACATCTGATCTTAATGGTAAATAATGACAGTAATGAACACTTTCATTAACATGTTGATTGTGAACACAAAAGCCACGTGATGCATATATTTCACATATGATGATTTAAAAGATTATAATAGCTGAAATGATAAACAATACAGTTTTTATGTATTCTTTAAAGTTTCAGTCATGAAGGATTTAACTTGAAGCACTTCTACTGAGGATCATAATGGTTTGGTTTCTGCCATTAGAAAACTCTTCCCTGATTGAGTGGATGTGGGTGATTTTTCCTCTGTTTTCAAAAGTTTGTTACTAAGAGATTCAGTAGTGATCGCACATTTCCTCATTTCCCATCAGCATTAATTCATTATGCATGTCACAAACCACCTCTCATATAACATGAATGTTTACTGTTTCCTACTGAAAGTATCTGCACAATATCTGTGACCAGTGCTTAAAGTGACGAAACGGCCACTGACACACCAATCTGGTTTAATCCAGTTTGACTGACCAGTAAGTTAGTATACCCAATGGTGACTATAATCCAGCAGCCTGAGTCATTTGTGAGAAGGTGCATCATTTCTACCATTAGTGAAAATTAACCCAGCAGTGGGTTACTCCACTTACAGTTCAGATCAGCTGTTATTAGTCAAATAAACACAGACAGAAACAGATACAGGAGAACTGGAGCTCTTTAATTATATTAATGATAGAAAAGAGAGAATACAGGACAGTCTCTGACTCGATATGATACAGTCAACTATATGAAACACTTCTATAAACACAACAATATTACTAATAACTCCTGGTTAATATTTTATATAAACTTACTACACTTACTTCTAATATACTTCATGCACTTGAAAACAAGTGTTTTTAGGGATCGTTCACCCAAAACTGTCCACTGACTTACAATGTATGGACAAAAAAAAATCTCAAAATATTGTCTTTTATGTTCCATAGTAGAAAGAAAGTTATTCAGCTTTTGATCAACACGAGGGCAAGTAAATTGTCATTTTTCATCCTTTTAATAGCGTGAATAGTAATTATTTGCTAAAAAGAGAATGATAAATGTACATGCATTATGAACACTAGCTGACTAGTGTTCATAATATGACATTAAACCACTTGATGTTGTTCATCTGTCAGTCTACCGAGGAAATGAAGTCAGAATAAAGGGTGTTTATGTGCATGTCTGCGTCTGCACTGATGTAGTGATCAGGGGCCTCATTTATAAAATGTTGTGCAGAAACCATCCTAAATTTGATCTTACGATTTCTCCAATGTGCGTACGTGTGATTCATAGAATGAACATACACACAGAAAACGAGCGTACGCCTCTCTTTCAGATGTGAAATCTATAAATCGTAAATGATCTTGAACTTGCGCAGAGCTGAATGGTTTCAATTCTTCACGTTGTAAATGACACTTAATTAATGTCATTTACATATAAAAGATCACTAGTCATCGTCCAAATCCTTTAATTTAGAATGGCGAGCTGCAAGAATAGCTTTGATTTCCAAAAACCTGCAGTAGTCTGACAGGAAAAGTCTGTACGTCTGCTCAGACCCTGACGTGGTGCTAAGCACTTTTCCAAGACCGTTTTTATAAATATGAGTGTTGGCATGGATTTAAGCGTACACACACTCTAAGATCAAATCTGTGCGTACGCACGCTTTATAAATGAGGCCCCTTAACTGAACGCAGTGTTCACACTGAAACCTGCTCGTGTGTGGAGGATCCAGCAGACTGTTTGACCTGTTTTACTGCGGGAACATTGATCCTACAGCATTTCCCCACGACTGCAGTGAGACGCTCTTTATGAAGGCAAACCATTGATCCACTACTCTGGATTATAACCTCCTCTCCATCGTACGATAAATTACTGCTGCTACAGAAAGTCAGCAGAAGCATCAACAGTCAAGGCCCCGATATACTTCAAACGAAATCGAAGAAAGAACTGATGTGACGTCATATCGAACAAAATCAGGCCAAAACGAAGTTCGTTTTGTGTTCTTTTCGGAAATTCAAAACGGCTTGCCAAAGTGAACTTTCAGGAAAAGTTCGCTCCAGCTGCAGAACACCTTCGTACTACCATTGGTCCGTGACGATAACGTAATAGGAGGTGTGCGCTGAGGCTCTGCCTTCATTCGCGTGGAACTGTTCTCTGACTCATTTCGTCTGTGGAGTTTGTTGAGGTAAAGGCCTATGCACACTGAGTCCGAAATTTTCGTATGCGTTTTTTCATATTCGTGATCCTAAAAATTCGTCACGCACAGAGACCTTGCACACTGAGTCCGATGCGTATTAATGAATCTGTTGCGAAAAAATTCGCAAAATAATACAAAATGAAGTCTTCAAGCAGTGAGCATGATTTAGTTGTCCTCTCTCTTCTTAAAAAGAGAAAAAGAAAGAGGAAATATTGGGTCCATCCAATCCTGAGATTGCGTAGAGAGGAAGGAGAGTTCCACCTCATCAAGGAGCTGCGTGATTATCCCGAGCGTTTCAAAGTTTACTTCAGGATGTCAGTGGCTCAATTTGATGCTTTGCTAGCGATACTGGCACACACTATCTTTATATTCTGTCTCTTTCCGCACTTTGTCATACAGTGCTACTGCTTTGTGCTGTAGACGACGTGGATCAACCTGTCAGATGGCATTGGGGATTTTGGCGTTCGCGTACGGTGGCTCTGAATTGTCAAAACGTCTCTCAAAATGCAGAAAATCGAACCTTTTTTATGACGGACGAAAGTTTCGGAGGCAGTGTGTAAACGTGATTGACACAATGTGAGGTCGTATTTATTTTTTAACGTGCAAACATTTCGGACGCAAATTTCAGACTCAGTGTGCAAAGACCTTAAGAGCTCTGCGGGTGAAAAGATGAACACACTGGATAGCCGCTTTATAGTACAAAATGAAGTTGTGCTTCTGATGAAATGAGGCACTGACACTGTTTTTCATGTTTGATACTGTAAAGCTGCTTGCTTTTAAGCAATCTATTGAATAAAGTGCTATATAAATAAACGTGACGTGACTGGAGTGCTAATTTGCAGAGCTCGTGCTAACATACTAATGTTGTTATGATCAGACGCTTTTCTTATGCTTTCTATAAAAATGCTTGCAGTTTTCTTATTTAGTTGTGTTTATTTTATTACTGAGAAGAAAGTGTACAGCACATATTTACATATTCATCTAACCGTCGCTCTCAGCAGTGTGGGCGGCGTCAGATGTTCGATTACAGTATATCGCTGGTCACGCATTTCGAACTCCTAAACGAAGAACAAAAAAGAACTTTGTTTGAAGTATATCGGGCCCTTTAGTGTACATCAATACATCTTTTAATAAAAATCTGTTTACTGTATGTGTTTTCTTTATGAATCAAGAGTTATCTCTAATAAACCTGTATTTCATAGAAAGGAAGTGTGTTTGTGATGAAAAGATTGACATTGTCTTCATTTCTTCAGTGCAGCTCTATTTCATCTGTTTAAACTGAACTGCAGGCGGTCTGTGAATGAGACGCAGGATTTTGCACTGAAACACAGCAGGCAAACGTGGCTCTACTGTCTCGTGAGTGTTCGTCTCGGCTGTGTCTCGAATTCTGATGTCTGTCAGTTCTACAACAGCAGTGATCAAACTTCATTAAATCACCAACATCAGGCCTCATGAACAAGTACAATATACAGTCAGCGAGTGGGTTCAGAAACAGGAGGAATTTTACATACGGGATAACTTTAACAAGTAATGAAGTTTGGTTAATGCGAAAAATCTCTGTAATAAAACGCAGGATTACAAAGGGAAGAATGAGAAATGTGTAAGTCAGCAGCACCAGGAACAAACTGCCCAAAATTAATTTGCGCTTTAGAGAAGTAAGAGATATTGCGTGTGAAAGACCGCGACGAGTACCAACAAAACACAGAATGATTATCGGGTAGGGGATAAAACAGCCGATCGATCGTTTCACACGTCTAAAAGACAGCAAATTAGAGTTTATGTCTGCAAAGATCAGAGGAACAAACCAGATGATCACAGAAATAACACAGGAGACTTTTAGTGAATGATGAGATTTGTACCAGATAGGATGAGAAACCAGAAGATATCGTTCAAAAGCAACACAAGCCATAAAATACAGACCCGCCATCAAACAATAATAATATGCACTACGCCATTGTTCTATCAGATTGTCATCTTTCAGGTCACCTGGCAATTCAATGATTGTTATCATTAACATACAAATGATCTGAATGAGATCTGAAAGAATTAAGTGACCGACGAAAACTGAAGAAGCACGATGAGATTTGATAAGAGCACACAATGTGAACAGACTTAAGATCATGATTGGAATCTCAATGGGTGAAATGATCCAGATGAATAATGGGTCTGCAAACATTTGTTCCTTGAAAAGTTTCCCTTGCTCATGTATCCATTCATCATCATAATAATAATCTTCATCCAGTCCATTGAAGCTGATGTTTTGTCCCATTGTTTCATGAAATCTTGACAGGCAGCACTAAATAAAAAAGTTAGTTTTAAAATAAAAACATGCATTCATTTCCTATTGTAAAAATATATTTTTCTTTAATAAAAACAGTAGGGAAAATTATATAGCATAATGTGTTTTCTGTGTGATTGTTGAAATACAGTTTCCTCAGTTTGCGTTACATTTTCTTTAGAGATGTGTGTGATGTTAAAATGCTAAAAATACGTTAAATGTAAGATTAAAGATTGAAAATCCTCCATCTGAACAATAACTGTTGTTCTGAATGTTCAGTACAGCTCAACTGTAAGTGTTCAATGGTTTATTAATGAAGGAATAAATCTTGAAGAACTTACGTTACTGACAGGTAGTTTGTGTGTTTGGTCTGCAGGTCAAAGTGAGTCAAAGCAGAAGGTTTGTGGAGCAGCACACAGACTGACAGATGTTTCACATGTTTGAAGAGCTCTTCATTCGCTACACTGTAAAAACACACATTTTAAAGCTTCTTGATCTGATGTAGGAAATGGCTGAGATTACAGACAAACAATCTGATACAACGTGTGAAACTGTGATTACCTGAAAGGACACGATTAACTAACAATGATAGTTTGAGTGAAAAACCAGTCTAACTTTCAGAACTGGTTCGGCTCAACTACGACGACTGAAGTAAATGAGAAATGCTTTGCAGCTGCTTGATTTCATTTTTAAACTTCACTCAATGTTTTTTCATATCCTCAGTAAAATAAGAAACCCACGAATGATCATGAGAGAAAACACAAATGACATGATCTTCCTAAAATATTGATTCTTCTGCTGCTTTTCAAGCCTGTTTTCTTTAAGAAATGGAAATCTGTAGTTCCATTTGGTGCTGCTGTACTGAAATCACACACAATGTTAATTAAAGGAAACTAGTTTAAGCACAAATGAAACACAAAGACAGTTGATGATATAAACTCATGGATGAGATGATCTCATGATCTTACCTGGAATCAGACTGTGGACTGAAGATGCTGCTCATCAGGAGATGATGGTGTTTATGAGCTGCTCAGCGCTCTTTTATAGCCTGAATAACTCCAGAATCATCAAACAAAGATGCATTAAACATCATTAACACTTAATGGACACACAACCGCATCAGCAAACAAAACCAAACTCCAAAATAGAAAACCACTTAAAAAAAGAGCCTCAAGTGTTCTAGAAAGGAAAATGAGTACAGTGATATAATACTCAGATTTTGCCAACTTTAGCAATCTTTGTTTCATTATATGCCAACAGTGACAGTTCAAAAATGGCAAAAAGCACTTCGTGTTTTTTGCCTCAAGTTTGCATGCCTGTAACTCAAGAAGTATTGAAGATATCTTAATATCCTTTTAGATTCTGGTTCTTAAACTTTCCTTTTTATATCTTTTTTTATCTTATTTATCTTTTTTTAGATAGCCCTCGATTGTTCAATCCCAGAGATATGGAGATATTAATGGGACTCCATGAGTAAATTGGTAAATTGTACACATTTTCAGTGGTCAAAAACCAAATGCGGGTCACTTTTCATACAGCTGATACTTTTTTCTTTTAAAGAGGAATATCTAAAGAACAAATAATGTTGAAACTAGAAATGTATCTCATTTTATCATCTCAATTGCACAGAACATACCTGTCTAAGTGCGATAAATATTCCTTTTCCAAAGTTTGCATGCCTGTAACTCAAAAAGTTTTCAAGATATCTTAATATCCTTCTAGATTCTCATTCTTAATAAACTTTTCTTTTGGAATCTTCATTTTTAAGGCTCTATATAGTTCAGTCCCATAGATATTGAGACTCCATGGCCAAATTGTTGAATTTTACACATTTTCAATGGTCAAGAACCAAATGTAGGTAACTTTTCAAACAGCTGATAGTTATTGTGTTTAAAGAAGAATGTCTGAAGAACAAATAACACTGAAACTATAAATGTATCTTGTTTCCTTCTATCAAAACAATTGGATAACACACCTCTCTGAGTGCCAAAAACAAACATTTTTCTGAAGTTTACATGTCTTAATTCAAGAAATGTTAAAGATATCTTAATGACATTTTACATTCTTGTTTTTATGAAACTTCTGTAATCTTCATTTTTAAATCAAAGAAATCAACTTTTCAGTGGATTTCTGGTACTCAGAGATTTATGATTTATGCACTTCTTTTGATAGAGGGAAACAAGATACGTTTATAGTTTCAACACTACTTATTCTTCAGACATTCCTCTTTAAACACAATAAGTATCAGCTTTCGATCACTGAAAATGGGTAAAATTCAACAATTTTATCTATGGGACTGAACTATATAGAGCCTTAAAAATGAAGATTTCAAAAGGAAAGTTTATTAAGAATGAGAATTTAGAAGGATATTAAGACTTCTTGAAAACTTTGAGTTACAGGCATGCAAACTTTGGAAAAGGAATATTTATGGCACTCAGAAATGTTCTATGCAATTGAGTTGATAGAAAAATATGAGATACATTTCTAGTTTTAACATTATAAGTATCAGCTGTATGCAAAATGACCCACATTTGGTTTTTGACCACTGAAAATGTGTACAATTTACCAATTTACTCATGGAGCCCCATTAATATCTCCATATCTCTGGGATTGAACCATTGATAGCCTTTAAAATGAAGATACCAAATGAAAAGTTTGTTAAGAACCAGCATCTAAAAGGATATTAAGATATCTTTAATACTTCTTGAGTTACAGGCATGCAAACTTGAGGCAAAAAAAAAAAAAAAAACACAAGAATTGCTTTTTGTCATTTCTGTCAGGACTACTATTGTCAAATATGATTGATAATTGCATAAGAGTTTGGATTGGCGGTATGGTTCTGTTCTGGGCAAGAACTCTAAGAGCAGGGAGAGCAGTGATAACCCCCCTTAGGGTAAACAGAAAAGAACTAACATAAATGTATTGCAGATATCATTAATATCAATATTTTAATGTACAACATAATTCGAGAAATTAATCTGATTTAAGGGGAATCAGAAGGCCAAATCCTGACAGGACGAGAGGAGGAGCTGGGGATGGAGGAGGGAATTGTTTTGAATGGACTGATTGGAGTGTTTTTGAAGCTGCTGCCACTGATCTGGACGAGCTCACAGGGACTGTTACATCATATATCAGTTTCTGTGAGGATTTGTGCATTCCTACAAAGACTCATTTAACTTACAACAACGACAAACCGTGGTTCACTGCAAAACTCAGCCAGCTCCGTCAGGCCAAAGAAGATGCTCGCAGAAATGGGGACAGAGTCTTGTACAAACAGGCCAAATACACACTGGAAAAGGAGATCAGAGTGGCAAAGAGGAATTATTCCGATAAGCTTCGGAATCAGTTCTCTTCTAATGACACGGCTTCAGTGTGGAAAGGTCTGAAAGTCATCACCAATTACAAGACACCATCCCCCAGCTCTGTGGAGAATCAACAACTGGCAGACGATCTGAACGAGTTTTATTGCAGGTTTGAAAAATCACCATTCACACCTCCTGTAACCCCCGTCTCCCCCACAACTATAATTCAGTTCAGTGAAGATGACGTGCGCCAGGTCTTCAGAAAGAACAAGAGAAGAAAGGCACCAGGCCCAGACAGCGTTTCACCAGCCTGTCTAATTTGGCTATTTTGGCTTATCCCAAGGACATCGCTGGACCCTTACTGGACCCCCTGCAGTTTGCTTATCGAGCAAACAGGTCTGTGAATGATGCAGTCAATATGGGACTGCATTATGTTCTGCAGCATCTGGACAGACCAGGGACTTATGTGAGGATCCTGTTTGTGGACTTCAGCTCTGCTTTTAACACCATCATCCCATCACTCCTCCAGCCCAAATTAACTCAGCTCTCCATGCCCACCTCTGTCTGTCAGTGGATCACCAGCTTCCTGACAGACAGGCAGCAGCTAATGAGGCTGGGAAAATTCTCATCCAGCACCCGCACCATCAGCACCGGCGCCCCTCAGGGCTGTGTTCTCTCCCCACTGCTCTTCTCCCTCTACACCAATGACTGCATCTCTAAAGACCCCTCTGTCAAGCTCCTGAAGTTTGCAGATGACACCACACTGATCGGCCTCATCCAGGACGGTGACGAGTCTGCTTAAAGACTGGAGGTTGAACAGCTGGCTGTCTGGTGCAGTCTTAACAACCTGGAGCTCAACACGCTCAAGACAGTGGAGATGATCGTGGATGAAATTATCTGCACAATATCTGTGACTATCTGTGAGTTTTATGTGGACTTTATGTGGAAGCATGAATTGAATCATTGTTTGATTTTGGAGCAGATTTTGGTGAACAAAAGTGAGGTGACGGCAGCACTCGTCTCTTCTCCAACTGTAAATCACACACCTGTCATCAATTATCATACCAGTTAAGGACATGAATGGTTGATATTCATCTTTTCTTCTATAGTTTGCATTATCTGGTGTATCTTGGTATAAACTTCTGGATGTTACAGTTTTTCTCCATCGCTTTGACTCATTTTTTAAACAATTGTCACTGTTTGATGAACTCTATTGCATGTCTGCTAAATTTAATAACTCATCCAAAACATTTGATTCATGCTTCAAAACTTAGTTATTGTGTTACATGTACTATGAAAATTCAGTTGTTTGTCCATTTTTACACATTTCTTACATGTTGTCTTGTCATATATACACAGCCATGCCCAAAAAAAAAAACAAAAAAAAAAAACTTATGACAAAACCTGTGGTATTTCTTAGCCTTATGGAAATATTGACTATGACCATATTGCATACATTTCTTGTTCTTGCTGATGGCTAAATACTGCTGCTCTGCTGCCAGCAAAAGGTCATTACACGTTACATATTCCTCATACATATCTATGGTAAATTGCGACTTACAGACATTTGCATTTAGCTTTACAATATTGTTGTGAATAAAATGCTGTAATTAAAGTAAAGAACTAGTACATATTTACTGTTTTCTCTATAAAATGTTTGCACAATTAATGTCACTGTGGACCTGCTTACATTAGGCTATATTCTCCGACCATCTTCTTCCTTTGTAAGACTATAGTTTGCCTTAAGAAAAAGAAATTTATTCAAGTGTGCTATTAGTATACTTCTTTTAAACTAAAAATAAGAAAGTATACTTTCAGTCTACTTTTTATATACTTCTCAGAAATATACTTTATGTACTTCTGAGAAATATACTTAAAATTGCACTTAAGTATACTTGACTTATACTGACAGAAAAGTCTAAGTATATTTGGCCTATACTTGGACTCAGTCTTTTGATCGACATATACTTAAAAGTATATTTATAAAAGTATAGTATAAAAGTACATTGTTTGAAAATGTTGATTTATAAAGAAAACAGATATATTCCTAATTCTGAGTATCTGATCTTTTGTGTACAAAAATAAACCTCGTGATTCACACAATTCATCAAAAGTAAATTACATGCAAAAATAGCTCAACTCCGCTTAAACACTAAGCTTATGGTGTCCTTGTAAAGTATGTATAAACAATGGAGGAAACAAACAAAGAAAACAAAAAATGAAAAAAAAACGTACTCTGTTACTAACGTAACCTCGGTTCCCTTAGATTTGGAGTGAGTACTGCGTTGTACATCTTATTATACACAAGACGACGCATATGGGGAAAACTCCTTTTTCTCCGATTTCTGAAGCCTTTATTCAATCACGCAGTGTAACTGCACGGCCATTGGTTCGTGGAGTTAAAGTAAATGAACCAATGACGGCGCGGCAGAGCCGCACGAGCAAATGGTGAGCGAGCCTGCTTGAGCCCGCCAAAAGGGGTGGGGTATCGGGCTACACAAGCGGCCGTCTCACCATGGCAAATCGATTTAATTCGACTGAAGCGATGGCATGAGGCGTCCCGCGAGTAGCGCGGCAAAGTACGCAGTACTCATTCTGTATCTAAGGGAACCGAGGTTACGTTAGTAACCGAGTATGTTCCCTTTCGATACTACACTCGTACTGCGTCGTACGTCTTATTATACATAAGACAAGACGCATATGGGGACAGTTCAATCACGCCGTGCTACACAGGGGGATGACCGAGCATCGGGGCAGAGCGCTTGAAAAGGGCTCGCGACAGATACCCATAGGACAGGATAGCCCAGACAACGGGGACTGAAACACTGTAGTCATCCTCCCAAGCCCATAAGCCAAGGCACCAGCGGGGCATAGGATGCGTATAGGGGGCTCAGAATATAGTTATACCCGGAAATGGTCGGGGTCATAACAGAAAACCATAAGCTAGACACAGCAGTGAGGCTCATGCAGAAAGGACCTGCATCTGAGGCGCAGGAACGTCCAGATTATAAAACCTGACGAATGCGGATGGCGAGGCCAGCCAGCCGCCGCACAGATTTCGGTGATAGAACACCACAAGACCACGCCCACGGGGAGGCCATGCCTCTCGTGGAATACGCTCTCACACCTAAAGGGCAGTGAAGGCCTAAAGAGGAGTAAACGAGCGCTATAGCGTCGACTATCCATCTGGAAAGCCTGGGCTTCATGACCGGACGACCTTTCGTGCAGCCACTGAAGCAGACAAAAAGCTGTTCCGCCTGACGAAAGGAGGCGGAACGGTCAATGTAAGTTCTCAGGGCCCTGACAGGACAGAGTAGGTTCAACTCCTGGTCATCCTGGGAAGGAGGAAGAGTGGAGAGAACAACCATCTGCGCCCTAAAGGGGGTGGGGATAGGACCTTCAGGATGTATCCATGTCTTGGTTTCAGGACGACTTGAGTCGTTAAGCCGAATTCAAGACAAGAGGGGCTCACAGAGAGCGCCTGCAAATCTCCCACACACTTAACCGATGCTAAAGCTAGCAGTAAGGTGGTTTTCAGCGACAGGGGTCGTAAGTCGGCAGTCTGGATTGGTTCAACCTCCTGGATCCTTTCAGGAAGTAAACAACAAGGTTGTTTCTCCCTATCGACTGCCCTGCTATAGGAGCATGAGAGGCTGCTATAGCTGCGACATAGACCTACCCTGACATAGGGTAGAGGGAGTACGGCCTCTATCCATTAAGTCTTGAAGGAAGGACAATATCTGGGATATGTCACAAGTCAATGGGTCCTCGCCTCGGGCTGTGCACCAGGCGGCAAAGACGGACCATTTAAGAGAGTAGAGACGTCTCGTTGATGGAGCTCTAGCTTGTGAGATAGTGTTTAAGACATTCTTGCAGGCTCCCATTGAGAAACCACACATGAAGATCCCACAGCTCAGGTCTGGGATGCCATATCATTTCTCTCGCTTGAGAGAGGAGGCCCTGGCTCCATGGGCGATAGCTGAGACAGCTCCGAGAACCATGGTTGGGTCCTCCACAGAGAAGCCAGCAGGAAGACCTTGTGTGCACCCTCCCTGATTCATCTGATAACCTGGGGAATCAGAGCGATCAGAGGAAAAGCATAAAGGTGGAGGCTGGGCCAGTCATGGGCCAGCGCACCCCTGGCTTTTGAGAAATATATAAATAATTGTCTTCTGAGGCAAAGAGGTCGACCTCTGCCCTCCCGAAGACATCCCAAATTTTCTGAACTGTGCGGGGGTGGGGCGACCATTCCTCCGAGGGAAGGTTGCTCCAGGACAACATGTCCGCCCCTGTGTTCAGTACACCCTGTATATGCGCTGCTCTCAGTGAGAGCAGGTTGCATTGGGCCCACTCTAGGATGGTTTTCGCTAGAGTGAAGAGGGGCTTTGAAGAGAGCCCACCCTGGTGATTTATGAAGGACACCACCGTCATGCTGTCCGATCTGACCAAGACATGGTGTCCCACCAGGAGAGGAAGAAAGGCGTGGAGAGCTTGATATAGTGCCAAAGATTCCAAGTGCCAAAGGCCGGACGGTTGTCACACAGAGCTCCCCAACCCATCTTGGAGGCATGGGATTCGTCCAAGGGCCCAGGGTTGCGACGCACACCTGGCTCACCTTGAGCGAGCAACGACCACGTCGCCAGGCTTGGGATGGGCCCGTGGTTTCAGCCAGAACTGCAGCGGGTGCATACGAAGCAAGCCCTAACTTCGGGGATGGCCTGCCAGGGACTGGATTGGTTCTAGCACTGAGTCACTGTGAGGGACTGTGGTGCACACATGGGGTGGAAGAAGAATTTTGCTCTCTTTTTTGAGTATGTTTGTGTTTTATCTTGTCCACTACCACAGCGGTTATACACTTGGGCACTAGAACGGGCCCTTTGCGTGCAATAAACACATTTTCCCAGCACCCGGAATTGAACGAGGCCACTGGGAACACACACGAGGCTGTTTGGGTCAGTGAATGCGGCTTGCAGGGTGGGGCCAGCAAGCGAAGCGCTCAGTGATTCGGCATTTAATAACAAACACCAGAGAAATCTGCTTTCTCAGAATTAATACATTCCATGAGTCCCACCTGAGTCAGGTGAGAGCGTCATGTCATATTCAGCTGAGCGCTGTCAGCATTGAGCTTGTTCTAACACTCGTGTAGTGAGAGCACACTCCCTCAATGAACGCGGCTTGCGGGGGCGGGGCCGGCAAGTGAAGCGCTCAGAGTAGGGCTGGACGATTATGGCCTAAAATCAAAACCCCGATTAATTGAACATTTTACCTCGATTACGATGTTTTGGATTTTGATGTTGATATTGCTATTTACCTGTTCAAATAGGATATTTACTTGTTTGATTTATTGCCATATATTAATGATTGCTATGATGTGTTATCTACTTTTAAATAATACTAAATATGCTTGCAAAAAAATGCTAATGTTGTGTAAACTGCAACTCAGAATGATGTTGCATTCTGGTGTAATAGAGATAAGATGAAATGTGTAGAAGTTGTGAAAGTTGAAGTTCATGAACTGATTTTAACCAACCTGAAAGGTTAACAAGAAGGCATATGAGGATGAAGAGAGTATGTTGCAACCTCAAGAGGAGGTGAGCCAGACGAAGACTTCAGTGAAGAAGAGGAAGAGTGCTAGAAGATGACAACAGCGTAGGCGACAAAGGACGGACATCCGGCTTAGTAACCAAGAGAAACAGAGACTGATACGCTTACAGCAGGAAGATTGGATCAGAGACATTGGTCAATTGATGAGTAATATGAAGTTGGAATGTCCCAAAAATTAGTATAAAAGTCTGAAGAATAAAAGGCCTCCTCAGATGCTGCCTGCATTAAGCTTAGAAGGACACCCGATACCGTAACGAGGGGCGCTTAACAGCATCTCCAATATCACTGGGTAAAGCTAGGTTATAGAGCTTTTTAGCTTAAGCTGATTTAAGTTTTATTTTGTTTTATTTTGCATTAACTGCTTTGTATTGTAACCAATAAAAGATATTTTATTGTTACGTTTGCCTTCCGTGAGACTTTACTTATAACTAGAAACTGAGCCTCGATAAAAAACAACCACGAGATAGTCTTCTACGTCATTCCTGAAGAACTTCAACCTGCCGGCGGGTGACTATCTTATGGTTTAGACTAGATTTGACTTTCCTTACCCTACCTGAATAATCCTAGGGTTAAAAGGTGTACTATAAATGGTCACACCGATAAACAACGATTAATGAATGATTTGTTTCTGTTTTTTTTTTTTTTTGCCCTCATTGTCACACGTTGTTGTAACCAAGGATGAAACAGGATCTAAGTGCAGCAATTCACAGGTTTTAATGAACAGAACTCAGAATCAACAGAACAAAGAACAACAACGCATACACAACGGAGAACTGACAAAGAACAGACTGAAACACAGGGCTTAAATACACTGAATAAACAAAGGAACTAATAAACTAGACACACCTGAACAAAAGTAACTCAATAAGTAACCATAGCAACCAACAGGCATGGCGGCAATCTTGACCGTGGCGTGGCGGCGGCCATCTTATGACGATGCTCTGGAGTGGCGGCCATCTTGCGACGATGCTCTGGAGTGTGGCGGCCATCCTGATATGATAGTCAGGGGCTGGAGCTTTGGTTTCCTCCTCACTCTCCACGATGGTAAAGGGGGATCCGTTGTGGACAAGTACCCACTCAACAAAATCCTGTTAGCTCCCCGAGGCCCATCTCCGAGCAGGCGTTCTTTGGTCTCAGCATTGAGACCTGCCCGGAAAAACACACAGAGGCTGGTGTCATCATAATGCACGAAAGGAACAAAATCCAAATACCTCTGTGTGTGGGCCTCGAGGGACAGATCCCCCTGGGAGAGGAGGAGAATTTTGTACTGCTGCTAGATCCATATTATCGGTCAGTTCTTCTGTCACACGTTGTTGTAGCCAAGGATGAAACAGGATCTAAGTGCAGCAATTCACAGGTTTTAATGAACAGAACTCAGAATCAACAGAATCAAATCAAAGAACTCAAAGAACAAAGAAATCAAAGAAACAAACTCTAGACATGAACAACTAAACAGAACAAAACTCAGACGTTACACTCATAGTTCACTGACAAGGTTTGTACTGTAAATATGTTTTAATATTAAAGGTGGGATATTTTTTCCTATTGAAAGAGTGATTGACATAACAGCTCACTTTCAGCAGTTATTTTATCTATGGTTCTTAACATTTGTTACAGATTTCTGCTCGTTGTAAATCAGATAGATAAATTAGCACAGTACCAGTACGTAATGACAGCGATTGCGTGTGTGAATTAGTCATACCGTCTCTCTATTAATTGTGAAGCTGTGGGTTGTAAATAGTTCCTTCAAAAGTATAAAAATACATGCTATAATAAGTTGAGTTTCTAAGCTACTTTAGTGATAAATCACAGGACAGCGCTGACAACTAGTTTCTGCGTTCCTCTCTGTGTGCGTGATCTTCACGTTTTGCGCAGCTACTGTTTGTATGAGTGTTCGTGCCACAATGCAGCTGCGCAAGCACGGTAGCTCGATATAATACACATCTGATCGTCTACAATCGCTTGAATGTCCAAACTGGCAAACCTTAAAACACATACTGACAAAGTTTAGTGAAGATGCAAGGCTCACTGCTTGCGCGCCATTTCTATGTGTTGACTTGGTGTTCACCTCCGTGTTGCTTTCATGCCACTGACTGGACGGGGCAGAGTCAGGTGGCTACACACGTGGTAGTATGTTTTTAAGGGGGAAGTATTAACAGGATTAAAAAAAACGAAATAACCAACAGAGACAAACAGAGACTGATACGCTTACAGCAGGAAGATTGGATCAGAGACATTGGTCAATTGATGAGTAATATGAAGTTGGAATGTCCCAAAAATTAGTATAAAAGTCTGAAGAATAAAAGGCCTCCTCAGATGCTGCCTGCATTAAGCTTAGAAGGACACCCGATACCGTAACGAGGGGCGCTTAACAGCATCTCCAATATCACTGGGTAAAGCTAGGTTATAGAGCTTTTTAGCTTAAGCTGATTTAAGTTTTATTTTGTTTTATTTTGCATTAACTGCTTTGTATTGTAACCAATAAAAGATATTTTATTGTTACGTTTGCCTTCCGTGAGACTTTACTTATAACTAGAAACTGAGCCTCGATAAAAAACAACCACGAGATAGTCTTCTACGTCATTCCTGAAGAACTTCAACCTGCCGGCGGGTGACTATCTTATGGTTTAGACTAGATTTGACTTTCCTTACCCTACCTGAATAATCCTAGGGTTAAAAGGTGTACTATAAATGGTCACACCGATAAACAACGATTAATGAATGATTTGTTTCTGTTTTTTTTTTTTTTTTTTGCCCTCATTGTCACACGTTGTTGTAACCAAGGATGAAACAGGATCTAAGTGCAGCAATTCACAGGTTTTAATGAACAGAACTCAGAATCAACAGAACAAAGAACAACAACGCATACACAACGGAGAACTGACAAAGAACAGACTGAAACACAGGGCTTAAATACACTGAATAAACAAAGGAACTAATAAACTAGACACACCTGAACAAAAGTAACTCAATAAGTAACCATAGCAACCAACAGGCATGGCGGCAATCTTGACCGTGGCGTGGCGGCGGCCATCTTATGACGATGCTCTGGAGTGGCGGCCATCTTGCGACGATGCTCTGGAGTGTGGCGGCCATCCTGATATGATAGTCAGGGGCTGGAGCTTTGGTTTCCTCCTCACTCTCCACGATGGTAAAGGGGGATCCGTTGTGGACAAGTACCCACTCAACAAAATCCTGTTAGCTCCCCCGAGGCCCATCTCCGAGCAGGCGTTCTTTGGTCTCAGCATTGAGACCTGCCCGGAAAAACACACAGAGGCTGGTGTCATCATAATGCACGAAAGGAACAAAATCCAAATACCTCTGTGTGTGGGCCTCGAGGGACAGATCCCCCTGGGAGAGGAGGAGAATTTTGTACTGCTGCTAGATCCATATTATCGGTCAGTTCTTCTGTCACACGTTGTTGTAGCCAAGGATGAAACAGGATCTAAGTGCAGCAATTCACAGGTTTTAATGAACAGAACTCAGAATCAACAGAATCAAATCAAAGAACTCAAAGAACAAAGAAATCAAAGAAACAAACTCTAGACATGAACAACTAAACAGAACAAAACTCAGACGTTACACTCATAGTTCACTGACAAGGTTTGTACTGTAAATATGTTTTAATATTAAAGGTGGGATATTTTTTCCTATTGAAAGAGTGATTGACATAACAGCTCACTTTCAGCAGTTATTTTATCTATGGTTCTTAACATTTGTTACAGATTTCTGCTCGTTGTAAATCAGATAGATAAATTAGCACAGTACCAGTACGTAATGACAGCGATTGCGTGTGTGAATTAGTCATACCGTCTCTCTATTAATTGTGAAGCTGTGGGTTGTAAATAGTTCCTTCAAAAGTATAAAAATACATGCTATAATAAGTTGAGTTTCTAAGCTACTTTAGTGATAAATCACAGGACAGCGCTGACAACTAGTTTCTGCGTTCCTCTCTGTGTGCGTGATCTTCACGTTTTGCGCAGCTACTGTTTGTATGAGTGTTCGTGCCACAATGCAGCTGCGCAAGCACGGTAGCTCGATATAATACACATCTGATCGTCTACAATCGCTTGAATGTCCAAACTGGCAAACCTTAAAACACATACTGACAAAGTTTAGTGAAGATGCAAGGCTCACTGCTTGCGCGCCATTTCTATGTGTTGACTTGGTGTTCACCTCCGTGTTGCTTTCATGCCACTGACTGGACGGGGCAGAGTCAGGTGGCTACACACGTGGTAGTATGTTTTTAAGGGGGAAGTATTAACAGGATTAAAAAAAACGAAATAACCAACATGGGAAAATTACGTCGGTTAGAGTTCTGAATTTCGGTTTTGATTACTTTTCGATTAATCGTCCAGCCCTAGCTCAGAGGTTCAGCATTTAATAAACACCAGAGAGATATGCTCTTTCAGTGTTAATATATACCATGAGTCTCACCTGAGTCAGGGGAGAGTGTCATGTCATATTCAGCTGAGCGCTGTCAGCATTGAGCTCGTTTTCGTGCTCTTGTAGTGAGAGCACTTCCTCAATGAACGCGGCTTGGGGGGGCGGGGCCGGCAAGCGAAGCGCTCATAGGTTCGGCATTTAATAACAAACACCAGAGAAATATGCTCTTTCAGAGTTAATATATTCCATGAGTCTCACCTGAGTCAGGGGTGAGCTTCATGTCATATACAGCTGAGTGCTGTCAGTATTGAGCTCGTTGTAGCGCCCTCATCGTGAGAGCACACGCACTCAATGAACGCAGCTCGTGGGGGTGTGGCCGGCAAACGACACGCTCAGAGATTGGGCATGTTACAACAAATGCTGGAGAAATACACTCTTTTAGAGTGAATAAATATTCCAAGAGTCTCACCTGAGTCGGGGAGAGCTTCATGTCATATTCAGCTGAGTGCTGTCAGCATTGAGCTCGCTCTCGCGCCTTTCTCAAACAACGCGGCTTGCGGGGGTGTGGCCGGCAAGCGGCACGCTCAGAGATTCAGCATTTTGCAACAAACACTGGAAAATGCACTCTTTTAGGGTGAATATATATATACCATGAGTCTCGCCTGAGTCAGGGAAGAACGTCATGTCATATTCAGCTGAGCACAGTAGTGAAAACACAGTGAGCGTGGCTTCTGCGTGGGACTTTCCCAGACATTGCACGGACTCACTGTGCCCGTGACATTTGCATTTTAAAAAATTAGGTCTTATATTTATTGGCAGAGCGTCGAGAGAGCTGCAGGCTGCTCGTGGGCGGCGGCTGTTAGAGAGCGGCGAGCTGATCAAACTGCTGCAGAGCGGCGAGCTGATCAGCGGCGAATTCCAGCTGCTTGCAAGTGAAGGCGGCTTCAAGTCTCGTAGGATCAAGCGAAGAGATGATATCTGCGTCACTGAAGGAGAATGAATGAATGATTTGCCATGGTGAGACGGCCACTTGTATAGTCCGATACCCCGCCTCTTTTGGCGGGCTCGAGCGGGCTCGCTCACCATTGGCTCACGCAGCTCTACTGCGCCGTCATTGGTTAATTTACTTTAACTCCACAAACCAATGGCCATGCAGTTACACTGCGTGATTGAATAAAGGCTTCAGAAATCGGAGAAAAAGGAGTTTTCCCCATATGCGTCTGAGCGCAGTATGAGTGTAGTATTGAAAGGGAACTAGTCCGCCCAAAGGGCCGTTCCCATTCCTTTTGGCCCAAGTACCAATTCAAATACCTGGAAGGACTAGACAATATACCCAAATCCAAACATTCAAACCAAAAAATAAACTGAACTCAAATACAACAAGAGCAACAAATGGGCTCTGTAGAGCTGAAACACACACATTAAAATACCTTTATTATTTATATCAAGACAAACACCACCTATTAAAACACTTTAGTACTCCAAACAAACTCATAAACAAACTCATACCTATGTCAAAGACCCAAAAGACAGCACATGCGAACCTCTCGCATATGAACCAATGGGCTCCATAGAGCTGAAATACATGCATTAAAACACCTTTATTATTCTTCCTAAACCAAACACCACATATTAAAACACTAAGGTTTCAAATAAACTCATACCTATCTCCGAGATCCAAGAAAATCCATATGCGAACCTCTTGCAAGCAAACAGTAAAAGTGTCAATCTATTTCCGCCGGCCAGAAACAAACGCACTTACCGTTCTCGTTCCTACTGCTGATTTTTATACATAGCTAACCACACCCCCTAGATGTTGCCTGCCACAATTCTATCAAACCCTGGTGCATTTGATTTCATCTTACGTCATGACAAACAAGCACGGCGCATGACAGAAAACAAAACGCGGGTCAATATATTGTGTTTTTTATTCATTTGGTGCTATTTTGTGCAGATGAGTAATCAACACTTGGGCTTACTGTATGTGCGTCGCATAAGGTGGCTTTCTGCTGCTTGCAAACAGACTCTTGAGGAGACAGTGGATTGTCATTCATTCGCCCTGATTGCACTCGCTATGTGCGAACACACTGCAGACTTACTCTCTCTCGTATCCAAGGTAAATCATCAACCCTATCATCCCTTACATGTGTTTTATTGCACTATATATTGTAATCGCAGGTTTCTTTACTTCCTGAACAAGTGCACACCTGAGTCCGTGTTGCTTTCACATTCACGCGAACCGCGCCACAGTTTGAGTGCAACCGAACTCAGACCACTTCCTTCAGGTAGTCTCGGGTTCGGTACCCAAATCCACATGACAGCTTTCACATTAACAATTTTTCATGTGAACCGTGCCTTGTTTCGAACTAAAAGGCCAGTGTGAAAGCACCCTTAATGAGCAAGTCAGTTCTTTCAAACTGATTTTCCAAAAGACAGATACAAAGGTGTGTCCTTATAGGCTACTGAAAACTCAATTATGTAGTAATTTCCTACTTTTAATTATGAGGATAATGAAATGGATTAGCATTGGTCGCAAATCCGTCGCATTTTAGAATGATTTCTGAAGGATCATGTGACACTGAAGACTGGAGTAGGCCTAATGATGCTGAAAATTCAGCTTTGATCACAGGAATAAATTACAGTTTACAAAAAAGAAAACAACTATTTTAATCGGTATTAATATTTCACTGTTTTTACTGTATTTTTGATTAAATAAATGCAGCCTTGGTGAGCAGAAGAGACTTAAACAAACATTAAACAAACCTCTGAACGCTCGTGTGTGTCTGTGTCCGGTCTGCATTTCTCTCGTCCGACTGTGACGCTGACGCTGCTGTGTCCGGCAGGGAGAGTGAGAGAGAGTCAGTGTTTCTGAGGGGAGTTTCACTTCAGTAGTAGCGGAGGAGCCGACAAAAACACCACACAGATTCCCTTTATAAAGACTAGCGAAAACGACTCACACTTGACACGGATTCAGGAGCATAAACAAGCACATCAATGCTGCTCATCCCGGGCCGGGCTTTGCTTCTCTCTCTCCTCCTGACAGGCTCGCAGGTAAATGTGTTTGTGTGGAAATGCGACAGCTAACAGTGGACCTCTATCTAGTCAGTGTGCTGGAGAATAACTCGCGATGTTTTCCGCACAGAAGCGCTTCAGTCGCGGAACTGATGCAGATACAGCGAGATAGTGATGGAGGAAACGCCTGGGGAAGTTAATTTTATTATGGCGTCATGAAAAATGTATATTATTGTCAAGCGATTGTCAGGGGACTGTGAAACTTTCATCTCCCTTCAGATTTAAAATCAGTTGTTTCACACCCACTTTGATGTGAAACATACTCAGTTTTGGGCCTCTAAAGGTTATACGGATAACATTAGCAGGATTGCCAAGTTTACGACTGTTACAAGAGTAAATGTGTGGTAAACTGATATTAGGCACACTGTGAAACAATCCAAACTGACTTTAGTTTAATTGCTGTCTGAAATTCAAAAGTAAAAACAGCGGTGCCAAAGTTACAATTAAGTTTTCGAGTTTATTAAAAAAAAAAAAAAAAAAAAAACTTTTTCGAGTTTATTGCACTCTTTCAAGCACTTTGAATTTTCATTACTAATGAAGAAATTCAATTTGAAAACTATAAATCCAGTGAACATGACAGAAATTATTGTTACAAGTTAAATGAGAACAAAGATGGTGTAATACCAATATCAAAATCATGAAAAGAGAACTTGTTTACTGTGTGCCTCTGTCAATCAATCAATCAATCAATCAATCAATCAAAACAGGTTGCTGAAATGGCATGAAGGAGACCCAATATTAGTTTATTTGTCATTAGTAACAAAACTGTAGTAGGCTAACTGTGCCTATTAAGGGGTTTCATTTCTCATGTTATTTTCTTAAACTATCTTGTGCTTTAAACAGATTTTAGTCAGAATACGACTGCAGTTTCGGGTTAATCTCTTTGGCTTTATTACCTGAATAATCTGAATGTGTGAACAGCAGCACTAAAGCAGGAGGTGATTGTTTGTGTGTTGATGAGTGTTTGTTGTGTTTTGTAGTTTCTGGACGCAGAGGACAGAGACAGCGGTGTGTGCCGGCCGGGTTTCTCTGAGGATTCATACACCACAGTGATTCCTGAAGCTGTGCTGCTGCCGGGACAGCCCGTCTTCACCGGTAAACATGAGACCTTCAGACACACAGCGCTGTTCCTCTGTGAACATCAGCTCGTACAAACTACAGCTATGTGACCCTGCTCGAAAATTCATATCAGTCACACACAAAAGGGTGCACTGCGCACGTTCGTTTAGTGCAAGGAAAGGTGGGACATAACTGTGAATACAAGTTAAAACAATGAAAATCAGTGACTGCTTTTTGGAAAAAATAAAATAATGTTTAAATAAAAGTTAAAATAATGAATTCTAACATTGAAACACAACACCTAATATGTATATATAAAACACAAACAAATACAAATATAAGTAATAAATACAAATGTATGATCTTTTTTAATTGCTTTGGTTTTATTTTCTCAAGCAAGTAGTTTTAGTACTAATCTCACAACAAAAATGCACTCAAACAGTTCAGCATGTTTTCAATCACGTCAGTACAACACTCAGTCACAAAGTATTCTTTTCTCTGCACATAACCAGTGTTTCATCTATATGAATGTTTAATTCACTGTTACTAAACTAAATTAACTAAATAATGCTATTACTGTCAAACTTTGTTCTCATGCCGTCTAACACATTTATCTCTATTATTTCATCCAGATGACGGTTAATCAGTGAATCATTTGGTACATCTATATATTTCTACAGATACAGATTCATTCTATAGAACTTGTTTGTAATTTCCAAATAGACAAGAGTTAGTGAGAGTGTTTAAAATTCACCACTTGCTTGTGACTATAGTACCAAAGTAAAATAAATAAATAAATAAAATAAATAACTTTTTGACAATATGGTCGGCAAATGATCAGAGAGTTAAAGTTGTTGAGGATCTGGAAAAGAAGTTTAAAAAAGGAGGTTTGGAATGAGATTCAAAATGACAGATAAAATGTTTATTATATCCTCAGCATGATTCAGTGAATCAAAGCAGACCAGCTTATCCAGACCAAACGAACCAAGTGTTATATAAATATTGTTATTTTTGACCACCAGAAGTTTGCCTACATCTTCTTAATAGTTTGGGAACATACCATGAGATCTACAAATTATGCAAATTACTGTGTTCGTGTTTTTTTTCCTGCTTTTTATTACTTTGTTGCTTTGTCTTTATTATGCTGCTGTTGTTGTGTTTGTTGTCCTTGTCAGTTATTTGTCATGTGGTGATCATTCACAGCTAATCTTTAACGTAATCTTTATTCGGTTGTCATCAGTAATGTAATTTATGTGTTAAATATGGGGATCATATCCGACTGAGATTCCCAGGAGCATTTGTGGATCTGTTGTGTGCATGTGTGGTGATTATGATACTGTTTTCGGTCAACACGTGTCTCATCAACTAAACTCAAGCTCTCTGGTTAGACATCAGTATCAGGAAACGGTTATATGGAAACATTTATATTTATCCATCTCAAAGTTTATGTCATGTTCATGGGATCTGTTAAAGTAGCGGTTTCTGTTCAGATTTTTGTATGCTCCATACTTGCACCTATCTGCCGTAACTTTTGGACATGACAGCAATGATCAAGCAGTTCAAAACAATCCTGGAAATCCTGTATGCAGACATGCTGAAACGGGCAGTTGTGTGATTGTTTTGGGTGGGATTGATTGAAGTCGACTGGCCTCAGCGCTGTCCACGGTGACTCTGAGTCCAGGGCACAACTGCGCCAGACAAAATAAACAATACAACTACAAAAATACATTTTTCAGGGTGTAACGTCATGATTGACAGCTGTGCTAGCGAATGAGTCTTGGGTAGCAGGAATGTGGGCGGGACCTTGATCCCGCAGCTCCACCTTAGGATCACTAATTACGTCATGGGCAACGACCGTTTCTGGGATATTTTGACTTCATTTTTCTACAGTGGAAGGATATGGATCATCTGTTTTACAGTCTATAGTTACATTTTGCTACCTTTCTTCCTGCTGCTGTGACTAAATTTAGCCAGAGCTCTCACTGGGAATGAAGGGAACTCTGAAAAGATTTAGACTGGCTAATGGAATAAATGGGTCAGGTTGCTTTATAATGATTTACAGGCAGAAGTAAAACATAATCAAATTAAGTAGGTATATAGGCAGATGCCAAGGGTGTCCATTGTCTCCTTTATCATTCTTATTTGCAGTTGAACCCCTTGCAATTGCAATTCAGAATAGTTCAGATATGAAAGGTGTAACAGTAGGTGAAAGGGAACAACACTTTTCTTTTTTCACAGAAGATATTGTGGTATTTCTTAGAAGTTTACAGGCTTCTATTCAAACATGTAATAATACAACAGCGTTATGATATTTTTTCAAGCTCTACAATTGATAACAATAATAGATAACAAAATAGTGCCTTGTTATTATAAAACTCATTATAAAATAAATTATTAATCATGATTACTATTGCTGACTATCTTGAAGACTGTAAATTTCGCCGCTGAGTAGGGGAAACTAACTTGTTGGACATGCTTGCTTGCAATGATCACGGATCCAGAGACTTCGTTTCTAAATTTATTTGCACAAGAAACAAACAAGATCGTGCATCCAATACATGCATCCAAAAGTCATGATAAACTCCAATATTAGCTTTAGCGGTCAGCAAAAATAAGCCTTCCCCCGTCACCCTCTCTCCATGAACAAACACACAGGTGAACACAGGATATACTTTTACTACTTCCACCACCACCAGGTGCAGTAATCACCATAAGTGACCAAAAAAAATGTGTTCAAAATAATAAAACTATACCAGGCTCTTACAATTACTCTCATTTAAATATATGTATATATATACAGGTGCTGGTCATATAATTAGAATATCATCAAAAAGTTGATTTATTTCACTAATTCCATTCAAAAAGTGAAACTTGTATATTATATTCATTCATTACACACAGACTGATATATTTCAAATGTTTATTTTTTTTAATGTTGATGATTATAACTGACAACTAAGGAAAATCCCAAATTCAGTATCTCAGAAAATTAGAATATTACTTAAGACCAATACAAAGAAAGGATTTTTAGATATCTTGGCCAACTGAAAAGTATGAACATGAAAAGTATGAGCATGTACAGCACTCAATACTTAGTTGGGGCTCCTTTTGCCTGAATTACTGCAGCAATGCGGCGTGGCATGGAGTCGATCAGTCTGTGGCACTGCTCAGGTGTTATAAGAGCCCAGGTTGCTCTGGTAGTGGCCTTCAGCTCTTCTGCATTGTTGGGTCTGGCATATCGCATCTTCCTCTTCACAATACCCCATAGATTTTCTATGGGGTTAAGGTCAGGCGAGTTTGCTGGCCAATTAAGAACAGGGATACCATGGTCCTTAAACCAGGTACTGGTAGCTTTGGCACTGTGTGCAGGTACCAAGTCCTGTTGGAAAATGAAATCTGCATCTCCATAAAGTTGGTCAGCAGCAGGAAGCATGAAGTGCTCTAAAACTTCCTGGTATACGGCTGCGTTGACCTTGGACCTCAGAAAACACAGTGGACCAACACCAGCAGATGACATGGCACCCCAAACCATCACTGACTGTAGAAACTTTACACTGGACCTCAAGCAACGTGGATTGTGTGCCTCTCCTCTCTTCCTCCAGACTCTGGGACCCTGATTTCCAAAGGAAATGCAAAATTTACTTTCATCAGAGAACATAACTTTGGACCACTCAGCAGCAGCCCAGTCCTTTTTGTCTTTAGCCCAGGCGAGACGCTTCTGACGCTGTCTGTTGTTCAAGAGTGGCTTGACACAAGGAATGCGACAGCTGAAACCCATGTCTTGCATACGTCTGTGCGTAGTGGTTCTTGAAGCACTGACTCCAGCTGAAGTCTGAAGTCAGCTGTCGCATTCCTTGTGTCAAGCCACTCTTGAACAACAGACAGCGTCAGAAGCGTCTCGCCTGGGCTAAAGACAAAAAGGACTGGACTGCTGCTGAGTGGTCCAAAGTTATGTTCTCTGATGAAAGTAAATTTTGCATTTCCTTTGGAAATCAGGGTCCCAGAGTCTGGAGGAAGAGAGGAGAGGCACACAATCCACGTTGCTTGAGGTCCAGTGTAAAGTTTCCACAGTCAGTGATGGTTTGGGGTGCCATGTCATCTGCTGGTGTTGGTCCACTGTGTTTTCTGAGGTCCAAGGTCAACGCAGCCGTATACCAGGAAGTTTTAGAGCACTTCATGCTTCCTGCTGCTGACCAACTTTATGGAGATGCAGATTTCATTTTCCAACAGGACTTGGCACCTGCACACAGTGCCAAAGCTACCAGTACCTGGTTTAAGGACCATGGTATCCCTGTTCTTAATTGGCCAGCAAACTCGCCTGACCTTAACCCCATAGAAAATCTATGGGGTATTGTGAAGAGGAAGATGCGATATGCCAGACCCAACAATGCAGAAGAGCTGAAGGCCACTATCAGAGCAACCTGGGCTCTTATAACACCTGAGCAGTGCCACAGACTGATCGACTCCATGCCACGCCGCATTGATGCAGTAATTCAGGCAAAAGGAGCCCCAACTAAGTATTGAGTGCTGTACATGCTCATACTTTTCATGTTCATACTTTTCAGTTGGCCAAGATTTCTAAAAATCCTTTCTTTGTATTGGTCTTAAGTAATATTCTAATTTTCTGAGATACTGAATTTGGGATTTTCCTTAGTTGTCAGTTATAATCATCAAAATTAAAAGAAATAAACATTTGAAATATATCAGTCTGTGTGTAATGAATGAATATAATATACAAGTTTCACTTTTTGAATGGAATTAGTGAAATAAATCAACTTTTTGATGATATTCTAATTATATGACCAGCACCTGTATATATGTCCCTATATAAAATTCTTAACATACAGTTGTATTAATGTATTTTTAACTTATGTCCATATGTAATTAAAAAAATAATTAAAAAAACGAATTAATTAATAACAAAAAAAAGTATCAAGAATCCTTTTGGAATCGGATCGTGACTCCTAGAATCGGGATCAGATCGGATCGTGAGGTGCCTAAAGATTCCATTTCCCACCCCTAAGATACATAAGGTCTACTAAAATGTGATTTCATTTTTTTCCCCTCATATCGCGATATAATATCGATATCGTCTGGACAGTGGGAAATATCGTAATATGAATTTTAGCTCATATCGCCCACCCCTAGTTCGCTCGCAGATTTAGTAGCAGCAGATGTCATGAAGGACTGGCTGTATGACATTTTGATTCCAGCTGAATTTCACAGTCAACATGGCTAAACTCCAACATACATGTTTGTCTTCACATCATCAGCGTTTTTTTTTTTTTTTTTTTTTTTGCAGTGCAGAGAGAGCGGGAGCTCATGGTTGCCACATTGAGAAGATTAAGTAAAACGCTGGGCAGAAAATGTATCCTTAAGAGAAAAGCTTTGGGGCATTTATTCTTTTGACATCTGGCAACCCCAAACAGGAAAGCTAGTGGAAGCTTGTTACCAATGCAAGATAATGTGAATGTCTAAATCATTTTTATTTTCAGGACAAATAATCAGCAGGGCAAATATTGCGACATTTTTTTTAATTAATCAAGAGAAGCAGAAATCCTTATCACAATTAAAATAGGATTAATCATGCAGCCCTATGTATAGAGAAGGTATACTGATGTCATTTCAACAGCTGTGGGAAAATATCATCTCCCTTTATATAAATTTACAGATTAGGAGTTTTATGTACTCTGAAATGAGAACTTTTTCAGAACCAACATTGTCAACCATAGAAAATCACACTTTAAAACACTTATGGTAATTGGAAGTGTCGATTTATCCTTGTTTTAAAATATATACTTTTAGAAGGATCAAAAGAAAATTCTTTATCTTACTTATCAGCATGGAAGAACGATCTTCAGAAAGATATTCCTAAAGAAGAATGGAGAGAATCTTGTCGATTTGCCCAAACCCATCGCATTAACACTAGAAGCAAATTACTGCAGCACATATGGCTCTTCAGGGCCTACATTTCCCCTGTCAAATTACATTTTAAACTGATGAAAAGCTTGTTTTTCTATATAAACGTGCTAGACAGGCATCTTTGTCCACTGTGCTGTCTTTGCTTTTTCAGTGTCTTGCTGCTTTTTAAGCTCCTCGCACATGATCACAGTGAAACTCTGTTCAGAAGCTCTGAGCGTCTGATGAGAACAGCACAAACAGGCTGAGGATATTGCTTAGCATGTGTGGTCCTGTCCTCATTCGTTTGTTGTTTAATTGTTGCTCAAGGGACATTAATGAAGTTGTTCCTGATGAATTCCTGCTGTAGTTTGTTGGAGTCACATTCCAGGTTCATGTGCTCATTGAGACAATTCGACTGCAGAGTTGCTCTAAAAATATGTTGCAGCCGTGTGTTCGTGTGTCCTGTCACTGGAGAATGTAACGGCGCTGGTCAGTCTCATAAATAACGGATTATCTAATCGTTCATTTGTTTATCACAGAGAGGTGGTTATTAATCTGACACAGGGCTGATAATGGAGCACTTTCAGTAAGTGGGTTTGGGTCACATGAAATACGACACTTCACAAGGCTGAATAAAACAGAATAAAGAATAGAAATACCGTAGAAATTAAATGTTGACTTGTGCACTGGTATTTCTTGAGATAGTCGGAGGTTGACAGTGTTGACCATGATGGTTATTCCTGACCTGACTGACTAGTGCTTTGATTCTTAGTTAGTTTCTTTTAATGATTTGAAATACTTTTGTGAAGATGCCATGTCCTGTGGCGGAACATGCCATCAAAAACATGTTAATTTATAAATGCCAGTATATATATATATACAAACCCGATTCCAAAAAAGTTGGGACACTGTACAAATTGTGAATAAAAAAGGAATGCAATAATTTACAAATCTCATAAACTTATATTTTATTCACAATAGAATATAGATAACATATCAAATGTTGAAAGTGAGACATTTTGAAATGTCATGCCAAATATTGGCTCATTTTGGATTTCATGAGAGCTACACATTCCAAAAAAGTTGGGACAGGTAGCAATAAGAGGCCGGAAAAGTTAAATGTACATATAAGGAACAGCTGGAGGACCAATTTGCAACTTATTAGGTCAATTGGCAACATGATTGGGTATAAAAAGAGCCTCTCAGAGTGGCAGTGTCTCTCAGAAGTCAAGATGGGCAGAGGATCACCAATTCCCCCAATGCTGCGGCGAAAAATATCAGAAAGGAGTTTCTCAGAGAAAAATTGCAAAGAGTTTGAAGTTATCATCATCTACAGTGCATAATATCATCCAAAGATTCAGAGAATCTGGAACAATCTCTGTGCGTAAGGGTCAAGGCCGGAAAACCATACTGGATGCCCGTGATCTTCAGGCCCTTAGACGGCACTGCATCACATACAGGAATGCTACTGTAATGGAAATCACAACATGGGCTCAGGAATACTTCCAGAAAACATTGTCGGTGAACACAATCCACCGTGCCATTCGCCGTTGCTGGCTAAAACTCTATAGGTCAAAAAAGAAGCCATATCTAAACATGATCCAGAAGCGCAGGCGTTTTCTCTGGGCCAAGGCTCATTTAAAATGGACTCTGGCAAAGAGGAAAACTGTTCTGTGGTCCGACGAATCAAAATTTGAAGTTCTTTTTGGAAAACTGGGACGCCATGTCATCCGGACTAAAGAGGACAAGGACAACCCAAGTTGTTATCAGCACTCAGTTCAGAAGCCTGCATCTCTGATGGTATGGGGTTGCATGAGTGCGTGTGGCATGGGCAGCTTACACATCTGGAAAGGCACCATCAATGCTGAAAGGTATATCCAAGTTCTAGAACAACATATGCTCCCATCCAGACGTCGTCTCTTTCAGGGAAGACCTTGCATTTTCCAACATGACAATGCCAGACCACATACTGCATCAATTACAACATCATGGCTGCGTAGAAGAAGGATCCGGGTACTGAAATGGCCAGCCTGCAGTCCAGATCTTTCACCCATAGAAAACATTTGGCGCATCATAAAGAGGAAGATGCGACAAAGAAGACCTAAGACAGTTGAGCAACTAGAAGCCTGTATTAGACAAGAATGGGACAACATTCCTATACCTAAATTTGAGCAACTTGTCTCCTCAGTCCCCAGACGTTTGCAGACTGTTATAAAAAGAAGAGGGGATGCCACACAGTGGTAAACATGGCCTTGTCCCAACTTTTTTGAGATGTGTTGATGCCATGAAATTTAAAATCAACTTATTTTTCCCTTAAAATGATACATTTTCTCAGTTTAAACATTTGATATGTCATCTATGTTGTATTCTGAATAAAATATTGAAATTTGAAACTTCCACATCATTGCATTCCTTTTTTATTCACAATTTGGACAGTGTCCCAACTTTTTTGGAATCGGGTTTGTAAAAATATATATATATATATATATATATATATATATATATGTTAGTGCACAGGTTATTTTGGGCATGATGATGCAAGCATAAGATTTAAAGTTCAGTAGATGAGTTTATTTCTTTCTAAACAAAACAATTTATCATATTAATGTGTGCTAATAATTATTATACGTTAATAATTCCTATGTTTATCCACGGCTCAGTGTCTGTCTCCAACGGACTAGAGTAATATTATAATTCTCTCAGACAAACGTGTTCTCTTCATTAAAGTGAAGGGTGATCAGATATCACACCCTAGTCTAATATATACAGCAACCTCGGTTATTGTGCTTTGGGTTAGAGAAAATATTCTCAAAACATGCTGCTTAAAATGCAATATAATAAGCAGACATGACAAAACTGTACTAGGAGAACAAAAATAAGAGAAACGGATATTACCAATATCCTACAAAAATATTTACATTATTACAAATTGGTTGACGGAATAAAAACAATAAACTATATAATAGACACTGAATAAGTCAACAGAAAGTAAATTAGTTTAATTTTTTAATTAAATTTAATTATGCTTTAAGTTTAAACTCACAGAAATGAAAATGTTAGTAAATGCAGAGAGAGAGATAAGATCACAGCTTATTGCTTTATAATATAATTAGTGTGACCAGATTTGGGAAAATATGAGAGGATTTCTTCTGCACCAGGGAACACACGTGGAAAAGGGTTTCTTGAGTGTCAGGTGATGTTTCTTCAGAAGTTATTTTCATGTGCCACCTTGAACAGAAGTGAGAAACAGATAAAACACGCTTAAGCTCACTCATTAGGTCTGGTTGTCGGTACTAACTGGCTTATGGAGTACTTTAAACACCTGACTGGTTTTGTGCTCATCTGACTTTTTGATTGGTTACAATGCTCAACTCTGCAAAAACATGTCGACACGTTTGACGTACATCAACAGACACGCAAATTTATGCTCCTGAATCAAAGCATTAAGAAAGGCGTGTTATGATTGGCTGGTTTGAAAACTCATCTGATTGGCTAAAGAAACATGTTTAATATATGCAAACATACTTGTGTATTTATGAATTGTGCTTTGCATTTGTGAATGTCAGTTGAGTTGTGGTTTTGCAAATCATATTTTTAGTTAGTAAATTGCTGTTTGCAAATATATACTTTTCACAGTCCCGATGATTCCGATGAAGTCTTGCCCTACATTCCCGTTGAATCAAGGCCGTAACCATGTCTTGAACATTGGGGGGGCCTTTTTTTTTTTTTTTTTTTTTTTTTTTAATAAAGCATAAAGAAACAAAACAGTGAACGAAATTGCTACTAATACAATGCTATATCAGATATGTACAATTGTAGAAAAAAAACATTACGATGTCCAGAAATCAATTTCAATAGTACATTAAGAACTCATGTTTAATGTTAATGTTTAATGTTTAATGATAGTTTCATAATACAATATATTGTTAGTTCCGAGATCCATAGATCCGCAATAAACATTTGAATTCCCTAGTGGTGTAGTGGTAGAATTTTTGTTAACAGTATCAGAGGTTGCGTGTTTTAATCCGCCCTCGCATAGTTTTTTTTTTTTCCTCATTAAAATCAAAGATGTCCATCAATGGTTGTATATCAAGAGCAGGGAAACGTTTGTGTGCATGTGTGTTTGTGTCTGGCACTTGTCAACAATGCATGGTGAAGTCGATGTCATTACTGGCATATTGTTTCTGTTCTTTCTCTTTGCTTGCTTTTTCATGGGGTAAGAGGTGTGGATCTCTGTCTTTTTCACTACAAAGCGGGGCCTGTTTGCAGTGTGAGCTGCCAGTTCACTGAGTAGCGTTCAATACCTCTTTCATTGAGCCCTGGTCCTCCCTCGCTCTCTCTGTGGCTTGTTTTGCTCATTATAGAGGCCGAATGCACTGAGGATCAGCCTCATATTCATCGTACGCCTTGTTCGGCACGGCAGAGAGAAGAAAAATGCATTCTCTGCTGTTGATGTCCATCAGATCTCTCTTTGTTTTCTCCGCGCGGATGCGCTCGAGGGTTGGGTCCTCTTGGCACGGGTCTGTGCTCTTTGAACGTGGTGTCAGGTTTCAGGGCCGGCACTGCCTGTCTCCAGTTCAACAGATCCTGTTTTGGAGTTTTGGATATTTGGATATTTGTTCAGAGACAGTTGTAATAGGTCAAAGTGGTACCTACTGAAAGCTGCGTGAAACAAGCCAAGCAGCAGATGTAATGTGATCTTTGTGGCCAGTCTTGTCATGTTACTGACCGGTGTTGTTTTAGTTCAGAGAAAGGCTGATTGTGATGGAGGGTGACAGTATTTGACCCCTTTACCCTTTTCAGTACAACAAATACTAACATGATGTTTGCTAACAGCTGGACTTTACAAAATACTATATTGTTGATTGAGATTTTCTGCATTACGGTAGAGATAATATGAGCAAATTGTGCTTAATTGTGGTTGAATCTTTATGGTCTTAAATACAGGCTGCATTCATCTATTTATGGAGTTACATACACATTAATGAATTTCTGTTTCAGTGTAAGTAATTTGACTGTCAGAGAGAAATGTGCAAAAATTGTACCTTAAAGCCAGGGACACACCAAGCCGATATTGTTCACGTGAGCAGCACGACGCGTGCGTGTGATGCTGACGCAGGAGCCGGCCAGTAATGAGCCGGCGTTCCGACGTAAACACGGAAGTGCTGAACTGCGTTCACTGCTTCAACTGCGTACGAGACTGACAGGGTAGAGAAGAAATGAACTAAAGACTCCAACACAGGGCTATAAATGCACAGAAAACACAAAACAAAAGCATGCACATCACTGGCAGAGTGCTCAAAGTGACTCACTTAAAATTTATGTATATTTTGACATTTGACAAGATAGATAATATATGTATAATATAACTGACGATATGACTAAATATAGGACAAGTCAGCTAGTGTAGTAGTAAATTATACTTGATTGCATTTGGTCGTCACAAAGACATTAATGATACCAATGAGCCAATTTTATTCTGGGGTCCTTGAGGATGGTTCCAAATATGACGGGGGTCCATTACTCAAAAAAGGTTGAGATTCACTGCACTAGGGGCCATTTTAGAGCCCATACTGAAATATGTAAATAAAAAACAATAGATGCTGAATCGCTTTACACTAATGTCCCATTTCAGGATAGCCTGGAAGCGATATAATTCTTTCTTATCGACGATACTGTAAGGTCCCCTTTACCGCATGTCTGTTGGATTTTGTCGTATAATTACTTTCTTTTTTGGCCTGGTTTTTATTTGGCAAAAGGGAAGACAACAGCCTTTTTCTCTAGTCAGGTAGCATTGATTTCGAAAATCTTTTCGCCTTTCTACTGCATATTCACAGTATATAGTAGCAAAAGTAAAAATTTAAAAGATTGGACTTGTAAAACAGTCACATTCACTTTTGGGTTTAGTTTATTTTTTATGGACTTTTAGTTTCCTTGGTTGTCTTAGTTATTACTAAGTATGTTTTCATTGGTTGTCATGTTCATATATTGGTTGGAAGTTCTTATATAGGCATGAATGAGTGCTGAAGGAGTGGAGGAGTTGTGCTTAATCAATGATGTCATGAATACACACACCATTGTGTGGTGTAATACATTTACTGTGCTGTTGGGCACTTTTTCAACATGACAGTGACTCTATACTGTACATTCTCCTAAGGTGAAAATCCTGCAGTGGACGAGTATTTTACCCGACCTTAACACTGTTGGGCACCTGTGGGGGATTTTGTGGAGACAGCTTGAGCAACTCTCCCCATCAAACATCAGGACACTCGAGAAGGTCATCCTCCAGGAGTTATTAACAGAATAGATGTAAACATTTTAAGCAAAATTGCCTAATTTACTTATTGTACAAATATTTTTATTAAGTGTAATAATGATTAGACTCCTCTAAAGCTGGTTATCAGGGACACACCCACAAAGACAAAAAAAAAAAAAAAAAGCAAGGCTAACACACAATAGTAAAAAACAAAATAAACAGTAACTAAATAACATGAAACGTAACACAAAATGTCCTAATGTATGTTACTGAAACAAAACTTTATAAAATATAATCATACATTAAAGCTGCAAGGGTGGCCTTAGCGAAACAGTGAATAGTGGGTCACATGCATGTAAGCGAGTAAAAACAGGAGAAATATGGCAAAGTCATTTTGATGTGCCACACTTCCTGCTGCCAACAGGTGGCGCTTTGACTATTACTGAATATTGCCATGTAGATGTCTTTAGGCCAGGACTATTATCAAACGTGAAGTTTGGAGCAGATCGGACATTGTATGCCTGAGTTACAACAGCTTCCTCTTTCATGGCAAAACATCAGATTTGTCAGGCCGCCACGGACACGGCCTTCAGCGAAAACTCAAGATCTTCACAATTTAACGTTGCAAAGGCCTTTAGATTAGACTGACCAAATATGACGTTGATCTGATTAAAGCTCTAGGAGGAGTTTGTTCAAGTCTGGAAATGGCAAAAACTTCAAAAATTTTGCAGAGAAAATTTTAAATATCTCACTTCCTGTTGGGTTTTCAGACTTTTTTGTAGGTATTGGGCTGTTAGATGTGTCTACTGAATTTCATACCTGTACGTGAAACGTAGTGCAAAGGGCGCTTAATTGAAATTGTGTAGGTGGCGCTATTGAGCCATTCTAAAACCCATATCAGATGTAATTTTCACCACTTCTGATGCGTGTGCAAAGTTTCATGAGTTTTCGAGCACGTTTAGGCCCTCAAAAATGCGATTTATTTAGGAGAAGAAGAAGAATTGACTGAGCAATTACAATAGGGTCCTCACACCATCGGTGCTCGCGCCCTAATGATGCATCACACAGGGACTGTAAGTTGCAAGGTCACTACTTGCAAAAACATGAATACACTTTATTTTAATGTGTCTTTGTTACAGTGTAATTACACATTTAATCACTGAGAAATATGAATTAGCAGCAGGTATTTACTGTAGGTTTAGTGTTGATAAGTGGTTGCACTTTATTTTACAGTATGTGTGCTTTCACATGTAAAGTAACTACATGGGTCAGTTAAGGTTTAGGGGTAGGTTCAGGGTTAGTATCTAGTTATTACCCAGTTAGCATCATTACTACAATAAGTACATAGTATGTTCAACAGGACTTTAGAAAAAAGTGCTACAGAATAATCTACTGTTTTATTATAGTAAGTAGCTACATGTAACATGTAACAAGGACACCAAAAACATTTTAAACTAAATTTACTGTAAAAGTACATGCATTTTTTGAGTATTATATAGATATTCTAAATTTAATGCTAATTCATACTTTTTACCTACAGTAATAATTTGAGTAAAACTGTATGTAATGCACTGCAATGCCGTGTTATCAGGCAATTCAAACACACGTCACTGAAATACTATGACAGTGAAACTTGTTCAGTTGTATTGATAACCGATTGAAACTGGTGTTTCAGGCTCTTGTCATACTGTAACTCTGAAGAATTCCTGATTTGGGAAAGAATAGCAGTATCCAGCCAGTTTCAGCAGATTACAGGAAGAATTTGACCCCAGCTGAGCTGCTGCTGTTCCATTGGCTGAAATGAAACTGACCACATTTTTCTTTGCAGGAGGCCACAAATGCCAGTGTTCATTCTGTTAACTGGACACACACTCCGTCGCTGCATCAGTGTTTGTGTTAGTGAAGGTGTGTGATAGTGATTTACTGTTAAACACTCGAAGGACTGATGCTGTACTCATTTATTTGTTTTAGCCCCAGAATTTGCTTATTTGAAGGCTTTCATTAGTGCAAATCAGTTTTAAAAAGTGTGAGAAAGCTAGAAAGAAGGAATGAAGGAAGATAGACTGGGAGGAGAGAGCTGAGCACAGCTAGTTTGCTTTGGCACATTGGTGAGACTTGTGATCCATTAATCTTGTGCAGGCCGAGCGTCACTCCTCAGTCAGTGCAGAATGGGCTGTAGAACGCTTGTTACATTTTACACCAGCTATACAACCATATTCAAGACATGAAATCACTGGTCAATATGAAAACAACACATATGATCATGTCCTAAACTAACTCTTCATTCAACCTCTGAAGATCTCTAGCTCTTGCAACTAACAAGAAAAAGGTTGTAAACACTTTCTGCATGAATGACTCATAAAATCAATTTCTGTTTAACCGACTCTAGCTACTTTTGAATTTACAAAGTATTTTGACATTAAAATCTTTCAGTCAGGCTTATGTATTGTCACTTGAAACCATACGCTTACATTTAATAAGTAGTACATACTATGGAAGCAGTAACATGAGAAGTGCTGTAATACAAAGTTCCAAGATTGTTCAGAGGAGGTCAGGAATTAAGATGAAAGGAAGAAATAATGAAAGTATGGGAAAGAATACACTCTAAAATAATGCTGGGTTAAAAACAACACAGTTTGTTTTGTACAACACTAACATTTGGTTTTCCATATCAGTGTCCATTCTAATAGAAGTCAAACTCTTTAATTTCCTCTGTCCAGAGGCATTTAGATTTACATCTATCAACAAATCGTCCCCCGCACATTTTTCGGGTAAGTTTGTGCACATAGAGGCCAACATGAATAAATCTTGATTTAAATTCAAAGTGACAAGATAGTCTATGCATGACCTGTCATTTTATTCTTAACTAAAATGAGGCGATCTAAACATTATGGAGCACTCACTCTCGTGTAATATATGTTTCATTCATACTGGAAGCCGGAGGGCGCTCTTTCGCAGAAAGTCCAAAACGGTTTCGTAGAAGTAATTCAGCTATTCACCTTAGCAGCAGCTGAATGAAATGCAGAAACATATTGATTGATGAAACATGAAGATAATAAACAAACGATTGCGACAAGATATGGATTATGTGTGTTTTTCAAGCCATCTCAAGGTATTTATCGACAGTAAAGTTTATGAATATTATGAATAATGCAGTGCTCATTGACAAGCCTTTTAATGTTTTTGAAGAAGTCTCTTATGCTCACCAAGGCTGCAATTATTTAATAAAAAATACAGTAAAAACAGTAATTTTGCAAAGTATTATTACAAATTAAAACAGCTGTTTTCTATGTGAATATATAGTAAAGTGTAATTTATTCCTGTGATCAAAGCTGAATTTTCAGCATCATTACTCCAGTCTTCAGTGTCACATGATCCTTCAGAAATCATTCTGATATGCTGATTTGAGTTGTAGAAACCATCATACATTTATTTTTTCTGGATTCTTTGATGAATAGAATGTTCAATGAACATCATTTATTTGCATTTATTGTCACTGACACTAGCTATTGATACATGTAATGCATCCTTGATGAATAAAAGTATTAATTTCTTTCTTTTTTTTAATCTTACCACAAATGTTTTAATGGTATCATGATTTCCACAAAAATATGAAGCAGCACAACTATTTTCAACATTGATAATAATCATAAATGTTTCTTGAGCAGCAAGTCATCATATTAGAATGATTTCTGAAGGATCATGTGACACTGAAGACTGGAGTAATGATGCTGAAAATTCAGCTTTGATCACAGGAATAAATTACACTTTACTATATATTCACATAGAAAACAGCTGATTTAAATTTGAAAAATAATATTTCACAATATTACTGTTTTTACTGCATTTTTTGATTAAATAAATCCAGCCTTGGCAAGCAGAAGAGACATATTTCAATTGTACAATTACAATTGTAATGTTTCCAAACTTTTGAAAGGTACTGTATTTTCTGCTTTATTCTGTGATTTTTTTTTTTTCTTTCTTTTTTTAACATTGTATAAAATCCATGAGGACTTAATGCAGTTGTGTTTGTAGTACATAAACCAATCATAAAATTGTCATAAAATATAGGGGAAAATATTAGATATTGGTTATTGTTCAGCAGTGTATTTGATTTCTTATTAAAATCAAATTGATTTCAAATTAAAAGATGAGATAAAAAAAAAATCTATCAATTAGACAAAGGTCAGATAAATCTGGTATTACACCCACATTATTACATTATTCTGTCCCCCTCACTTCTGAAATGATGCCTACGCCCCTGTGTGTGTGTGTGTGCGTGTGTGTGTGTGCGTGTGTGTGTGCGTACGTGTGTGTGTGTGTGCGTACGTGTGCGTGTGTGTGTGTGTGCGTACGTGTGCGTGTGTGTGTGTGTGTGTGTGTGTGTTGAATGGCTGTATTGAGGTGGACGTAATGTGTTGTGTAGTTTGAGGCATTGGTGTGGCGTCTCTCTGCTGACTGCATCCTGTCTGCTGCTGCATCAGCCCTCCTGTAAGCATTCCACACACATTATTCACCATTCCCATCATTCAGCTGTCAGTGTGTTTGTGATGACACATGCTAGCTAATGTTTGGGTATATCAACTATTGCTGTTGCAGTTGACATTCAGTATTGCTGTTAGAGAGAACCGAGCCAATAGCTTTGAATAGTTCAGCTTGTCAGAGAAATCTTTTGGCTGACACACATTACTCAAATGCACTGATCTTTAAACACCATATATACACAATATACCAGGGGTCGGGAACCTTTTTTGACCAGAGACAATTTTTCATTTTTGGTTAATGCTTTTTTCCAAAAGAGCCAAAGTAAAGATAATATAGTCTAATATAATAATAATAACTAGAATGTACATTTCCTGAAGAAAATGTGAATGGTGCTTGCAGTGGCAAAACTCGGCACTCGGTTGCTAGGGTGTTTCTAGGCAATTGCTAAGGTGTTCTGGGTGGTTGCTAGGCTGTTGCTAGGGTGTTCTGAGTGGTTGCTATGGTAACCTGGGTGGTTGTTAGGGTGTTGCTATGTGGTTGGTAGTTGTCACAGATGGTTTCTATGGAGTTTTTATAGAGTTCTTAGCATGTTTTTAACACTTAGCTAATCACTATTAGCATGTAGCTATTCACTGCTAGGATGTGTAGCATGTTGGAAGTCCAGTTTGCTAGCATGAGTCAAAAGAGCCAACCGCCATGTCTCTATGATGCTCTGATGCAGAGATATTGGTCTTGCTAAACAGTTGCTAGGGTACTTTGTTTGGTTGCTAGGGAGTGGCTTGGCAGCTGCCAGTGATGATACTGTAAAGGCTGCTAGTCAGTATGAATGATATAAACCAACCCTAAGATGTTCAGATTTGAAGATATCCCTCTTTGGGTTTGGGTTGCTAGGGTGCTCTAAATGGTTGCTAGGGCAAGGCTAGACAGTTAGCAGTCTTAAACTAATAGACTGCATGTGTGCCTAAATCAAAAGAGCCAAACTCCCATGTCTCTACGATGTTCTGATTCATTTATATCCATCTCATCTATTTTTCAATGGAAGTCTATGGGGTGGTTGCTAGGGTGCTCTAAGTGGTTGCTAGGGTGTGGCTATGATGAAGATTTTAGGTCATTACTTATTGGCTGCTTGATAAGATGTCAAATGAGTGAGAGAGAGTGAGAGAGAAAGGGTTCCTCAGGCCCTGCGTGTGTGTGAGTGAGAAAGTGACAGTTGAGACTGACGGAATGTTCGTGAATTTGAATTTTTCAATGTAAGTCTATGGGACTTTTTTGGCCGCTTTTTCGTCCGCTGTGCGAACATCGTTGGTCCGATCGCTTAGAAAAGTCATAGCACACCTCTCCTCAATGAGCCGGTCGATTTGACACCTCATTCATGGGTCTATGACAAAAGCTGCGGGAGGAGTAGTGCGCAGAAATTTTAGTGGAAGAAGAAGAAGAAGTATGCACAATAACAATAATGATGCTTTGCCTTTGGCAAGCACCATTAACTAGAATGTACATTTCCTGAAGAAAATGTGAATGGTGCTTGCAGTGAAAAAACTCGGCACTCTTGATTAGCATGATGCTAACACGATTAGCATGCTGCTAGCATGATGCTAACATGATTACCATGTTGCTAGCATGTTTTTAGCAAGATGCTAACATGATTAGCATGTTGCTAGCATGATGCTAACATGATTACCGTGCTGCTAGCATGTTTTTAGCAAGATGCTAACATGATTAGCATGTTTTTAGCAAGATGCTAACATGATTAGCATGTTGCTAGCTTGATGCTAACATGATTACCATGTTGTTAGCATGATGGTAACACGCTTAGCATGCTGCTAGCATGATGCTAACACATTGTGACTTGTTTGTATCATGTTTTAACCCTAAACTAATTGCGATTAACATGTAGCTATTCAGTGCTAGCATGTGTAGCATGTTGAAAGTCCAGTTTGCTAGCATGAGTCAAAAGAGCCAACCCCCATGTCTCTACGATGTTCTAATGCAGAGATATAGGTCTTGCTAAACGGTTGCTAGGGAGTGGCTTGGCAGCTGCCAATGATGATACTCAAAAGGCTGCTTGCCAGTATGAATGATATAAACCAACCCCCATGCTTCTATGTCTTTCAGATGTGAAGATATCCCTCTTTCGATTTGGGTTGCTAGGGTGCTCTAAATGGTTGCTAGGGTGTGGCTATGAAGTGTTGAAGGTGATTCGTGATTGGCCGTTTGCTGCCCCGAGTCAAATGAGCCCACCCTCATGTTTCTATGACACTATCCAAAGACCTTTGACCTTTTTCAATGGAAGTCGCTAGGGTACTCTAAATGGTTGCTAGGGCGTGGCTTGATAGCTTCACAATGATCCTGAGAGACTGATTGGTTGCCTGAGTGAAATGAGCCCACCCCCTTGTCTCTATGACATTGTGATCCAGAGTTATGTTCAATACAAAATCCCTATGTAATTTACCATAGTAGGAAAAACACAGTAACTTCCTGGTTCATGGGCATGGCTTCACCATAGTATGTCTATGGGCAACTTTGGGCAGCTCTTGCGCCCCAGGGGTACAACTTACACCCCATTGCGAGGTATGGTCTGACAGAGCCTGCCAGCCTCTTCAAACGTGGTAACCCACGTGTTTCTACGAAATCCTCGTTAGGAGCTATGACTCGTCAAAGTTCGTCCCAATGTTAAGTCTATGGGATTTTCGCCCGATTTTTCGCCCGCCAGACGAACATCGTACACCCGATCGCTTATAAAAGTCATAGCACACCATTCCTCAATAATCCGCACGATTTGACGCCTCATTCATGGGTTTATGACAAACGCTGCGGGAGGAGGAGCGCATCAAACTTTTGTGTGGAATAATAATAATAACAAGTATGCAAGAGAACAATAATGATGCTTTGCCAGAGGCAAGCACCATTAATAATAAACTTGCTATTTTCAATGACGTTTTAATAATAGTAACTGTATTAGGTCCACAGACAACCAAAATACACAAATATGTAACAAACAATAAATAACAAATTTATTATATTGTAAATTGTATTATATTATTATATAATATTGAATTAATTGTGCAGGACTTTCACTGTGAGGTTGATTTACCACCTGAGGAGCATAAATTCTCTTCAGAGTCCCGTGAGAGAGAGAGAGAGAGAGAGAGAGAGAGAGAGAGAGAGTGAGTGAGTGAGTGAGAGAGTGAGTGTGTGTGTGAGTGAGAGTGTGTGTGAGTGTGTGAGTGAGTGAGAGTGTGTGTGTGTGTGTGTGTGTGAGTGAGTGTGTGAGTGTGTGTTGTCAGTAAGTGAGTGTGTGAGTGTGTGTGTCAGTAAGTGAGTGTGTGTGTCAGTAAGTGAGTGTGTGAGTGAGTGAGAGTGTGTGTGAGTGAGTGAGTTTGTGTGTTAGTGTGTGTGTGAGTGAGTGAGTGTGTGAGTGAGTGAGTGAGTGAGTGTGTGAGTGTGTGTGTCAGTAAGTGAGTGTGTGAGTGAGTGAGAGTGTGTGTGTTAGTGAGTGTGTGAGTGAGTGTGTGAGTGAGTGAGTGAGTGAATGAGTGAGTGTGTGTGTGTGTGTCAGTAAGTGAGTGTGTGAGTGAGTGTGTGTCAGTAAGTGAGTGAATGAGTGAGTGAGAGTGTGTGAGTGAGAGTGTGTGTGAGTGAGTGAGTGAGTGAGTGAGTGTGTGTGTGAGTGAGTGTGTCTGTGTGTGAGTGTGTGAGTGAGTGTGTGTCAGTAAGTGAGTGAATGAGTGAGTGAGAGTGTGTGAGTGAGAGTGTGTGTGAGTGAGTGAGTGAGTGAGTGAGTGTGTCAGTCCCATCCACTGAAAGCTTCACAGATTATCATACAGATATAAATACGACACATCCATAGGACATAAAGGTCTATGCGGCAAAAGTGAAAGTAACCGGTGAAATGTTTCGAAATGTCTCTTGGCACAGCACAACACCAGTTTCAATAAAAAGATATGTTTCAGTCTAGTCATATTTTACATACTATTTAAATTTTTGCTGCTGTTCAAAAAAATCTTTCTTTTCAGCGTTACCAAAAACAAGCTGCGTAGCTGCTTGAATCTGAGGGCGTTTCTCAATACCAAGTACGCAAAGTTCAGACTTGCATCCATGGTAGTTTGAACTTGCCAAGTTCGACTCAGGAGTACAAACTCCCAAGGATGGGAGGACGCAAGTCTGCTAATATATATTTTAGGCGTATGTAGTCATGCATACTGTGTATTATGATGACACAAAAAACACATAATGTGTATTTGGCGTGCTGTCCTAGGGGAGGGCTCAGAGCTCGGTATTTGACCTGGACCCCAAGTACTCCCCCAGATCCCTGGCTGGGACAGGAACCAGCCGAGAGTGAGGAGTCAGGGTGGTGGAATGATGCAGAAAACTAGAGGAACATAGCTGAGTCAGCTACATATATAAAATTTATATTTATATATATATATATATATATATATATATATACATATATAGGCCTCCTCTCATGCTGATTGGATAAATCCTTTAAACGTGTTCCTCCTGAAATTTGTTAATAAAACATCATTATGGGACACATTAAAATTCTGCTGTAAAACAAAGAAATAAGTGTCATTATTCAGCTGAATTTAGTTCAGTGTTCATTCAGTGCAATAACTGTGTAAAGTTCTTTCATTCTGAAACAAGTTAAATTCAGCTATAAGCAGCTCTACTGAAGACAATAGAGTCATTATTCAGCTCGATTCTCATCCAATAGTGTCAGTGCAGTCAGATCAATAATATTGTTGATATTAAGTATCCCTGTCTAAGCAAGCGAGAGGAGACAGCAGCAAGAACCCAAACTCCATCAGGAGACAGAATGGAGAAAAAACCTTGGGAGAAACCAGGCTCAGTCGGGGGGGCAGTTCTCGTCTGGCCAACAAACGAACAGTGCATAATTATGATTCAGGCAGCGTTACGGGTCAGAAGTCAGATTGGGATCGGAACATTCAAAATATTTATTCCAGATCCATCTGGTTGAAGATTGGATTCGTTACGCTGGTATATGGTGGGAAGGAAGGGTTGTAGTCTGTATAGCAGGTTGAAACATGAAGGTAGAGCTGCCGTTTAACCAGTAGTTCACGGCTGGATGATCTGTGGCCTTGAGCATGATGATATCCTTCTTGTTAAAACTGTGTTTAGGTCCCAGCTGCGTTCATCTCTGGCCAGGGATCTGTGCCGAGACGCCTGAATTCTGAGATCGCAATAGACGTGAAGGACTATAATGTGTTAAGAGCTCGCTCAGGTACTGGGGAGCTAAACCATTTAGTGCTTTGAAAGTAATTATCAAGATTTTAAAATCTATATGATGCTTAATAGGGAGCCAATGCAGTGTTGACAGAACCGGGCTAATATGGTCCTCCAATGTGTGGGTCCTGACACGTGAATGAATTGACATACAGTAAGAGAACGGAGCTGTACAGTGTATGTGCATAGGGCAGATCATTTCTTCTTGGAAGTAGTCATGTACCAGAGGCTTTTATTCAAAACGACTTACAGAAGTCTTTTTCCAAGGGTCATTAACTTTTCCGCTGAAAGGCACAATGATGATGGCTTATTGTCATAAAACACAGACTTCCACGTCTGAACGAGAACTCTTCACTGCTCACTGCACACATACATACATCCCATACCAAATGACCAAATGGAAAGCTAAACTGTTATATAAGGATTATATGTTACACTTACAACTCAATCCTTGAATAATTTGGTTATTAATACATATTATATGGCAGTATTATACAATGTTTGAGTTCATATTGAGACTTGGTGCACAGTTTGCGAAGTTGTTGACATATCTTCTGAAACATAGGAGACAAATGTGAGAGTCTCTAGCTTAGGAGAAACTCTCAACATCACACAGTTTGTGATGTTAAGATCTCTTCTAAAACTGAGACAGTGTTAGAGAGTATATTTCTCAGGAGACAAATTTGAGAAATAGTAGACTTTGATGTTCATGTAACCTGATGTCTGTCTAGAAGAAACATTTGATATGTCCAAGAGATCTAATTTCTGATGTTTCTTTTCTCTGGTAGTGAAGTATGTGGACTGTGGCAGACGAGCTCATGTGAGGTTTGAATGCAGTCAGCCTGAAGACTTTCGGATATCAGTGGATGGAGTTGTGTACGCCCTCCGCCGGCTGCACCCGTCTCGCTCCTGGACGTCTCCTCTGCTCATTAGAGCCCAGGACGATGCCACCCATCAGCAGTGGCAGACGCAGGTCAGACTGCTTCCTGCAGGAGCTCATCCATCAGTGGTACGACATCTGCATCATAGCTGGAAAAGTGATTATGGAGATATTAACAAAGTTTTGAGTTTCATAGATACTGCCATATAATGTGGAGCTCTCTTCTAGACTAGATTTGCTTAGTAATAACCTCTAAATTAGAGTCTGTAGCATATTTAAAAATATATATATATATATATTTTTTTTTTGTTACAGTTTTTCCTCAGTCGCTTTGGTATATTTGCTACATTTCATCCTTAACATTTGCAAACCGGTCAGGGCATTTCTTGAAACAGTTTGTACAAACAGCACCAAAACCCTTATTTAATCTCTCAAAAGTAAGAATTTATGTCAATGAACATATCAGTGCCATCAGAATGACCTTGTGTCATTGTTCACAAACAAGATGCTTAGCCATGTTATCAACATAACAGTGTACTCTGACACTTGCTGATGTACACTATGGTGACAAATGCACATTTACTATTAGACTGACAACAAATTACTGTACAATATCAATGGGATAAGACATGACCATTATAACATAACTCCAACTACTCTGGGTAAAAGGCTGTTATAAATCTGAAATTTGGGTGGACTCAATAACTAACCATAAACATAAATTAGACAGTTTGAAACCAAGCAATTAAGCGTCATGAATAGTTTATATATCATAAGAAAGTATAGCACAAAAACCAACCAGCAAATTATATTAAAAGTGAAATAACCAACAAACCAACCAAAAAAATAAATACTAAATCTTTGAATCAAATATTAATGAAAAATTAATTCAGATAAGGAGTTATATTGGGAGTATGATGACTGCAAGACAATTTGTTAAAGATTGTCTGTTGATGAAAGAAGTTGTCCCTTGTAGTTGAGGTAAAGCAAAAATCCGTGCATGTAGAAAAATCCAAGAAGAAAAATAACCCCCCAATAATCCATCAAAAAAAATCACATAGAAAGAAGTTGATCTTAGTCCTTGTGTGCCAAATCCCACAGGATCCACAAGCGATGCCAACAAAGTTCAGGATAGAACAGAAATCCACTTGATCTCTTGATCTCTTCCAATGAATTACACCATAATTCACATACAAAGTTCAAGAAGTCCTTCTATAAACACAGATGAACTAACATTAGAAAAATGGCATGATCGCAAACACAAACGCAATAGCTATGAAAACACATAAAATGACATCAGCAAACACTTTGCTGGAATTACACTGCACAGATAATACAAAATAATGTCTTACTTCGATTGAGCAGGAAACCAAAAGTTTCTCAATCAGGACATCTTGACTTGAGGCAATGCAGCAGGTAAGCCATGCTTCCCTCTGCTCAAACAAATCTGTCTTCCTCTACTACGTACCTGGATTTAAACCTCATACTTGAGTATACTAGCGCCCCCTTTTGGTGCGTAGTAGAAAACCATAACAGACTTGTGTCTGTTATACCATGACTATATATATATATATTAGTGTGTTGGTGTATCTTTAGGGTGACGTCACTGCAAAGTGCGTCCCATGTAATTTCCGCTCAAATGGGGTAACGGGCTGCGGTGCGGTTGTTGGCGTGGTGTTGGTGTGAGCGTGGAGAGCTGTTGCATCTCGTGCCGCTCGTTTCTTCCCTGTTCAGGTTGCTGATGATGTCCGGGTTGGTCGTTTGATTGGTTATGTGCAGTAAGCAGAGCGTTGTTTGTTCTTGAGTGAGTACAGTATGTTCTGTTTGTTTCGTTTGTAGCAGTAAATGTGGCATCGCGGTCGCTGACTTGTGATATGGTGCGTTCAGTCTAATATAGGAAACATTGTGGAGGTAACTGAATGTTTTATGTGAGTGTATATTTTTTTTTAAAAGTGTACAACTAATTGAAATGTATGTTGTAAATGTGATTTGTTGTATATTTTAAATTTTGTATGAATGTATGTGTATTGAACATGTAATTGTTTTGGCAGACTTATCTGGCGGCTGATTGCGTACTAGACCAGTATTTCCCCAGTATTTAGAGTTTATGTATGATTGTATGAGTTTTGTTTTGTTGATTTTGTTATGTGAGTAGTTTATTATTATTTTTTTATTTTATTTGGCTGCTTGTACTAGATGACACAGTATCTCAGCTATAAGAGGATGGCATAATGCAGTGATAACACTGTGAGTCAATCTGTTTGATGGTTGTATATTATATTATATATATTGCACATGTGGATGTTTGACAAGATTTCATGGTTGTACTAGAAATAGCTGAGGCTGTTACTTCCAGTCTAAGACTTCCAGTCCAAGTTTTGCTTGTATTTTGTGTAACGATCTTTAGCGATATTACACGTATTCATTAGCTCAAATTATGGGTGAAATATATGTATAATTAGATCATAACGCGTTATGATTAATTGTAATATAAAACGACCAAAAAGGGAATTATACACATATATTGTGAATTAATTACAACGGATTATAATCAATTACATATATGATTAGTTCTAGTTTAATGTTTAGAAAAGCTATTCTAGTTTGTCCAGCAAACTATGGGTTTTCTCATACACTATTATAAAAGAAATGTTATTCTCTGGCCACGAGAATAACTTCCTATTATAGCATTAAAGCGTAAAGCAATGTTGCAGAATCAACGTAGAAGTGATTTGGGTTTCTGAATGAGCAGCAGAAACAATCGAGCATGAATATAATGTATTTAATATATGAAACTACGGATATAGAGGCTATACGGCTAAATATACACAAATAATACACATATATAGAAAACGAAAGTAAAGTCAAGAAAACAGAGGTGATCAAAGAAATGGCAAATTACAAACAGTTAAAACCTTTGAGAGCCAGCAAGGAAACTCAGCTTACACATCGAGCTTAAAACGCTTCGAAAAGAATGGTTCTATACTTGCATAGGTTCAGGTGCTGTGGTCGTTTCGTGTTTCTGCAGGAGTTTTGGTTCGTGCGGCTGGAGCGATTGGTCCTTTTCCGAGAAAGGGTTCTTCGGCGGGACTTCAAACAAGGTTTTAACTTAAGAGTAAAATAACCAGAAAATAAAAAAGAAAAGGTCTGTCTCCTAGGCGATGAAGAGTGAAGACTTCGGGAGACAGATAAAGAAGGCTTGACAAAAGAAAACTTGCGCCAAGAGACGTGTGTCATTGTGTTTTAAGGACAACAGACCAGAACGCCTCCTTGGGTACATCAGCCAATGATGACGGTGCGATTTTGGCAGGCAAACTTTTTCTTTGTCTCCATTTATGACCTAATTTGCATGGTTTATGAAGTGTCAGATCTGAGTACATTTTCTTCAAAGTACCATTAAAAATAGAAAAATGCATTTTAAGGTAATGTGACATACATTTTCAATTAGAGTATAACGAAAGCTTTACAATGAGACCAAACTTGTCAGATGGCAAGGACATAAAAGGGGAGATACAGTTTATACATGAATTTTATTGTTTAGAATAAAACTAGTACAACTACAGTCATAGCTAAGCTTATATACTAGGGATGCATACATGCACCTTGGAATACAACGACGGGTACACTTTGGCACAGTCATATTTGGAGGATAAATGTACATTCACAATCTCCATGTGTGTTTGTGAGTGTCTGTATGTGTGTGTGTATTGGGGTTGTGGCCGGTGTCTGTGACCACATGGCCCTTAGCCCCACCAAGGTGACTCTTTGAAGTCCCTAGAGCTGGTGAGAATTTCTTCTGTTTTTCTTCAATGAGGTAACAAAGGTGCCAATGGGGCAATTGGTCCCAGACTTGCCGGAGCTGATTCGTGATTTACACAAACAGTTCAGGAGGCTAAAAGCATTCTGAAGGTTCTAAAGTTGGCTGGCAGGATCTGATTTTGAACAGACGCTACATTTGTGTGTTTATTTTGCTTTGTATCTTGTTGATATTTTTATTTAGTTGTTTATTCATTGGTTGTATAGTTTTAGGATGACGGGCTTGTGTGTGTATACTGTATATATATATATATATATATATATATATATATATGTATGTATATGTAGAGAATATAAGTGAACTTGACTCATTTTTTTAATGTACAGGCACACTTTTAAGGTACAGTGTGATTTGTGACTCAACAATCCACACATTTCATGGAGAGATCGAGGCAGTGGCACACTGGCAAGATGATTTTTTATTTACTGAAGTCAATTCAAAGGCAGTATGTCTTGTTTGCAAAAAAGCATCTATTTTCTGCAATAATTGATAAAAGTGGAAGATCCTTCTCTGCTGGAGAGTTTGTCAAAGAATGTCTTGCAGTGGCTGCAGAAACAGTGAGAGCACGATATATCTGATTCCACACAGCTGGTTTATTTCTATGTGGATTAGACGAACATTTTGAAGCGACGGCTGGCTGGCATCGAGACTCTGTCTGGTACCACAGAAGAAGAGGATCTTTTTTTTTTTTTTTTGCTGTTAAAAGAGTGTTGAAAGAGAATAAATTAAAGATTAAAGTGGGAGAATATGGCTGGCATTACAACTGAAGGAAATCTTTCAGTCTGATCAACTTGAAGCTAACTAACTCACTCTCACCTACACAATATCCTGACTTTGTCAGAAAGTCAGCTGCAGCCCAGTTTGGAAAAACTTTTGAAAAATAAGGACCAGCTTCATGTCTCATATTAGAGGTCACTGATATTGCAATATTGGCTGTATTGCTTATAGCTTGAATAGGTGAATTAGGCACTGAACTCTATGGATGTTTCTATGTTTTCATTGTACTAAAAGTTTCATTGAACTAAAAAAGTTTGAAAATAAAACTGCATCAGTTAAGCAGATTACAGAGTAATGTTTTCTATTATTTGTTTGTTTGTTATCTACAAATGAATGTAACTGCTCATAAAACAATTAAAGGGTTAGTTCACCCCAAAATGAATATTTTGTCATTAATCACTCACCCTCATGTACTCAACCGAACATGAATAACGCTCAAGAGCAAACCTCTTCTGGAAGCTCAGACGTGCTGCGTAACGAGAATGAACCTCATTGGTCACGTTTGAGCTTCCGGAAGAGGTTTGCTCTTGTGTGTTATTCAGGTTCGGTTGAGCTTCTGCTTATGTTCGCTGATCAGTGTTTACATGTGAGTAAAAGTCTAAATTAAATCTGTTCATCATATCAAACGAACGAGTCTCTTCAGAAAATTTCTGTCATCAAAAAGATCTTCATTTGTGTTCTGAAGATGAACGAAGGTCTTACGGGTTAGAAATGACACGAGGGTGAGTAATTAATGACAGACTTTTCATTTTTGGGTGTACTAACCCTTTAACACAGAAAACTAAAACACACTCTTATGTTGGCCGAACAGATTCATATCCACTAAATAAAGCACTGCATTTTATTCTAGTAATGCATTTATTAAAACTAGATACTAACATCAAAACTACAGGTGTGCTCTCTGTTGATCTGTTAACATATTCAACTGTAGATACACAAATACATGTACAAAATTATGCATGTGATATAATGAAATCATAAATGAAGGGAACCATGGCATCTTTAATTTTTATATAATATTAATTTTGGTATTGGTATAATGCAAAGTTTACTTTCTGCCCATGGTTTGCAAAGTTTGATTTTTGGCCCTTCGTAGGAAAAAGTTTTGGCATCTTTGGCCTAGATGTTTAGGAGGCTAAGACTAATCAACGGAGGACCGGTATAATATATTTTCAAGCGCACCTTGAACCTTGAACCTTTGATCAACGTCATAAGCAGCTGACAGTTGTATACAACCAATTGCATGAATGAACAAAAGCACTGGCAGTTTGTTCAAAAGAATGAGAAATTCCTTTTATGATGTGCACAGGTGACCTGATGATGTGGAGGTAGAACAAGTAGTTTTGAGAATTTCAACTGGGATCTGAGAAATGTACCAAAGTGACTGAGAAAAACTCTATTCTGCTTGATACGACACTGATCTTGGACTTATAGTGACACCTTGTGGCATGATTGCAGCAAGCTTTCAGTTAGCAAAGCCAATGTAGAAATGCACTGTTCACAGTCAGCAATGAGTAAAAGTTTAGTGGAAGTGTCCATTAACTGGGGGTAACTTAGATGAAGTGAGATGTGATCTCAACACGTCGCCTTCCATGAGCTGACCCGTTCAGTCGAGATGTGCCAAGCTGACCGACTTCTGTCCAAACAGACAAGAATCAAAGGGTGCTTCAAATAAGTATTTGTTCAGGGGTGTGAACACTTATGCACCTAGTTATTCCAAGTGTTCTGTTTGATTTTTTTCTCTGAAATGTGTCACTGGTTTTTCCTGGCATTGCATAGGTTGAGATTCTAACATTAAAGATGCAAAAGATCTGAAATGATTTATCTTTGTTTCATCTTTTGCATCACAAAAAACTGCTGTTTTAACAGTGGTGTGTAGACTTTTTATTTCCACTTCATGAGTGTTATCAGTAAGCAGCCTCATTTATTTTATTTATTATTTTTTGGTTAGGATGGTGTAACGTGATGTAAAGTAAATGTTCTCTTGGAGATTGTAAGAGATTGAAATGCACAGGGGAGAGGAGCTGTGGGGTTTTATACCGAGAGAAAGTGTTTTTCTGTTATGATTAAAAAAAGAGAATGGCTGCCTAGGTGATTTTTAAGTTTATCAGATACTTAACTGTAATTGGTCGATGACTGATTGATGCCTGTGATTGGCTGTGAAATGGGTTAGGAGGCCCGTCTGCTGTGGGAGTGCAGTTTGCTGATGCGGCAAGTTTGTGAAAATTGTGACACCGGTTGCCGTTATATTCAATAATTCAATAATAACTCTTCTAGTTTGTTCTGTGTTTAATTTGCTCTCTCATTGTTTTCAGTTTCAAAATAATGCTTCTCAAATAAATTAATCAGTGGCTATTTTCAATACATTCTCATTATTAGGGCTGGGCGGCATTCGCTCTTAAAGTGACAGCAGCCTAATAAACCTGCTGCTGTCTGTGTCGTTAATGTAGGGTGACCAGACGTCGCGTTTTTCCTGGGACAGTCCTGTATTTCAGCTCCATTTTTAGTGTCACGACTTATTAAGAAAAAATCATGTTTTGTCCCATATTTCATCTTTCCTAAAATTTGTTTATTACTGGGTAATTATAGAACGAGTAGTAGAAGTGTTCTGTCACGCGAGAACAGCCCAATTAATTCGTCGAAGAACAAAAGTACCATCCAATCACAATTCGTTACTGATTAACTTGCCGTTAGTGAAGGCGGGATAGGTGTAATCGCACTGAATGACACACACCAGAAACGCTCTCTCTCTCTCTCTCTCTCTCTCTCTCTTTCCTTGCGTGCGATCCCAGTTCTCTCAGACAGCACGTGATCAGTTCTCCTTGTGCCTGAATAGTCAAATGCACACACAGTTTTTCAAAATGTCCATCGTGTGGAGTATCTCATGTAAATACAGTCGATAATGGCTTAAGTGGACGTAAACAGGTGGGTGAAAATCGGATATGTGTCAGTACATCCATGAATTCGGTCTTAAAGGGACAGTAGCCTAATTAAATATTTGTCTGTCATTAATGTTAATCAAACAACAAAAGATGTATACATGGTAAATAAACCTACTTTATCTGAAAACAAGTTTATTTAATTTGTATCTCTATCGTATTTGTCACATTGTTTGTAAATTTCTGCTCGCCCGTCCCGTATTCCACCATGAGAAATCTGGGTTAGGGTTAGGGTTAGGGTTAATGTTAATCAAACAAACGAGAAATTAACTCACTGCTCTTGACTAAATAACTTTTGTAGCTTTAATAAGAACAAATTTATATTTAATTCATACAATGAAGACTATAAAGTATTTTATTTTTACATTTGATTATTTAATTTCTGTACTATTTCTAACTCCATGTTAAATAAACCTAATGTACCTGAAAAACTTGTTTGTTTAATTCATATTTTTGTTTTATTGAATTTGTCCTATTGTTGGTAGTTTGCTTTTTTTGTTTTTTATTTGTAATAACATGAAAAAATAAATAACTATATTGTGATATATCGTTACTATGAAATAAAATTTATCATATTGTGAAATAAGATTTTGGTCATATCACCCACCCCTACTCATTACTGTAATGCCAGATTTTCTTAATTGTAATGCCACAATTAAAAAAAAAAAAAAAGGTTAATGGTTCTTAAAATAGACTTCATTTTCAGTTGTCTTTTTTTTTTTTTTTTTTTTTTTTTTTTTTTACGAAAATCACTGATTAGAAAACTCGCTGAAACATGTAAACACCTGCTGCTGTATTACTCTGCATCTGTTTATTGTTACACAAATTTAACAGTTTTTTCTTCACCTGTGACTGCAGGAACAAGATGTGTTCAGGAGAGATATACCAGAAATATTGTTTCCTTCCCGACTGATAGACATGTCTCTCAAACGCATGAAGAGAGATTGGGTTATTCCTCCTATCAGTGTGGCAGAAAACTCAAAAGGGCCTTTCCCAATGAAACTGGTCATGGTAAGATCAACACACACACACACACACACACAATTATAGTAATATACTCTATATCATATCATCTCACAGAATCCACATGTACTCACACACATTACACAGTGTGAACACAAAAATTTTTCATGCATATTAATGGAGGATGCTGAATCTGCTGTTGTAGGCTAAATGATATGTTAACATGAAATCAAAATTGCCTCTATTTACTTCCTCTGCTTCTGAAAAGAATCCAGTAAATTCACTAATGGAGAAAATCATGTCCCGTATTAAACATCCTGTTTCAAGATATATATTTAACTGCAAAAGTTAAAATGTGTTGTGAAAGCTGCTTGATGTTGTTCAGGGCTGTGCTCTCTGCCGTCATGTAGATTCGCTCAGATAATGATGAGAAGGTGAGTTTGCGGTACAGCGTGACGGGCCCCGGGGCCGACCAGCCGCCCACTGGAGTCTTTTCCATTGACCCCATCTCAGGACAACTAAGCGTCCTCAAGCCTCTGGACCGAGAGCACATGCCCAGCTTCAATGTGAGTTCATCACAACTGACCTTCTCTGTACTGTAAGCTAGAATGTTCTTTTGTTTTTAAGAATATGCTGTGAAAGTCCTTTTTTGAAACTGAACACCCATTCATGACTTCAAGACTATATAATGGTAATGCATCACTGGCGGATGTTCCCAGGCTTATTAAACACATTTCAGCTGGTTGAAAATGCAGCATCTAGAGTGTTTACTGTAGAGCCATGAAGTGTGATCATATTTACCTGTATCTACACTACACTGGCTGCTTATTAAGTTTCATGTACACTACTGTTCTTTATATTTAAATTTTACTGTACGTTTAGGGTCAGTAATATTTAAAGAAATATATATATATATACTTTTATTCAGCAAAGATGCATTAAAATGTATATAATGTTATATAAATAAATTCTGTTTCAAATAAATGTTGTCCTTTTGAAATTTCATCAAAGAATTCTGAAAAATAAAATGCATCATGGTTTCCACAGAAATATGACTGCGTTAAACATTGAAAATAATCATAAATGTTTCTTGAGCATCAAATCATCATATTAGAATGATTTCTGAAGGATCATGTGACACTGAAGACTGGAGTAATGATGCTGAAAATTCAGCTTTGATCACAGGAATAAATTACACTTTACTATATATTCACATAGAAAACAGCTGATTTACATTGAAAAAATATTTCACTGTTTTTACTGCATATCTGATCAAATAAGTGCAGCCTTGCTGAGCAGAAGAGACTTCTTTTTTAAAAACCATTAAAATATCTTACTGACCATAAACCTGTGAATGGTAGTGTACGTTTGAAAATTCTGCTAATTCTTGTGTTCAAAACCAGCTGTTCTGAACACAACAGCATGATCAAACTCTCTCAGAGAAGTTTCTTAATTAATTTGCAACAACAACCTGCTGGATGTACATTATCCTGCTTATTACACGATTATTATCAGTCATTATCAGGGAATAACTGACCAATCAGACCCAGAATGTCGTGATCGACCAATTAAAATTTAAAGAGTCAGTATTATAATAATCTCTTTTAAGTCGACCAATCTGACCCGCAGTGGTAAAAGGTGAGGTTATGAAACCAGCAACACTCCGCTTACCAATCCTGAGTTTTTACATCAGCCCACTTTACATGAATTAATGTGAGAAGTATTAACTTTTCTAGACATTTTCTCAATTTATTGTGCAATAACTGATGTATTTAAATTTTTGTTGCAATATAGTCGGCGAGGAAAGTAAAAACAATCAGCACTTCTTACTACATTGAAATACCAACACAGTTAAATGTGTTTTGCATGCCCTGTATTTATATACAGTACTCTGTGTGTTATGGCATCAGTTGAGGGCACATGCGGTGGACCTGAATGGTAATCAGGTGGAAAACCCCATTGACATCACGATCAACGTTATTGACATGAATGACAACCGACCAGAGTTCATCCAGCAGATCTGGAATGGAAGCGTCCCTGAAGGCTCTAAACCAGGTTAAACCATTTCACATGTGTGCATGTGCACGACAATCCTTTCAATTAATAAAACTACATTTTTGACTGTACGCTTGTGTGTGTGTGTGTGTGTGTGTGTGTGTTGTCTTTAAATTCCATAGGCACATCAGTAATGACAGTGACTGCAGTGGACAAGGATGATCCCAAAACTATTAATGGGCAGCTGCGCTACAAGATTGTGTCTCAGAATCCCGACAGCCCCAGTCCAAACATGTTCACCATTAACAACAGGACAGGAAGTATCATCACCGTTGCTGCTGGGCTGGACCGAGAGGTACATTAATACCACATTATCTCACTGTATGATTATAAATCTTGACCTCTGAAAAGACATCTTGATTAGTTCAACTGGTCCACAACTGGTTTTTATTTGTAGCGTCAAATCTATGTACATTAAATAAACAGCCGCATATAAAACCTTGTATCTCCATATTTCGTATTTTTTAACCAATGAAAAGTATTAAAAGAGCTTGTGACTAAAACTCGTAACTCCACTGGATCCTCAAACTGTCAGTCAAACCTCATAACTCCGCCCACCTCTGCTGTGAATGAAGTGCCTCATCCAGTCCGGAGCGTCTCTGCTTGTTTGCAATGCAAGGGTAAATAAAGAACTCTTTCTTTGAATAAGTACAGCATTTTCTTCACTCAAAAAAACAAACAAACAAACAAAAAAACACTATATAAACAAAGGTTAATGTTTTATATATTTGAGGAGTGGAGATTATAAAACAACAATAATAAAACAACTCATATAACACCCAACAGCTGGCTGAAGATCTGAACATCTGCTGCAGGTTTGAGGAGTCCATCAGCCTGCTTTTAACATCTCTCCCTCTGCCTTTATTTAGTTCTATCTTTTCTGCTCCCCAATCATCCATTTCTCCCTCCATGCTTCCATTACCCTCCTTCAGCATTTACACTCTGCAAGGATGATGTTAGGCGGCTCTTCAAAGGACAAAACACTAGGAAGGCCCCTGGCCCTGACCAGGTGTCCCCTTTTTGCCTAAAATCTGCTGACCAGCTAGCCCCCATTTTTACTCAGATATTTAATAAATCACTGGAAGTGAGCAAGGCCCCATCATGCTTTTAACGATCCACTATTATCCCTTTCCCTAAAACAGCTTACATCTCAGAATGAATACAGACCAGTCGCCCTAACCTCAGAAGTTATGAAATGCTTTGAGAGGCTGGTAATAACATACCTGAAGATCATTACAGGCTCACTGCTGGATCCCTCCCAGTTTGTCTGTGGAAGACGTACTGAACATGAGACTGCAGTTTATTTTGGAGCACCTTTACTCTCCGGGGACTCGTGTATGAATTTCAGCTCAGACTTTAATACAATCATCCCTGACATTCTTCACTTTAAACTCAGCCAGCTTACTGTGCCAAATTTCATCTATAACTGTATCATTAACTTTCTCACTAAGAGCAGGTGAATTTGGGGGCATTTACATCCAGCACAAGCACTGGGGCCCCTCAAGGGTGTGTGCTTTCCCCTTTGTTATTCTGTACCTCCTCAGACTCAACTGTCAAATTCTTAAAATTTATTAAAAATCATCGGCCTTATTTGGGACAGAGATGAGTCCACATATAGGCAGGAGATGGACCAGCTCTCCCTGTGGTGTAGATGCAACAACCTGGAATTAAACATCAGTACGACTGTAGAGATGCTGATTAAAAAAAAGTTCTTTCTCCTTTGTCTCCACTCATAATCAATGGCTGTATTGTGACCAGGACTGTTCCTACAAGTTCCTTGGTTTCACCATCTGCAAGGATCTGAAGTGGGAGAGGAACATTCTCCACATCATCAAGAAATCACAGCAGAGGACGTCCTTCTTCCGTCAACTAAGGAAGCATAATGTCAGCGTGCATGGTGTAGGAACACTCACAACAAGGAGATATGCAGGAACGCTGACTTCAATGACGAAACACACAGGAACCAGGGAATACACAGGAGAACACACATCCACTATAAACGTAGACTGAGGGAGAACACAGGGAATATATACAAGTCAAATAAAGGGGCAAACAAGGCTAATTAATAGGACACCTGGGACTAATGAACTCAAATCAGGGTAACTAAGGGAACAAACTAGTGGCGGGAAAACTGAACAAAAGAACATGTGACACAGGGAAACAAACACAGAACACTGACACATAACCTGCCAAAGGAAATGCTATGCCAGTTTTACAGGGCCACTGTTGAATCTGTCCTGTGTTCATCAGTTACTGTTTGTTACAGCTCTGCCACCCAACTGGACACGCACCAACTTCGGCGAGTATTCAGGTCGGCAGAACTTATTATTGCCAATAATACGTTCTGTCAAGAAATGGGTTGGGAGAATTGTTAGTGACTCCAGTACACAATCTGTTTAGACATTCTAAATACCATCTGATTTTTACAATTACATTATTTTCATTTCCTTTTTGGAAATTTTCATAAGAAATGCAAGGAAGTGTAAATGTGAACATTCACTGTGTGGTCTCTCTTTGCAGAAAGTGCCGCAGTACACACTGATTATTCAAGCCACTGACATGGAAGGAAATCCCATGTACGGTCTTTCTAATACAGGCACAGCTGTTATCACCGTCACAGACATCAACGACAACCCTCCAGAGTTCACCTCGGACACCGTAAGCTCCTCTACACACACACACTGTTTCTGTAAAGCTGAATCGAACTCGTTTCATAATTGATGTACTTTACACAGTTATTGAACCGAACTGAATCAACACTGAACTGATTTCAGTCTGAATAAGGACTGTTTACTATGGTCTTTTTAGAGCTGCTTTACAGCAGAACTGAACTCTGTTTGCCTCATTGAATCATTATTTTCCTGTTATCACTGTAAAGCTGCTTTGAAACAATCTGTACTGGATAAAGCACTATAGAAAGAAAGGTGACTTGACTTGACTTATACCTGAGAATCACCCTATCAATAGTTAGTTGATTCTCAGGTATAAGACATATATATTTTTTTTTGACATTTGATTTTCAGTCCTCCAGCTGAACTCTCACCTTTTGCTTCGCAGTGCTAATGTGGGCTTCTAAAACACTCGCACCTTTATTCTCATCAAAAGTGCCAGCTTTACATGACAAACCTTTAGCAGATCTTGACCAGAACAAAAGAATGGAACATTTTTTGAGCAATTCCTCTGTAAATTTGTACTTTTGTTTGGACATTGTTTTGGCTCAGGATAGCTGTCATCTGCTGCTCTTGACAAGCAAGTGTATGATGCCGTACACAGTGATTAGGGGCGGTCGTGGCCTAATGGTTAGAGGGTCAGACTGGTAACCCGAAGGTTGCTGGTTTGATTCTCAATACCGGCAGGAAATGACTGAGGTTGAGCAAGGCAGCTAACCCCAATCTCTCTCCTGGGTGCCACAGCAAAAATGTCTGCCCACTGCTCTGGTTTGCAGTGTGTGTTCACTACTCTCTGCTCCTAATGTGTGTGCTCCAACTGGATGGGTTAAATGCAGAGGACAGGTTTTGAGTATGGGTTACCATACTTGGCCTTCACTTTCACTCGTTCATGCTACAAGGCTAATGGTTGAGAGACAGGAATTTGGCCAATAGTTGCTGTAAGCATTTTATAATTAACCAATTGGTGTGCGAGAAGGTGAGAATTACAGAGAGGTGTTAAAGCAATGCAAATATGCATACTCATAACAAAGTATTAGACAATAAGCACATCATAATGAAACTAAAGCCAAATCAAAGGCATTTTCGCAAATTTAGAATACTGGCTGAATGAAAAGGAAGACATATGGTCCATCAAGCCAAACTAACAATACAGTATTAGCATGTGACATGTAAATAATAACATTACATGCCCTCTGTCACATTCATGTGTTATGTTATATAGTTCTTTGGCGAGGTACCAGAGAACCAGGTCAACATTATTGTGGCTAACTTGACGGTGACGGACAAAGACCAGCCCAACACAGCAGCGTGGAACACTATCTACAGGATAACAGCGGGTGACCCTGCGGCTCATTTCTCTGTGCCCACTGATCCGGTTTCTAACAAAGGCCTGGTGACTGTCGTCAAGGTAGGAAAATGCTGTGCACTGAGCACATTTACAAACGTTTGAAAGAACACACTTGTGACATATAAACCATTATGACACAAATCCTCCAAATCAGTCTGATAAAATGATAAGCTAAAGGGATCTTGTTTATAGTCATAGCATTCATAATATTTATGAGTGTAGTTCTAGCGCATAGATTTTTTGTTTTTTTACACTAACATGTAAAATATCAGATTAATAAAACATTTACTGCAAAAATGTAACATACTTGATTGAAATTTTACATTGTACTGTCATGATTACCAGCTAGAGTGCCCTTGATAGCCACCAGAGGGCACTCCTTCCCGGACCATTGCCTCACCATCATGGACTCCATTTCCCATAATCCACTGCCCGGACTTATCAGCCATGATTACATTCAGCTGTTGTTCATTACCTTGTTAGTTTCTGCCTATATAAACTCGGTTCATTCAGTCACTCATTGCTAGGTCTTGCATGTCTGTAATAGCTGCATTTCTGAGCCTTTGTGTCTTGGTTTTTGTTTTCGTTTTCTACATCTCTGGTTTTCCCTGTTTTTGCCTGTGTCCTGGAATTTATCTTTGTTTGGATTGCTCACCTGTGTTTTGACCCTTGCTTGGCTTTTTTGATTACGATTGTGGATTATCCTCTGATTAATAAATGCTGCATTTGGATCCTCAACCCTTAAGTCTCGGAGCAGTACATTACAGCTACTCTGAGTGATGGATGTGATCCCATGTGTTTGTAGTCAAACTGCAGCGCAGGGAAAATGCAAACAGCACTTTTGTGTTACTGAGGAAGAAACATACACTTATATGTGCCTGAAGGACAACAACGCAGTTGAAAAGGCAGAAGTGAATGGACAGCGCGCGTCGTTTGAACTCTCCGCTGTAATGCCACCTCATGCGTAATACAGCGCATTAAGCATGATTGGATTAAAAGAGTTCATTCTCATGAATAATTAGAATTAATGTGCTCTTAGTCATGAAGAAATGCAGAGAAGCGCTCAGAAATGGTTGACGTCAGCTCGTTCGTCCAGCCCCAACTGGAGCCCCGGCAGCCAATCATCACTCCGGATCTTGCCGGTATTACGCATTGACACCAGAAGCCGTGACGTTGCTCCGACTTTGATTTTCAAACCGGAAGACAGAAATTGCTCTAAAAAAATGCAAAAATAACTAATTTCCACTTAAGGATAAACTTAATGAGTACCTTTAGGGCCTCGTTTATAGTGCGTGTATGCACAGATTTGATCTTAGTGTGTGTACGCTTAAATCCATGCTAACGCTCATATTTATAAAAACAGTCTTGGAAAAGTGCTTAGCACCACGTCAGGGTCTGAGCAGACGTACAGACTTTTCCTGTCAGATTACTGCAGGTTTTTGGAAATCTAAGCTATTCTTGCAGCTCGCCAAGGATTTGGACGATGACTGGTGATTTTTTTTTTTTTTTTTTTTTTTTTTATATATATATATATATATATATGACATTAATTAGGTGTCGTTTAAAACGCGGAGAACTGAAACCATTCAGCTGTGCGCAAGTTCAAGATCATTTGCGATTTATAGATTTCACATCTGAAAGAGAGGCGTACGCTCGTTTTCTGTGTGTACGTTCATTCTGTGAATCACACGTACGCACATCAGAGAAATCGTAAGATCAAATTTAGGACAGTTTCTGTGCAATATTTTATAATTGAGGCCCTTAGTGTTTTTAATGATATTGCAGCCTGGACAGATCTGTTCACATCTCAAAAAATGTGTTTTGGGGTTTCATGACCCTTTAATTATAATTGTGTTATATTTCCATTTGCATGTCATCCTTATGCAGAAATGCCTTTTGCTTGGTCGACTACATGCTGAATCAGAAACTCACATAGGCACTGTGTTTTTCCTGAAGGACTACAGAGTACAGCCTCTGATTTACAAAACACACCTGCCAGAGGGCGCCCTCACACAGAAAGTCCGCAAGTGAGACTCACAGAAGTCATAAACCATATAAAATCCTTTATCCAGATATTGCTATAGCTATGTTCTTCAAGCCATCTTGGGTATTTTCTTAAGAATAAAGTATATGGCAAATAAACAGCAATCATACAAAGCTTCCATGGATAGACTACCCTAGAATATCATGGACTTCCCCAAATAATGCTAAACTAATGAATCTTCACTGGATAGTAAAAAACGTTCCTCTTTGTTCTTTTTTCTCTGGCTCATGGTGTCTTCAATGGTGAATCTGAGTGCATTATTCTTAACTATATTTATTTATACCAAACATTTTATAACACACCTCTGCATGGGTCTTTATCTTTAAAGGGTTAGTTCACCCAAAAATGAAATTTCTGTCATTAATTACTCACCCTCATGTCGTTCCACACCCGTAAGACCTTCGTTCATCTTCAGAACACAAATTCAAATATTTTTGATAAAATCTGAGAGGGTTTTTTTTTTATCCTATATTGAAAGCAACGAAATTACCACATTCAAGGTCCAGAAAGGTACTAAAGACATCGTTAAAACAGTCATGTGACTGCAGTGGTTCAACCTTAATGTTATGAAGAGACGAGAATACTTTTTGTGCGAAAAAACAAAACAAAAATAATGACTTTATTCAACAAATTCGTCTCTCCCCTGCGTTCTGCTATGCTATTTCCGTTGCAGAGCTTCCAGGTTCTACGTCCAAATGGCGACTCGGTATTGGCCGACGCCTGTTCACATGAGTGGCATGAGGCATGCGTGTGATGCTGACACAGGAGCCGGCCAATGAATTGGCGTTTGGACGTAAACATGGAAATGCATCAAAATATCTTAATTTGTGTTCTGAAGATGAACGAAGGTCTTACGGGTGTGGAACAACATGAGGGTGAGTAATAAATGACAGAAATTTCATTTTTGGTGAACTAACCCTTTAAAAAAAAATTTCTGTTAGCTAATGATGATTCTGAAAGAAAACAAGCTGCGATCTACTGTTGCTATAGTAACTAAAGCAACCTTCACATGCATCTAATTGATAGATAAACCACAAGCTCTTATTTCAGTGTTGTTGTTAATGTTATATCATTTCAGCAAACAGTTTGCTTTGTACATTCAGTTTAATGTACATATTAATATATGTAATGTATTAAGAGGGCAAACTTTGTCTTTAATCTGAACTGTGCACATGCAATTTAGACACTTACATTATGTTCTTGCTCCATCCATGCAACAAATGTGAAATACATACACCGCTCTCGCTTCTGCTCATGTGCCAGTGCTTAGCCCTCCATACCATAGGTTGCTGACCCCTGGCTTACACAAAGACAAGAACAACAGCACATGGTCAGGAATTACACAAACCATCTGCTCAGATACAATATACAGAAACATGGCAGGAGTGTCAGGTCACCAATGATTAGAAATGAACTCACAGAAGTGGCACAGCCGTGAAAAGAACAGAATAAAGTAGAATATTCCATATTTTACTGAAACACAGAGTACATTGCTGGTTTGAATTCATTTTATGTAGATTCATTCAACAGATTAAAAAAATATATATTTATTTTCTATCTTTGTTTCAGTCCATTGACTATGAGATCAACAGATCGTTCGTGCTGACAGTGGTGGCAGTAAATGAGATTCCTCTTGACAAAGGCATCCGTCTGCCCCGTCAGTCCACAGCCACCGTCTCCATCCGCGTCACAGATGTCAATGAGAGCCCTTATTTCGAACCTAACCCAAAGCTGCTGGAACTGCAGGAGGGTCTGCCAGCAGAGTCTGTGATCACTACCTTTACTGCTCAGGATCCAGACCGCTTCATGGAGCAGAGCCTCAGGTGCACACACACATCTGTCATCAACATATTCATCAGAGCAGAAGTTACACTTGTGTTTGAGGATGGGCCACAGAGTAACCCTTACGAAAAAGAAGTTTATTCAAGTGTGCTATTAGTATACTTCTTTTTAACTAAAAATATTTTATTTAACTATTTTTTATATACTTCTCAGAAATATACTTTAAGTATATTTGGCCTATACTTGGACTTTTAATCAAGATATAGCCTACTTAAAAGTATATTTATAAAAGTATAGTATAAAAGTACATTGTTTGAAAATATTGATTTATAAAGAAAACAGATATATTCCTAATTCTGAAGTATATTTATAAAAGTATAGTATAAAAGTATATTGCTTGAAAATATTGATTTATAAAGAAAACAGATATATTCCTAATTCTGAGTATCTGAATTTTTGTGTAGGTTAGTCCACTGGTACACACAGGCTATATACGGTAGGGGGCGCTGTTATGCTTTTTCTGAAAGAGTACAGAATCTCCGGATCAAAATGCAGGAGAAGAAGCAGCTGAAACTGAAGCGATAGAAGATTACTCATGCAAATGTAAAATAAAGCGATCATCAAACATTAAACAGCATATAAATCAAAACTGCCTAACGTTACTGAATGAGGACTATGAAGCTTTGGGGGTGTTTATGGACTCGATCTATGCCACCTGTGTTTGATCATCGTTCAGAATCCCAGCCGGACATAGTCTTTGACAAAAATGCAATTTTCTCAGCTTTTTGTTTAAAATGTTTCCTTTTTTTTTTTTTTTTTAAATGAAACTTACCTACACTTAAGTGTTGATCAAAAAGGATTCATGAAGATAGTATTAAAATATTAAACTACTAGTATACTTATAAGTTCACTTGTAGTACAGATGCAGTACAAATGAGAAATGTAGCTGTGAACTAGTTGTGTACTTAAAGTTTACTACTGTTACACTTATAGTACACTTCAACGTATACTTCAATTGGGCCAATTTAGTCCCAAGCGGTATTAAAATAGTATACTTACAAGTTTACTAGTAGTACATTGATACTAGTATACTTACTACATAAAGTATACTTAAAAAATATACTTGAATATTACTTAAGTATACTTGATAAAATGAACTTGAAGTGTACTTCACTACTTCTTTTTTGTAAGGGAAAATTAAAATCAAAGATACTGGAGAGACAATCAAGAACTTTACACCTCCTTCAAGAGATACTTGGGTATGTTATAGCTGTGCTGTTCCAAAAGCTGTTCGACCAATCAGATTCAAAAAATGAAGAAAAAAAATTAACTGAATTTATATTTGATCCAAATTCACTTTTAGTATATCTTAACATTTTTACTCTCTCCTTAGGTACAGCACGCTGTCTGACCCTGCAAACTGGCTGAGAATTGATCCCATGAATGGAGACATCACAACCACTGGTGTTTTAGACAGAGAGTCTCCATTAGTTCAAAACAACATCTACACGGCTATGTTCCTTGTCACTGACAGCGGTATGTTTTCTGTCTGAGAAAATCGTTAGGGCCCGAGCACCGATGGTGTGAGGACCCTATTGTAATTGCTCAGTCAATTATTCTTCTTCTCCGAAATTAATTGCATTTTTGAGGGCCTAAACGTGCTCGAAAACTCAGAATTAGGTGGGGCAAAATGGCTCTATAGCGCCACCTACAAAATTTCAACGAAGTGCCCCTTGCGCTATGTTTCACATACAGGTATGAAATTCGATAGACACATGTAACAGCCCAATACCTACAAAAAAGTCCCTGGGAGCAAAATCTGAAAACCAACAGGAAGTGAGATATTTTGAATTTTGTCTGCAAAATTTTTGCAGTTTTTGCCATTTCCAGACATTGTACTTCCTAACTCCTCCTAGAGCTTTAATCAGATCAACATCATATTTGGTCAGTCTAATCTAAAGGCCTTTGTGATGTTAAATTGTGAAGATCTTGAGTTTTCACTGAAGGCCGTGTCCGTGGCAGCCTGACAAAGTCTGATGTTTTGCCATGAAAGAGGAAGCTGTTGTAACTCAGGCATACAGTGTTCGATCTGCCCCAAACTTCACATGTGTGATGAGAATCCTGGGCTGAAGACATCTATATGCCAATATTCAGTTAGTCATAGCGCCACCTGTTGGCAACAAGAAATGGCATGCTTTACCGTGATGACTTTATTTGTCACTTTATTGTGACTTTATTGTGAAACAAAGAATCCAGTAAGCAAGGCAAGCAAGATAATTGTCACAGACACGCCAGGCTCCTCCATCAGCCAATCACAGCGCACTCCCTCACCAGAGTACTGAACACACACACCTGTTCCCCATCAGCACCTCATCACTACAGACTCATAAGCACACCACTCACCTCAGTCAGTTGTCCGGTCTCGTGTCTCCTGCCATTCTGTCCGTAACAATAATACACGGGAATGCAGTTACCCAGGGAAAACTGTTTAGAGATGTTACCGATGGCAAACAACATTGTACTGCAGTGCTTATATACAGTAGTCTCCAATTGATGAGCAGATTAGAAACAGATGTGTTTAATATTGAGGAAAAGGAGTTCTCTGGTGGCACTCTGGGATAGTGTCCCAGGAAGGGAGCACAACAATAATGAGTCTGTTTGGTCTCCAGGAATTCCTCCGGCCAGCAGCACCGGTACTCTGCAAATCCTTCTTCTGGATGTCAATGATAATGCTCCTGAGGTTTTCCCACCAGAGACGGTAATGTGTGAAAAACCTGAGAACAATGGCATTAACATCACAGCAGTGGATGCAGACCTTGAGCCCAACACTGCACCCTTCTCTTTTGAGCTTCCCTTACAACCCATTGATGTTAGGAAGAACTGGACGATCACGCGTCTCAGCGGTGAGAAAATAAACACACACACACACAGCAATATGCAGAAAACTACATCTCATCAGCCTCCTGAACTGTGTACACCATACAGTAGCAATTAGATTATCATTGCAGTTGTCATTAGCCGTCTACACTGGAATCACACAATGCATCACAACACAAATTCAGTTGACTCCATGTTCTTTTTTCAATTAATTTATTCCATGTACATCTGATTTGATTGCTATGCATTTTATATTTAAATCTATTTGAATGTTTCATCAAAGCCAGCTTGTGATGTTTCTAATCTTTGAGACCTTTGAGAAGAAGAAAAGTCACCTCTCTCCAACACAATTAATGTTAATTATTAAATTAATGTTCCAGTTCTATCTGATGATTTGGTATTAAAGGCTTACAAAACAGTTAGCTTACAAGGATTTTTTAATTGGGTTCTGGGACTGCAAAGGGGGTGCTAGGAGGTCTGTGGAAAAGTTCATCGGAAAATAGTTTAAAAAATATAGTAAAATAATAAATTCATAACTAAGTTGTTATGAATTTGATATGTCATAGATTGGTCAGAAATCATGAGTACAATCACAATTACATTATACTATTGACAGCCATTTATTCAGTTTTATACATCTAACTATAATGGTGGGTGGAAAAGACGAGAACCTGAGAACTTTTCACATTGAGCTTAACCCTAGGTTATCATCTTTTTAAACCACTGATTTAACCTAGGTAAAGTAATGTTTTACATTTTTAAACATTACTTTTTACTTTTTTACACTTTTTAATTTTAAAAGTGAATAAGCACCACTTTTACAAGATAAAGCCCACATTGTGTTGCCGGAGGTGTACAGTGAAATAATGCACCATTAGAATGTAACGGCCAACAAACGACCAATTAAAAACTCCTACTTTTGCCGGTAGCCCCTTATGGAACATAGGTGGAGTTTTCCACACATCTAGATCCTGGGCAAGTTTCTTCAGCTGCTCCCAAGTGAAAAAAACCCCAGAGGCTGCGGACTAGTTAAGTAGACAATATCCATGCCTGAAGAGCAGGAACGTCCAAGTAGTAAAACCTGGCAAAGGTAGATGGCGAGGACCAGCTGGCCGCCACACAGATGTAAGCAATGGACACTCCGCTAGACCAAGCCCAAGAGACCACTTCCCTGGTGGAGAGAGCAGAGACCATTGAAACTTGTGCTCTGAAGGGCTTGGAAAGCACCTTAGGCACTTAGCCTCTTCTTGGACTAAGGACGACTTTACTGTCATTAAGCCCAAACTCAAGGTAAGATGTGTTGAGAGCCTGCAAGTCGCCAACTCGCTTAATAGATGCTAAAGCTCGTTTTTAGTGAAAGAGGCCGAAGGTCGGCCACTGTGAGCGGCTGAAACGGTGGGCCTCAAAGTGCCCTCAAGGCCTGTGGACAGATTCCTGGATGGAACCTCTAAATCTTCAGAGAGTGTTCCAGCAAAATCCAGCTAGGGACAGTCCGAATGGTAGGACTGTAAGTTGGTAAGCCACCCCTTCAAACACAAATCTCAAGAACGGTCTGTGATGAGGGGATCTAGATATGAAAGTAAGCGTCCTTCAGATCCACTGATAAAAAACAATCCCCTGGGCAAATCTGCAAGAGGATTTTTTTCAAGGTTAACATTCTGAACGTCGGTCTTATCAGAGTGCGGTTCAGACATTTCAAATCAAGGGTGGGCCTGAGGCCGCCATAATTCTTCGGAACAAGGAAGTAGCAGCTGTAAAAGCCTGACTCGCTGTGGGCCATGGGAACTGTAACTATGATGTTAACTATGATCTATTTATCAAATCAAAATTTGGTATGACCATCCTTTGCCTTTAAAACTGCTTTTGCCTTAGGTAGGTACAGTTGTGGAGTTTTTAAGTAAGCTTTGCAGGTAGATTTCTCCAATTTATTCTGTCTCAGTTTTCTTAGTCTCATGCAATTCCTGACAGACTCAGTGATGGTGATGTCAGATATCTTGGGGACTATACAAAAATATTACCAGATTATTGAAATTAATGGCAAAAAGGAATGTTTGGAAATGCAAACTGATATTTCTGACTAAAGCAAAAAATATAAATTTTGCTCCTCGTTGAAAATGCCACACAGTATAAACTGTCGTAGTGTCGGGGATACTTCCAGTGTAGACACTTTGTTAATTTCTTATTTTATTACTGACTCAAGAACACAAATAACTCACCTGCAGTTAAATACATTTGAATAATTAAAAGTATTGCTTTAATGCTCTTTAAATCCATTTTCTAGGTGATTATGCACAACTGTCTCTTAAAATTGACTTTTTGGAGAATGGAATCTACAAGATTCCCATTATAATCACAGACTCTGGTAACACGCCATTGTCCAACACCTCCTATCTGCGAGTGAAGGTCTGTCAGTGTGATCTCAATGGGGACTGCATTGATCAGGAGCGCATCATGTCCGCTGGGCTCAGCACAGGAGTAATTATTACCATCCTGCTCTGTATCATCACCCTCCTCAGTGAGTCACATATGCCACATTTACAGGTGAATCTTATGAAATCTGTCAAGACTTTCTGTCAATTTCTCCCAATAAAAAGAACTAAAAATGATATTTTCCTTCAAAAAAAAAATAATAAAAAAAAAATCTCATTTTCATTACAGCTATGCATATATATATGGTAATATTTAAATTATAATGCATTTATACAGCATCAAAAATTTGTTCTGCCTTTAATTAGAAGAGAAGCACCAAAGGTACAAAGGCACTTATTGTATCAATGCTCTTTTTCTGCTATTGTAGTATATGCCAGCCAATTGAACCGTACATGGGGGAGTTATGACATTTGGGACACAGATCAGGAAGTTGCATTTACATTTGATAATATCCATAAAGTCTAGAAACAAAATTACTATTTAATACTTGGTATATGTCATTTACACCATGTCTTGAAGCTACCTGAGAACTTTTGGGTCAGCGGCCAATGTTCTCACTTAACAATGAGAGCAAGTAATGCTCTCATTTGAACAAATTTATTGCCAAGATGCCAAAAAGGCAATGCTTTGGCATGTTGACATGAAACATGCTATATTAAATCAAACTTTATGCCACTGGCATAAAAAAAACAAAAAAAAACAAACAAACATCCGGACCCATTACAGTAATGATCATTTGCAGGGTAAATGTGCATAATTGTCTTAAATATAATGTCACAAATCAAAATACCTTTCTTGAGATTCACCCTTTCAGTAGTCTTTGTGTAAAGATGTCAATGCTGATGAGGAAAAGAAATGTTTTCTTGTATTCGCATTAATAACTCTCTCTCTCTGTAGTCCTTGTGTTGTTGTTCATTGTGTGGATGAAAAGGAGAGATAAAGAACGACTGGCCAAACAGCTGCTGATTGACCCAGAGGAGGACATCAGAGACAACATCCTGAAATATGATGAAGAGGGAGGAGGGGAGGAAGACCAGGTACTGTCCACTAACTCTAACTGCCTTATTTTCAGCACTTTTATATTTGAATTAGAAACTTTTATCCCCTTTTCTTGGTTTTACATCAATGAAAAGCATCAGAGGGGTGATCATTTAAAATTAATATCATAAAAGAGGGGGAATACAACTTAAGAAGATAAATTTATAACGAATATAATTCAACAACATAACATTTAAGAAACATAAGTCAATCATGGAGTTTCTGCAAGTGTCCAGATAAACGTCAGCAACAGTCACTACTGCTGCATCTACAGATCTCACTCACACATTTATTACATACACTTTCAACTGAACAACCATCCTCAATTCACCTTGCAGTTCTTTTTTTTTTTTTTTTTTTACCTTTATTTATATAGCACATTTTACAATACAGATTATGTCAAAGCAGCTTTACAGTGATAGCAGGAAAATATTTTTGGCTGCACAGCAGCTCTAGAAGAAAATGGTGTCATTGTCTTCTAGAGGGAGAGAGAGAAAAGAGGGAATTGCACACAATACACAAAACACATCACAACACCAAGAAATCAAATAACAAGAAAAAAACTTTACGTCCTGGGACGTAACATGTATAATGCATTATAAAGGTGGAGTATTCCTAATGTAAATCATAATGCATTATATATTTTCATAAATGATTGTAACCAAAGTTAAAATGCATTATAATATTTGCAGATTCTGAAATTGGTTTAATGCATTATACTTTCTAAAGGTGTGTTCATTGAATAAATGAGATTTATAATATATTATAACTGTGGTTACAATTATTCATGAGACCATACAGTGCATTATAAGCTGCATTACAAGGCATAATTACTGTATTAAAAGACTTGTATAATGCATTATACATAAGGGCTTTAAGTAAAATGTTACCCAAATATTTTTTGATAATGCATTTCATATTAAATCAATGAAAGGTACTTTCCTGTCTTAGCTCATTATCTGTAATGTGTTCTAATTTTCCTTTTTATTTAGTTTATCTAATTTAATATCAGTGTTGTCTCATATGTCTCATATGGTCCTCGTATCTCACCATGGTCCTAAAGGAGTGTTGTTTCATTTCACTGTGTACAAGCCTTATACGGTTGAAATGGCTTTAACTCTCTGACTTTGACTAAGGATTTTTTTATGATGGTCCAAGCCTAAAATTTAGGAATGCATTTGGTGTTTAGTGCCAATGTTGTCCAATGGGATGTTCTTTCTTTTGTGGAGGTGGGCAAAGGGGATCTTCTTTCCTGCCTTGTAAGAAGTGTTGGCATTTGTCTTTATGTTGTCTTTATGTTCATTTACCAAGATCTAATCACAGTGTGGCTCATCTTTCTCCTGAATTGACTCATTATGACTCACATGACTTCTTGTTTATTTTAAATGGGCATTAATAGAGAGTTGGTCCTCCCTATGCTGCTATAACAGCTTCTATTGTTTTGGAAAGCTTGTCACTAGATGATGGATCATGCCTGCAGGATGATATGAAATATATATGTGTTTATCTGGTAATATATCTTAAATGTATCAGAATGAAACAGCCTGATTATTGGAAGCTTCTAATGAAAGTGCTGAGGATGATTACACACAAATGGTTGGACAAAGAAAATACTGAACCATAAATAAATCTTGAAATCAAAAATGAAAAACTTCACATAATATATTTGTTTGTCCATGTAACCCATATAACATAAGGCAACAAAAGATGTGGTCTATGCATCCACATTGTTGCTTCCATGTTCTCCTTACACAAAAGTAAACAAACCTCTTCTGCTTACGCCTCGCTCCTGTTGGCAACACAACCACCCAGTGCTTTGGCTGTGTGCTTGCAGAACGACACACACACACCAGTGTATCTATAAATGCTAATAATAATGTTAATGCTTTTGAACTCAGCATCTTTCTGCACTTTTGTTTGTGTTTGCAAACAGGATTATGACCTGAGCCAGCTGCAGCAGCCAGATACAGAGACTGATGGCATCAGGCCCTTTGGCATCCGCAGGTTGGATGAGAGACCTCTGCATCCCGAGCCCCATTACCCTGTCAGATCAACCGCACCTCATCCTGGAGATATTGGAGATTTCATCAGTGAGGTGGAGTAGCACTATACAAGCATCACACCAACAAAATACTGTTAAAATAGTAGAAAGAAGAAAACACATTTGAAAACTACAGAAATTAAAATATTACAGCTGGTGTGTTCACAAATGTTGCAGATGATGTGTCGTTGCTATTACTGACATATTTTGATCAGTCCAGGGCAGTTTCTGATGACAGGTGCCCTAGGTGAGATTGCTCAAGGGGCATAGTGACCGGTGGTGGGCAGTGAGGGGGGTTGGCGTGTAACCAGAGGTCACGTTAACTGAAAATTTTCCGTCATTGACTGATTTTTTTATAGCATTGACGGAAAAATCTGAAGGTCATTCCGTCATTTTGACAGATTACACTGAGGGTGATCTATTGTAACTTGTGACTGTAATTCCCACCCCTGTCCAGTTGGTAAAATTAAACTGCCACGAGAAGTCTGTCCAAGCCGACCTCGATGTGTTTAATTACGCACAGGCGAGCACCTAGTTTAAGTCCATGTTATAATAATATATACTTGTTTCTAATCAAAGTCATTTTTTAAAATGGTGGCTGTCATAAAACTTGACGGATTTATTCAAACATACATTAAATATTGAAGAACAGTAAAAATAGTGATTTTGTAATATGGTGCATATATTTATCAAAATGTTCCTCTCTAGAGTAATTTTTCTTGCTGACTAAGAAGTTTATGGTCAACCAATGGCTTTAAAAAAAAAAAAAAAAAAAAAAAGTCAAAAGTGACACGATGTATAGCTATGTATGGTGTCCCATACTCGGAAATAGTGTTCTGCATTTCACCCATCCAAATGCACGCGCACACACACACACACACACACACACACACACACACACACACACACACACACACACACAGCAGTAAGTATTGAACACACACACACACACACACACACAGCAGTGAGTATTGAACACACACACACACACATACACACAGCAGTGAGTATTGAACACACACACACAGACATACACACAGCAGTGAGTATTGAACACACACACACACACACACACACACACAGCAGTGAGTATTGAACACACACACACACACACACACACACACACAGCAGTGAGTATTGAACACACACCCGGAGCAGTGGGCAGCCGTTTCTGCTGCGGCGCCCGGGGAGTGATTGAGGGTTCAGTGTCTTACTCAAGGGCTCCTCAGTTGTGGGTAATGAGAGTGGAAGAGAGCGCTGTTCATTCACTCCCCACACCTACATTTCCTGTCAACACTGAGACTCTCTAACCATTAGGCCAGAACTGCCCCATTTACTGTGGTACAACGTTATGTGACATTGTTCTCAATCTGTTTTACTGATGCCTTTCCGCGGTTGAAACACTGATTGAGTGATTACAACATGATACAGATTTCCGTAAGTTGGACTGTATCTTTCAACATATTTTCTGATGTTCATGTTTATTTCGTTCTGTAACAGTGAAGAGGAAGGGATGATCATGTTCACTTGTGCTTTGCGCTGACGCTTTGCTTGATCTGAGGCGCTACAGTGATCTCTCATGCCACATTAAAGAGTGCCAAATGGTATTTATTTTTTGAATTTTTTAATAAAATAGAATTTGAAAGCTGAGACGTTGTTTTATATCAGAAGTAACAAAGTACAAAGCTAAGTGCAATTTATTGAACAAACATTTATGATGAAAACAGTAGTGACGCACAGTCTTTGCTCAGCTTTCTCTTTATAAATAAATAAATGCATAATCTAGCCTATATGATTGTCCTGTAAGTTTGTGAATAAAAATGAAAATGTGAACGAAAACAGAAGACATCAAATGTCTTATCAAAATAAGAAAATTAAAATGACGGGTAATAAAAGATTATGACAGAATTTTTACAACCTTGTCTGTCAAAATGACAAACAATGATATGATAAGCCATATTTGAGGTCGATGGATAATGGGCAAACATTTGGATTTCCTGCCCGACATACTGCACTAATTACCACAAGGACCCGCCGTTAACAATCTGTCCCTCACGGACTGCGTGGCTTTGCCACAAGTTTTTTTTTCTGCGACTAAACTAATAAAATTTTTGTTTGAGTAAGCCTCTTCTAGTCGACTAACGTTTAGTTGACTATTAGGGGGCAGCTCTAATATCTTTAAATCTATCCCAGTGTCTCAGACCATAGGTAGGGAAACATCCCGGATGGATGGCCAGTCCATCACAGCCATTATGACTAATTGGCCTATATCTTGTTAGCGCAACATTGAAGCTTCACAAAACATGGTACACATGGGGAGAATTACAAATTGATTTTTCTAAATGACACAATGACTTAATAATGCTTTTAGGAAGTCACTAGCTATGGCGTTTGAATTTTTAATTTATGCATGCTTTCTCATGGGAGCCCCTCTCACTAAGGCAATGTTTACATTGAATGCTACAAGTGACCTAATTCTGAATTTTTTCCTCCCATGTGGAACAGATCGGATAAGACCCACAAACGTGTAAGCAAAAGCACATGGATTCCAATATTCTCAGATTGGTTTCAGGCCTCATTCAAATGTGGAAATAAATCTGATATGATTTGGATATGTGCAGTTGCGTCTCCCATGTAAGCAGAAATATCTGTGTAATGAGGTTCAGAGTGTGAAAAGAAGTGTCGGCTTACTGAGACTCGTGTGTTTTTATTAATTTTAACAGAATCAAAACAAAGCTGCACTGTGTGTTTCCATAAACAGTCACTCTCTCAAGTCTCCACGTTCACACACAAGTGCTCAGTCCAGTCTCTCTCTACCACGTCCCGTCTCCTGGTGGCTTTTATCCGGTCTCTCCATGTCAATTACTGCAACGAGACACGGGTGTTTGTCATTTTGCACTTGACCTACTTGTGCCCCGCTCGTCTCTTTCTCCCATCCCAGACCTCGCTGAACCATGCTAACCCTAACCAGGTTGAATGTTAATTCTGTATGCGCTTGAAAACAATTAAAAAATGTTAGACCAGAAATCATACAAAATAGGCCAAAACCAAAATAAATGCACCAGTGTTCCCTCTGCCATCCTGCACCTACCACACTGAGATGATATGGAGGGATATATTTTGTTTAAATTAATTTTGGAGTAATGAAGGCAGTGTATAACTTTGAACTGGATTAATTTATATCTCCAATTTACAGAACAGCTCTTTATTCTCAACAAGCCTTCTTCCCAGATCTCATCCGACATTTCATCGTGTAGTTCAGTAGACCAGACTACTTTAAGGTGGTTAGTGCATACAGATGTTACAAAAGCACGAACAAAACAAAATACCAAATGTCTGGTTTCAGGATTAGAAGATAAAAGATCATGAATAATATAATTGTCAGGTTTATTTACAGTATAAATTGTGGAATATTTTTCTTTACATAATTTCTCATTTGTAAATAATGGAGGAAGTGAGACTGTTGGAGTGCAAACTTACTTTTAAGTTGTGAAAAAGATGCAAATTTATCCTCAATACAGAGATCTCCTATACAGCATAAACCTTTTTTTCCTTTATCTTGAAAAAGCTACATCGATCTGAGAAGACTCAAACGAAGGATTACATGATATTGATGTCTTAATTGGGACTTTTGGTAATTTATAAAATTTATTTATCTGATTCAAAATCCTCAAAGAATTTCTCAACACAAAATTACTGATAGATTTACATTCTTTAAAAAAAAAGTAAAGTTGGGAGAGAGAACTCTGGCACTGACATAGCCTCTGCACGAACCCATAGAGGACAAATCTCAGTTGGCATGTCATCCAGGATGCCCCTTTGCCAGAAAGTAGGAGCCTTGGCATTTGCTGCCCAATAATTTTTGCAGGTGTTTTATAGTTCCATACAAATGAAAGAATAACTGAATCAAGTTGTTTAAAAAAAGGTTTCAGCCAAATAAATAGGGAGATTTTGAAAGAGATATAGAAACTTAGGGAGAGTAATCATCTTTATGACATTCACATGGCCAATTAGTGAGTTTGTTAATGATGTCTAAAAAAATTAATTTTAACAAATATATAGGGTTCTTTGGAATTTTCAGGCCAAGATATGTAAAGTGATCTTCCACTATTTTAAATGGTATACCGTTCAAAAAGGTATCGCTTAAGTTATTTGTTAGGGGCATAAATTCACCTTTACTTCAATTTATTGAGTATCCTGAAAGATTACTAAAAGTGTCAATGTAATTTAAAATTTTAGGGTCAGAAACCACAGGATCCATGACACACAGTAAAAGATCATCTGCATATATATATATATGTTGTGCTAACCTGGAAGGCAATATTTTAGTCAATACTTTTTGTTCAAAATTTAAGAGGCCAATAGGTCTATAATTAGCCGGATCGGTCTCAGGTTTTCCTTTTTTTTTTTTCTTTTTTTTTTTTTTTCAAAACTACACAAATATTTGCTTCATATAAAGAATCAGGAAGTTTCTTTTTTTGGATTGAATCCTGTAGCAATCCCAGCATATAAGGGGCAACCTCCAGGATGGTAAAGTTAACTGGTACTTTGTACATTGTCTTTGCAGGGTCTAAGGGCTGCTGATAATGATCCTACTGCTCCACCGTACGACTCGCTGTTAGTGTTTGACTACGAGGGTAACGGCTCTACTGCAGGATCACTCAGCTCCATCAACTCCTCCAGCAGTGATGGAGACCAGGATTACGATTACCTCAAAGACTGGGGTCCCCGCTTCATGAAACTAGCTGACATGTATGGTGGCACAGATGAATGAAAGACAAGAAGAGAGGAATTCCAGAGCTTTTTTCCTTATTTCAGATGACAGCTGCAGAAATGGTTTTTAAAGTATCAATACAAGCAACAACATCCCAAGGCTAAATGTTAATAGTTAACTAATAGTTAACTTAAGGCTTAAAGTAATAGTTATGCATATATGCTTGTGGAACGCTTTTAGAGTATGATACTCTGTTACACTTGAACTTTACAGTATAGAAGCACAGGTCTTTAATGTGCCTTTTTGTACATTCTTGGGATCTGAATGATTTATGTTCAAGGCTTTAATTATACTGACTTAAGGAGTGTTTCTGAAATTTAAGGATGTGTTAATCTATGATCAAATGATTATGCTTTTCTCTTTTTCTTAAAATCTGTTTTGCAAAAGGATTATTTAACTTTCTTTTTTGCACAAAATGAAGATTCACTGGTAGAACAGACAAATTGTAAGACACTACAATTCACTAGATTCTAAGGATATTTTGTTCAACCACAATTTAACATATGCACATAGTTTGAAATAAAAAAAGATAACTGAAATGTTGGTAATTTCCTACATTACATTGCATTTACACATAAGTCTGTGCTTCACAGTAAAGAAAAAAAAAGAGGCTTTTTCATTAAAGAGCAGAATGAATTTCTAATTGACTTCTAAATTGTTGCATTCATTTCAATGGGATAGAATGGATTTTTCAACATTTTATATGGAAATTTGTTTTGCTCATGTTTTGTAAGGCCCACTGTATACATTTTCATTTGATGAAGTACGAGAAAACAGCATTTAAACAAACATTGACGTACACCTTCTTTGCAAGCATCTGTATTTCTTGTATGCGTTTACAAAACATTCAAATATTCATCAAAAATGCATGGTTGTTTTCTTTATATAATTCTAGATATAGAATACTATTCTAGACATAAAAAGCCTGGGAAGGATTTGGACAGATACTTGTGGACGACAGGGGCGAACACTGTTTGCTGAAATACGTGGCGATTCTGTACAGGACGGATGACAAACCACACACTGAAAAGCACTGATCCAGTTTCAGTCAAAATCACCACTGTGTGTGGCATAACTTAACACATGTCTGCAGGCAGTTCTTGATGTTCTTCCCTTCCTTATGAATAACAAACACTGCCATGATGAGCTGCTCCAGGACACTTTCAGCTCTTCTGCTGCAAATCCTAGTGTACATGAAACAAAAAACAATCATTTACAGTGTCTTATGCCATCAAAACTAAAAGATTAGGCATTCAGGACACACTGTCTTGGAAGATGAATATTTCAGAATAAGATAATATTTCAGTAGAATTAATCCACTGACACACATCTGAAATATGAAAGACTGAGAAGAGACTCACAAATGATGTCAAATGATGAAAGTGTTCCTGAACCTTCAGCTCAGGATATAATGAAATACGTGTTACTGCTGTTTTATATTAAACCTGTAGTTTAACGAGTAATGAGAAACAATACAATGCAGAAGACAACAGTATCGATTTTTCTGAAGAAAATCTTGATTATAGCCACATAACAATAAAATAAAAACATGTCAAACATTATAATTTCATATTTATTTATTTCAATTGTAAGATTGAGTTGCAAAGTAGGTCCTCCTTACAAACATCTTTAAGGTCTTTGTACATGAAGAAAGAATGCTGCATTATTTAAACCAAAAGTAATATTTTGTTATTATGGTCAGTAATTAGTTAGCGGTGTAAGAGGTTTAATATACAGCTGGTGACAAACCACAGTAACACAACTGCTAATGTACCGATGTGCGAATATCAATCACTAATCTGTCAGTTACGGGTTGAATTGCAGTGATATCAATATAAACTGGTTCAAAAGGAGGAGGAGGTTCAGATCTACAAACATGAATAAAAAGAACTACAAACGTGGATGTGCGTGAGACCGTTGGTCCTCCATTTTTGTTAAATGTTTTTAAAAACAAACCACCAGCACTTGAATGCTGAGAAACTGCTTCCTTCTTGTTGTAAGGTTGGAGGAGGACAATGATGAACTCATTAAGTAACAAAAAACAAGTGTGAGTGATTAATTTAAAAAAAAAAAAAAAAAACTAAAATATGCATCTCATGTTTTCCGTGCTATTTCCGTTACATCATTGTGAACTTAGCTTAGCACAGTTTATAAAGATATGAATAGGAACATTTCAAAACGGATAAGCTTACATTAACTACACATTATGCAAAAAAATGAGCTGAGTTCTCCGCATAAAACAACCACAGCTGACATGTTTATACATGGTTTAAGAAAGCTAAACAACCTTTATCAAATGTATTAGTTAAAAGAAAGTTCCAACCTACCTTTCATCTGAATCCCGACAGAAAAAGAAAACGAAGGACAAGCAGCAGGTGATAATCTGGAGATGCAGGTAAACTCGTGCGTCATGACGTCAGCCCGACTGAAGTCCGAGGGGGTTAGAGTCCGAGGGGTTAGGGGAACTGTAAATCCAACCACCGATTTCCGAAGAAACCAAAGGTGGTTGTGCACTGTCCTTTCGCACAACTGGCCGTTCCACACATATGAACCAAGGGATTCGAAAGTGTCACCACCGGCCCCCCTATTTTACTCCTGAATGTTAGTCTCTGTGTGAAATAACCCTGAATGGATGATGTAAATCCCCACGCTTACACACCACTTTCTAAAGAGAAAATATTGGGTGAAAAGGGTCAAATAAATTTTTGTTATTTAAAGCGAGGGTGTTATATGTGCATGGTCCCAGCCATATAAAGTGTGTATCAATGATGGAAAAATAGAAAATTGCTCTTAAACATAATTAGGGTTAGGTGGAGAAAAGCAACGCCTCCCCCCAGACAACCGTCTCACGGCTATCCAGTTTGGATTAGGGAGGACGCAGAAGTGCACTGGCCGGCGCATGTTTTTGATGAGGCTGATCCACCCATAACGCTTGTTTTATCTTTTTTCTTTCAATAATCCATTCTCATGGTTCTTTTTATTTTTTTGAATTGTAATCAAGTTACTTTCCTAAAGTTCATTCCATCCCCCTTAATGCATGGATATTCATGAGCGTCCCAAAATTCCATTTTTTTAATTCTCAGGCAAGTTGCAGGTCTAGAGATAGCCCCATTGTCTCAAAACTAATTTGTCCTCCTGTGAGGGTTAGGGTTAGGTATGTCGCCGGTACGACGATAGCTCCATCGTCCTAGAATCCGGGCTACTCCTGTGAGGGCTAGGTTTAGGTAAGTTGCAGGTCCAGGGATAGCCCAATTGTCTCCAAACTAATTTGTCCTCCTGTGAGGGTTAGGTTTAGGTATGTCGCCGGTACGGGTTAGGGTTAGGGTTAGGGTTAGGGTTAGGGTTAGAGTTAGGGTTAGGGTTAGGGTTAGGGTTAGGGTTAGGGTTAGGGTTAGGGTTAGGGTTAGGGTTAGGGTTAGGGTTAGGGTTAGGGTTAGGGTTAGGGTTAGGGTTAGGGTTAGGGTTAGGGTTAGGGTTAGGGTTAGGGTTAGGGTTAGGGTTAGGGTTAGGGTTAGGGTTAGGGTTAGGGTTAGGGTTAGGGTTAGGGTTAGGGTTAGGGTTAGGGTTAGGGTTAGGGTTAGGGTTAGGGTTAGGGTTAGGGTTAGGGTTAGGGTTAGGGTTAGGGTTAGGGTTAGGGTTAGGGTTAGGGTTAGGGTTAGGGTTAGGGTTAGGGTTAGGGTTAGGGTTAGGGTTAGGGTTAGGGTTAGGGTTAGGGTTAGGGTTAGGGTTAGGGTTAGGGTTAGGGTTAGGGTTAGGGTTAGGGTTAGGGTTAGGGTTAGGGTTAGGGTTAGGGTTAGGGTTAGGGTTAGGGTTAGGGTTAGGGTTAGGGTTAGGGTTAGGGTTAGGGTTAGGGTTAGGGTTAGGGTTAGGGTTAGGGTTAGGGTTAGGGTTAGGGTTAGGGTTAGGGTTAGGGTTAGGGTTAGGGTTAGGGTTAGGGTTAGGGTTAGGGTTAGGGTTAGGGTTAGGGTTAGGGTTAGGGTTAGGGTTAGGGTTAGGGTTAGGGTTAGGGTTAGGGTTAGGGTTAGGGTTAGGGTTAGGGTTAGGGTTAGGGTTAGGGTTAGGGTTAGGGTTAGGGTTAGGGTTAGGGTTAGGGTTAGGGTTAGGGTTAGGGTTAGGGTTAGGGTTAGGGTTAGGGTTAGGGTTAGGGTTAGGGTTAGGGTTAGGGTTAGGGTTAGGGTTAGGGTTAGGGTTAGGGTTAGGGTTAGGGTTAGGGTTAGGGTTAGGGTTAGGGTTAGGGTTAGGGTTAGGGTTAGGGTTAGGGTTAGGGTTAGGGTTAGGGTTAGGGTTAGGGTTAGGGTTAGGGTTAGGGTTAGGGTTAGGGTTAGGGTTAGGGTTAGGGTTAGGGTTAGGGTTAGGGTTAGGGTTAGGGTTAGGGTTAGGGTTAGGGTTAGGGTTAGGGTTAGGGTTAGGGTTAGGGTTAGGGTTAGGGTTAGGGTTAGGGTTAGGGTTAGGGTTAGGGTTAGGGTTAGGGTTAGGGTTAGGGTTAGGGTTAGGGTTAGGGTTAGGGTTAGGGTTAGGGTTAGGGTTAGGGTTAGGGTTAGGGTTAGGGTTAGGGTTAGGGTTAGGGTTAGGGTTAGGGTTAGGGTTAGGGTTAGGGTTAGGGTTAGGGTTAGGGTTAGGGTTAGGGTTAGGGTTAGGGTTAGGGTTAGGGTTAGGGTTAGGGTTAGGGTTAGGGTTAGGGTTAGGGTTAGGGTTAGGGTTAGGGTTAGGGTTAGGGTTAGGGTTAGGGTTAGGGTTAGGGTTAGGGTTAGGGTTAGGGTTAGGGTTAGGGTTAGGGTTAGGGTTAGGGTTAGGGTTAGGGTTAGGGTTAGGGTTAGGGTTAGGGTTAGGGTTAGGGTTAGGGTTAGGGTTAGGGTTAGGGTTAGGGTTAGGGTTAGGGTTAGGGTTAGGGTTAGGGTTAGGGTTAGGGTTAGGGTTAGGGTTAGGGTTAGGGTTAGGGTTAGGGTTAGGGTTAGGGTTAGGGTTAGGGTTAGGGTTAGGGTTAGGGTTAGGGTTAGGGTTAGGGTTAGGGTTAGGGTTAGGGTTAGGGTTAGGGTTAGGGTTAGGGTTAGGGTTAGGGTTAGGGTTAGGGTTAGGGTTAGGGTTAGGGTTAGGGTTAGGGTTAGGGTTAGGGTTAGGGTTAGGGTTAGGGTTAGGGTTAGGGTTAGGGTTAGGGTTAGGGTTAGGGTTAGGGTTAGGGTTAGGGTTAGGGTTAGGGTTAGGGTTAGGGTTAGGGTTAGGGTTAGGGTTAGGGTTAGGGTTAGGGTTAGGGTTAGGGTTAGGGTTAGGGTTAGGGTTAGGGTTAGGGTTAGGGTTAGGGTTAGGGTTAGGGTTAGGGTTAGGGTTAGGGTTAGGGTTAGGGTTAGGGTTAGGGTTAGGGTTAGGGTTAGGGTTAGGGTTAGGGTTAGGGTTAGGGTTAGGGTTAGGGTTAGGGTTAGGGTTAGGGTTAGGGTTAGGGTTAGGGTTAGGGTTAGGGTTAGGGTTAGGGTTAGGGTTAGGGTTAGGGTTAGGGTTAGGGTTAGGGTTAGGGTTAGGGTTAGGGTTAGGGTTAGGGTTAGGGTTAGGGTTAGGGTTAGGGTTAGGGTTAGGGTTAGGGTTAGGGTTAGGGTTAGGGTTAGGGTTAGGGTTAGGGTTAGGGTTAGGGTTAGGGTTAGGGTTAGGGTTAGGGTTAGGGTTAGGGTTAGGGTTAGGGTTAGGGTTAGGGTTAGGGTTAGGGTTAGGGTTAGGGTTAGGGTTAGGGTTAGGGTTAGGGTTAGGGTTAGGGTTAGGGTTAGGGTTAGGGTTAGGGTTAGGGTTAGGGTTAGGGTTAGGGTTAGGGTTAGGGTTAGGGTTAGGGTTAGGGTTAGGGTTAGGGTTAGGGTTAGGGTTAGGGTTAGGGTTAGGGTTAGGGTTAGGGTTAGGGTTAGGGTTAGGGTTAGGGTTAGGGTTAGGGTTAGGGTTAGGGTTAGGGTTAGGGTTAGGGTTAGGGTTAGGGTTAGGGTTAGGGTTAGGGTTAGGGTTAGGGTTAGGGTTAGGGTTAGGGTTAGGGTTAGGGTTAGGGTTAGGGTTAGGGTTAGGGTTAGGGTTAGGGTTAGGGTTAGGGTTAGGGTTAGGGTTAGGGTTAGGGTTAGGGTTAGGGTTAGGGTTAGGGTTAGGGTTAGGGTTAGGGTTAGGGTTAGGGTTAGGGTTAGGGTTAGGGTTAGGGTTAGGGTTAGGGTTAGGGTTAGGGTTAGGGTTAGGGTTAGGGTTAGGGTTAGGGTTAGGGTTAGGGTTAGGGTTAGGGTTAGGGTTAGGGTTAGGGTTAGGGTTAGGGTTAGGGTTGGGGTTAGGGTTAGGGTTAGGGTTAGGGTTAGGGTTAGGGTTAGGGTTAGGGTTAGGGTTAGGGTTAGGGTTAGGGTTAGGGTTAGGGTTAGGGTTAGGGTTAGGGTTAGGGTTAGGGTTAGGGTTAGGGTTAGGGTTAGGGTTAGGGTTAGGGTTAGGGTTAGGGTTAGGGTTAGGGTTAGGGTTAGGGTTAGGGTTAGGGTTAGGGTTAGGGTTAGGGTTAGGGTTAGGGTTAGGGTTAGGGTTAGGGTTAGGGTTAGGGTTAGGGTTAGGGTTAGGGTTAGGGTTAGGGTTAGGGTTAGGGGTTAGGGTTAGGGTTAGGGTTAGGGGTTAGGGTTAGGGTTAGGGTTAGGGTTAGGGTTAGGGTTAGGGTTAGGGTTAGGGTTAGGGTTAGGGTTAGGGTTAGGGTTAGGGTTAGGGTTAGGGTTAGGGTTAGGGGTTAGGGTTAGGGTTAGGGTTAGGGTTAGGGTTAGGGTTAGGGTTAGGGTTAGGGTTAGGGTTAGGGTTAGGGTTAGGGTTAGGGTTAGGGTTAGGGTTAGGGTTAGGGTTAGGGTTAGGGTTAGGGTTAGGGTTAGGGTTAGGGTTAGGGTTAGGGTTAGGGTTAGGGTTAGGGTTAGGGTTAGGGTTAGGGTTAGGGTTAGGGTTAGGGTTAGGGTTAGGGTTAGGGTTAGGGTTAGGGTTAGGGTTAGGGTTAGGGTTAGGGTTAGGGTTAGGGTTAGGGTTAGGGTTAGGGTTAGGGTTAGGGTTAGGGTTAGGGTTAGGGTTAGGGTTAGGGTTAGGGTTAGGGTTAGGGTTAGGGGTTAGGGTTAGGGTTAGGGTTAGGGTTAGGGTTAGGGTTAGGGTTAGGGTTAGGGTTAGGGTTAGGGTTAGGGTTAGGGTTAGGGTTAGGGTTAGGGTTAGGGTTAGGGTTAGGGTTAGGGTTAGGGTTAGGGTTAGGGTTAGGGTTAGGGTTAGGGTTAGGGTTAGGGTTAGGGTTAGGGTTAGGGTTAGGGTTAGGGTTAGGGTTAGGGTTAGGGTTAGGGTTAGGGTTAGGGTTAGGGTTAGGGTTAGGGTTAGGGTTAGGGTTAGGGTTAGGGTTAGGGTTAGGGTTAGGGTTAGGGTTAGGGTTAGGGTTAGGGTTAGGGTTAGGGTTAGGGTTAGGGTTAGGGTTAGGGTTAGGGTTAGGGTTAGGGTTAGGGTTAGGGTTAGGGTTAGGGTTAGGGTTAGGGTTGGGGGTTGGGGTTGGGG